>JABTTQ020002785.1:0-374203 GCA_016081115.2 Rehmannia glutinosa
CAATTTAAAGATATTACTTATAGTATTAAAGATATCTAATGTAATGAAGAGTTTTTTTGGCGATTTGAATGAAATCGATCTACTTCCCTAAATTATGTGTTCAGAAATAAGATTGGAAGAAAATTGACAAGTATTTGGAGCTCAGCCTGAGCTAGACTCCAAATACTTGGGGCCACGAAGCCAATGCAAGGAGCTCTGCTCGAGCCAGCTTCCTTTGAAGAAATTGACAAGTATTTGGAGCTAACCCGAGCAAGACTCCAAATACTTGGGGCCACGAGGCCAATACAAGAAGCTCGGCTCGAGCCAGCTTTCTTTGAAGAAATTGACAAGTATTTGGAGCTCAACTTGAGCTAGACTCCAAATACTTAGGGCCACAAGGCCAATGCAAGGAGCTCAGCTCGAGCCAACTTTCTTTGAAGAAATTGACAAGTATTTGGAGCTCAGCTAGAGATAGACTCAAAATACTTGGGGCCACGAGGCCAATGAAAGAAGCTCGGCACGAGCCAGTTTCCTTTGAAGAAATTGATAAGTATTTGAAGCTTAGCTCGAGCTAGACTCCAAATACTTGGGGCCATGAGGCTAATGCAAGGAGCTCGGCTCAAGCCAACTTCCTTTGAATAAATTGATAAGTATTTGGAGCTTTACTCGAGCTAGACTCCAAATACTTGGGGCCACGAGGCCAATGCAAGGAGCTTGGCTCGAGCCTACTTTCTTTGAAGAAATTGTTAGATAAATGTTTTTATCAAGATTTTGATGATTTTGTTTAAATGAGCCAATTTTATACCAAAACAAGCCAAATTTTTGAAGAAATTTGCAAATTTGGAGCTCCTAAATGATCCAAAATGTTTTTACTAATTTTTGCAAGTATTTCGGCTGAGAGCTTTTTTTTGATTAAATTGACAACATTTTGAGATTTTGCTTTATATTGGTCCAAATTTTACACCAAAACATGTTTATAAATGTTGTCCAAATACTCCCAAATGATTTAAAAAAATTTCAAGTATTTGGAGTATTTCTTCAAGTTTAAAAAATCCAAATACATGGGGGCACGAGGCCAAGACAAAATGGCTCGAGCCATCCTCCCTAAAAAAAAAATAAAACAAAAAATAAAATGTAGTCTTGGAAGATTTGCTTGGGCTCCCGAATCGATTGGGAGAGCCCTCCGTGGATAGTAGAAAATCCGACGATGTCCGATCTCTTTGCCAACCCCTAGCCTTATCCACATTAGTGGTACATTTTCAAAGGTCGAAATCTGATCTCGGCCTTAAGGTCGGAAGTTGCTATGATATTTTGTGACATGATTTAAAAAATGATGGCGATTTGGAAATTTTGAAGAGACAAAATTTAGGCAATTTGAGTTTGGCATGATGAAATTTGAAATGCTTAATCTTTCCACCCATAGTGGGGGGAGCAAAAGTTAATCCAGAAGAGCCATGTTGGGAGCCTCATGGGCGAACTATAAAAGAGGATGAATTGAGGACACAAGATATAAACACACAAGCAAAATACACAAGAAGAAAGCTCTATTGAGCTTTCATTTTTACATTCTGTTGTAATAGTTACGCTAATGGGTACATTTGTGCAGAGCTTTGGGAGGTGAGAGCTTTTGAGGGTCCATATTGATGACCTTATGGGGTGACTCAAGAACCTTGTAGTATTCTTGTGGTAAGAATACAATTAGGGTTCCCAAGATTCGATCTTATCTTAATTATGATTATGATCCAAATCGTGAACAAACTCCGGATTTTTGAAACCTAATTAGGGCAAGGTGTTATAAAAGTCCATGTGGTTCATTCTTACCCTAAGCACACTTTTTATTGTAATTTATATTTTGCTTTTTTCTTTTGAATACCTTCCTTAAGCATCGGAGAGGGCAGAGGAGCAACCCTATGGCCCCCTTTTTTGTCAATCGATGCCATAGATTGGTTGGAAGTTATTTTCTTGGCGAGCAATTTTGGGATCTTGTTGATTGAAAAAGAGGTGATTTGCTAAAAATCCAAACAATTCATATAGAATATGATAAAAGGACTTTTTTTTTGAAAATGACAAAAGGTATTTTGTTCTCCTTTCGGTTATGTGTCTTAGGTTCCCTCTAGGGTTTGGTTAGGGTTTTCCCAGATGTTTATTCCTCTTGAAGGCCGTACAAGTACCTTTTTGGAGCGTACATTAGTCTCCACCCCTCGTGTCCATCCCTTCCCATCTCTTTAATCCATATTTTCTCTCTCGTGTTCACGTCTTTTTGGTCTTCTTTGTTTCTTTTTCATTTTTCACCTCTTGTTTTTGTTTCCAAATACATGCCGTCCCATTGGAAGACAAGGAGTGCGCTCTGCCATTTCAAAAAATAAAACAAAAAAACCTTGTCCAAGGTAGAGGTTTTGGAAGACAATTAATATGGCGGATCTAACGATTGAAGGAGGAGAAGATCCAGATCTTGATGATACCGCGGCGACAATCCGAAACCCTAGCCCCACCTAACCACTTTGCATGGTTGGCAAATTATGCTCTCGAAGACTATCAATCCGTTCTATCTACTCGGAAGTAATGAAAAAATGGCATGATTTAAAAGGGATTTTCGGCAAGAGAGAGGGTAAAAATCAAAATCTCCGGGTTGAGGATCCGAAGGATGAGAAATTGGGTTATGAAATGAACCAACCTTGGCATTTTGATGGTTTTTGTTCGCAATAAAAAAGTATATCGGCCGAACAACCATGGGTCGATCCAAATCAACACTGTCTCATTTTGGATTAGAGCTTACGATCTCCAAGGTGGCATGTATGAATGAAAAGGCCCTTACTTTAATAGCCAAACAAATTTGGTGTGAAACGGGAGTCCTGTGATGAGGTCGGCTTATTTGGCAAATCGGCAAGATTCAAAGCCGCCATCGACATGGGAACCTTTGCCTCGTGGATTAACGGTGAAGATGAATGGTAAGACTCTATGGATCCGTTAGAATTGAATTGCTTCTCGGTGTATTGTTTTGGATGTGGTATCATAAAGGTCACCATGTCCCGGGCATGCAAAAATTATGATAAGATTTTATATTTTTGGATCCTCCGAGGCCAAATACTCTTCTAACTTAAGTCGTCTCCCTACAAATGTTAGAAATCTATGGCCAAAGACCGCCCCAAAACCCTCCACATCCAGTTAGCCGGAAAAATTTTCAATTCAAGAACTACCCAAAACCAAACCCCAACTCCCATAAAAGGTTTTTTTCATCCACAAACAATCAAAGCCACACAAAAGGCCACCATGAGAACCTCACCATAATACACACCATAGAATCTCTAACCATTTTGACCCCCACCCATTTTTCCCAACTTGCGTATACCACATCAAAAACCCTCATCACATATAACAAATTTGGATGGTGATAATTATTGTTTTTTAACCCATCCCAAGTCTACCACTTTGGTGATACAAGCCCCCACACAAATAGCCCCTCAACCTTTATCAAATAGCCACCAACATCACCAAGACACATATGTACCCACAACACAAACCAAAACAAGCGCCACATAGCATCGATTTTCAAAGAAAAGGCCATCTACACAAACCTTAACCTTTTGTTTACCCGGATAACACCCCTCGTTCTAACAAACAAAAACTCCCCAAAACTCTCACGACCGAAACCCCAAACCGAATAATAGATCCAACAAAAAACAAAAATAGGTTAGATTATGGATGTCACTCCAAATTTTTCGGATCAGCGGTGAAGGAAGAGCGATCAGCGAGAACAATGAGTTATTCTGGTTTGAATCGAAAGGCTCGGGAACCCTCGAGAAGTTTAAGTGCTTAAACGTAAAATCAATCATAAAGGTCAGTTTGGTTTTCTGATGGAAACCAAATTAGTAGAATCTGAAATTACGAAAGTTTTCGGCTAGATTTTGATAATTTTCATTGTGTTGAGTGTGATTTGAGCTCAGGAGAATGAAGAGGGGGATTGTGCATTTATGTGGAAAGAATCGATTAGGGTGAATATTGAGTCATCCTCATTTGCCATATCAACAACGCCATTTTAGCGATCGGGGTTCATTAAAAAATTGGAAATTAACGCATGTATCTATGGTTGACCCGGAGGAATCCAAACAAATACAAAACATGTGTGATTAATTGGGACCTAAAGCCTCCCAAGTAATGACATGGATGTGTCTTGGAGACTTCAACGAGATTCTTTACCACCATGAAGATTGGAGGCGGGGAAGGAAAGTGCAAAAATTGAAGCGTTTTGTGAAGCGGCGACTTTTTTTGTGTATTGCGGCTTGGGATTTGAGGGATACAAGTTCACCTGGTCCAAAGGCGGACATGAACAAACATACATGAA
This sequence comes from Rehmannia glutinosa, assembly GCA_016081115.2. Taxonomy (NCBI): domain Eukaryota; kingdom Viridiplantae; phylum Streptophyta; class Magnoliopsida; order Lamiales; family Orobanchaceae; genus Rehmannia; species Rehmannia glutinosa. The sequence goes on from JABTTQ020002785.1 coordinate 4,322, forward strand.
TAGTGGATAGGTGTTTGGCGAACATTCAATGGATTTGTGAATTCCCAAAATAGGGTCGAACATTTTACAAGACTCCTCGATCACCCAGTGCTCATCACGTGGACTAAACAGGATGGGAAGAAAGAAAAAATACGAGCTTTTAGATTGGAGAATATGTGGCTTGAAGAGGCATTAGGTCGACCTTTTATTCAGGATTCGTGGAGAGATAATCCACTATCCCTTCTCATACGGCGTTAAGAGAAAATTCATTCAATGGGTGTCTCTTTAATGGCTTGGGAAAAAGAAAATTTTGGCAACGTCACTAACCAACATGCACATCACAGACCAAATCCATCGCATCCAAGCCCACCCACATATAACAAAGAATTTTGGATGCTAGAACATTAGAAAATAAGATCAATGAGCACGAATTGGGAGGTAACAATGTGGCATCAAAGATCTCGTGTAAATTGGATTAAAGATGGAGACAACAACACGGGCTTTTTCACAAGGTGGCGAATGGGAGAAAAACCAAAATTCAATCGAAGGATTGCGGGATTAAAATGGAAATATAATTGATGATCCGGTCATATTCTTTGTTTTGTTGAGGGGTTATTTTTGCCGACTTTTTAATTCCAAACAAACTCGCGAATGGACAAGGAAATTGATGCTATTGACACAAAAATTAGACGAACTCAACGATAATTTGTGGCGCCTTTACGAAATGGATGAGGTGACAAAAACTCTTGCCCAAATGCATCGTCAAAGGCTCTGGACCCGGATGGTATGCTCTTTTCTATCAAACTTTACGGCCTCATCCATTCGAACATTATATCGTCATTTTAGGCATTCTAAATAATAGAAAAACAATCTTAATAATACTCATTTCGTTCTAATCCATGATGGAAAAAATTAGGAATCAAGTGATTTTCGACCTATTAGCTTGTGTAACATGATTTTAAAATAATTATCAAAACCATAGCTAATAGATTAAAAATCACTTTTCACACCTCATCCAGGGTCGATTGTGCTTTTGTGTTTGGAAAGCTTATTGATCACTTCTTGAATTTTGAGATTTTCCATGCCATGAAAAATACCAAATCAAAAAACCATGGAACTTTTGCCTTAAAACTTGACATGAGCAAGGCTTATGATCGAGTTGAATGGACATTTCTTAAGCAAGTTATGCTTAAATTTGGTTTTGGCACTAATCTAGTTTCCCTCATTATGAGATGTGTTAGCTCGGTCTCTTATTCCGTTCTATGTAATAGCTCTCCTGGAGCTCCCTTTAATCCATCACGAGGCCTTCGCCAAGGCGATCCCCTATCCCTCTATTTATTTCTTTTTAGTGTAGAGGATTTTTCAGCACTCATACAAAATTTCGAGACACTGGGTCGTATTCATGGGGCTAAAATTTGCAAACTAGGCCCGCCCATTTCATACCTCTTTTTCGCGGATGATAGTTTAATATTTGGTGTGCTACCGGAACGCAGTTGTAGGAAGTGAACAATATTATTTGAGCATGCGGTGAAGCTTCGGGCAAGTTGTTAATTTCAAAAATCCAAATTAAGCAGAGAGGAATTTTTGAGCAAAGGTGCGAAGAAATGGCGAAAGCATAGGCGTGCGAAGGGTGGATAAACAAACAAGTATATCCGAGCTTGCGGCATCGGTTGGTATCAACAAGGATATCTTCCAATCCATTGTAGATCGAACCAGGAAGAAACTTAAGGATTGGAAAGCTAGATACCTCTCGATAGCTTGGTAAAATGGTATTGGTCAATAGTTTGGCGGGGCAATCGACATATGTAATGAGTTGTTTCTTGTTGCCCCATGAGATTTGTAATAAGATTAACTCCCTCATTGCCAATTTCTAGTGGGGCATAGAAATGATGAACATAGAATCCATTGGAAGTCTTAGCGCACACTTTGTCGTTCGAAAAAAAATAGCGGCCTTTGTTTTCGAGACTTGTCGTCATTCAAGCAAGCCTTACTTGCAAAACAGGAATGACGTCTAATCCAGGATGATAGCTCTCTTCTTGCCAGAACTCTAAAAGCTTGGTATTTCCCGAATGGTAATTTCCTAACTGCGAAAAAAAGGCTACAACGCCAGTTTCACTTGGCAAAGCATTTTAGCGGGTAAAGAAATTATACAAAAAGGAATACAATGGATAATTGGCAACGGGCCTACTATCTGGGTGTGGCACGATCCTTGGATTGCGGAAAATTACGGCTTCAAAGTGCAACAGCAGCAAGGGGATTTTCCTAACAATATGTGTGTTAATGACTTGTTGGATATGGACTCTCACAAGTGGGATGAAAGGCTAGTCCGGGAGATATTTAATAATGAAGAAGTGGAAAAAATTTTCAGAATCCTGATTCGACGATGTTGGGTTCCTGACAGACTTGCGTGGCATTATACCACCCATGGTTCTTATTCATCAAAAACAGGATACCATGTGGCCCTATCAATGACCGATGAACTGTGGCATACCCCGTCGCATTCAGGAGGTACGTTCGATTTATGGGAGTGGATTTGGCATCTGAATATCCCTCCAAAGATCCAGCTTTTCTTATGAAAGGTTGCACATGGCATCCTCCCAGTTAAAACAGGCCTTACTCACCGTAAGGTTGAAATAATCCCAATTTGCGGGAGATGCGGAATGGCGGATGAAACGATCGAGTATGCCCTTCCTCGGATTGTGCTTGGAGTCATTTTTATTGGTGTGCATCACTCTTGAGATTGGATAGGCGGCGGGAGATCCACAACACCTATAATCGAATTAATGAAGGAAATTATAAAACTCGATCATATGGATGTGGAGGAATTGTTTCTTTGTAATGTTATGGACCATTTGGTATGCTAGAAATATGTTGAATTTTCATGGTAAAGAGATTTCCCATAATGAGTGTTTCAACATTGCTACTAGAAGTTTACACGTCTATCAGGAGCACTCGCGACATTCAGCTGCAGACAGGGCACATGACGCAATCCATCAACACGGGAAATGGAGAAAGCCAGTGACAGGGGCCATAAAGATCAATATCGACGCATCGGTGGTTCAAATAGAGGGAACGGGACTAGGGGTGGTGTTTCGCGACCACAACGGAGAAATTCAGCGTGTCGTTGGCAAGAGATACCATCATATCTACTCGGTTGAAATCGCGAAGTCTTTGGCGTCTTAGGAAGCCATGGAGAGTACCAAGCAGGATGAACGACCCACATTGATTGAAACGGACTGCCTTACACTCGCTAACGGGTTGAAAAACAAATTACCCGACTTATCATATCTCGGAGGAATTGTTCAAGACATTCTATCTATTAGTAGTTTTTTTTCGTTAGTTTCCTTTTCTTATATTCCTAGGAAAGCCAATGTCGTTGCGCATTTGGTTGTTCGTTTCGCGCTCTCTTCGGAGTGCCATGACTCTTACTGGGGAGATCCCCCAACTCATGTTCGTGACATTGCTTTTCTTGAGGCTTTAGCCTCTGATTAATAGACATGTTTCATTCTCAGAAGAAAAAAAAAACAATGACAAAAAGGTTATTAAACAATATTTTTACGTCTAGAGAAAACTAAATAGTTCTTATATTTTAATTATGCCTTATAACTTAGAATAAGATCATGATAATTTCTAAAGTGCCTTAATTTTATGAAATCTTAATAATTAAATTTTATTTAAAAAATTAGAATTCCCTTACCTTAAGGAACAATTTTAGTATCGTTGTATCTTATTTTGAGAGCTATTAAGCCTTTTTTTTAATCATTTAAATTTACCTAGCACGCTTTAATTCTTTTTATAATTTATAAAATTTCAGACTTTATATAAGATATTTCAAAGGACTTATAAACTCAGGTAAACAAACTTAAGGGAATTCATGGTCAAATGGGTTGTTTAGAAGGTCCAACATTGTTCAAAGTTAACTTGATACACGTGAATATAATTATAATCCTTTCTCAGCACTTATAAATGATACATCATAATTTATTTTTCGAATTTTTCAATTCATCTATATATATATATATATATATATATATATATATATATATAATAGCAGAAGTCTGGAACTGAAATTTTCCCGCCCTTTTCACTTCCTAAATTTGAAATTATTTTACTGCAAAATTTTAACCGTAAATCTTGCAGTCTATATTAATTAAAAATCCTGCACATTAGTATTGATATCATTATATATAGATGTATACCATAATAATTATTCATAAAATATATTGTTCAAATTAAGTACAAAGTCAATGATGCATGACTTCTATTAATACTCTATTTAAAGCCAATTTTTTGTTCAAAGATAATGTTCACAAATTTGGAAAAGATTATAAATTATATTCAAACTTATTATTACCCAAAAGTTGGAAAGGATAATTAAAAATACCTTTAGGAAAAATTTGAGAAAATCTTACCTTAATATTAAAAATTTATCAATCTATAAATTTATTACCATATAATAAGACGACAACAATTTGGTCAACGCTAGAATTTTCTAAAATTGTATACAACTCAAAATGGACAACTGTGTATTATCTTTATAAAAGAAATTATCGAAATATTTACCAAACACAATTCGCCTGTCCATTGCATTTTTAAATAAACTTCACAGATACAATTTTCAGATTGTGAAACTTTCCATCGTGTTCTATAATTTCTTTTGACTAATGAGTGATTCACATCAATTCATTGTTGATCAAAATGAGAAAACTCACATGGTCTACAACTATTAGAACATAAATATCAATGGTGCAAATTCTATTCTCTGTTTCAATTGTATCATCTTTATAATCATAATTGTTTTTATTTTTTCTGCCATATTATTTTGATTAATATCCTAATTCATATTTTATCAGTGGTTTGTTTAAATTTTTATTCATTCTTCTTTAGAAGTGTATATTCAATAGCATAGAAAAATCGGATATATATATATATATAAACATTTTCATAACATAGACTTCGTCTTCCAACACTTTTCTCTTTCTCATTAGTTGTTATAAGAAAATAAAATACAGTTGCACCATTAACACCGTATTATCTTGAATTTTCCACATGTTAATTCTATGATATGAATATCAAGAAGGTACAGATAAGGCTCTGTCATATGATAAGCATCACATGTCAATATTGTTCTACAATTTTTTTGGTATGACGAGAGATTCAATTCGCGCGTTAATACTATGAAGCCAAAGTACTCTGGATGTTGTACACATGAACAAACCCAGTTCATTTCATGAAGAAGTCGCCACAAATACTATATGATTTATTTGTTGGTATAAGTGATAAAGGTAAACATTTTCTGGAAATTTTTAGGTCATACAACATTTTTTGTTTCACCTCTATGAGATGAAAGACCGATTCGAGCATGAACACGGTATATTCTCCTCCAATTTTTCAATTGCATGTCAGAACTATCATTTGATTGGACGTCTGTTGGCTCAAGAAGGTTATATGCCTTAATTTATGTAGCTTTATGTTTATGACACTGAGAATGAACTCCAAAACCGAATGAATTCAGTTAGGCATGCATTTACTTTACAGTATTAATTCTCTAAAATTATATAAAAGCATAATATATTATTTACATTATTTAGATATTTTAATAAGTTCCTCATAAAGGAAAAATAATGAAATTACTAATTTGTTCAGTCAAATTGTACTTGAACTAAAAGTCATGCTTGATGAAAACAACAGTATTAAGTTGGTTATTAGAAAAGCTTGGTGATCATATTTTGGAGGCAAAGATTCTTTCAGGAAACAATGAATGTAATAAAGTGTAATTTTTCGAATGACAATGAGCCCATTTGATCTGAGATTGCCATTCAAGCTCCAACAAAGATGATTTTATTTGATCATTTCATTTGCAATAACAATCAACAACAGTGAAGGACAATCTCTCCATCCATCAATCATATTGGGTTTCTTTTGAAAAAGTCAGTATTCATCCATGGTCAATTGTACCTTGTTGCATCCAGATTGACTAATCATAAGAGTTTAAAAATCCTTATTTGTAATGATGAGAATAAATATAGAAACAAAACTACAAACGTTGTACACCAGGAAGCTTTTCATAATTTATAAATTGCATTCATTCATTAACATTATTTATGGAAACTTGATAGATTTATTAATACATTTTTGTTAAGAAATATTAGATTAATAATGTCAAATATTCATTTTTCAAATACAAGTTCAACAAGAAAATATATATTCAACATGAAAATATATATATATATATGTGTGTGTGTGTGTGTGTGTGTGGCTTTTTATAGAGAGGTTTAGTGTGTTTGAGAAAGAGATAATAATATATAAATATATGCATATATTGAAATAAATCTAAACGAGCTGAAATTTGACATTTAAGTCTATCATTAAAATATAAAATGTGATATATAAATTTCTATTTTTATTTATTTTATATGAATTATTAAAATAAAATAATAAATACATTCTCATGTTAATAGATAATTTCAATATAAAATTAATAATATTAAAATAAAAATACACGTGCAACGCACGAGCGGGACTACTAGTTTATCTAAAATGCAATTTCATTTCTTTTTACATATTCCCATTGATCGATCACAAATAATCGATCATTCGATGCCTTCGCACAACAAAACTATTGGAAGGGTTCCATCGTTAGTACTCCAACGATCAAGTTAGTAAATAAAAATGTATATTTGTTGTAAGAGAAGTAATAAAGAGAAAAATGGCCCCCCTTTTTATACTTCCTTCCCATCCATGGAGGAACTAGTAAAGGACACGTGGCACCCATGGATTGATTATCAAATCTTCTGCCATCACATCTTATGTAGGTCACAGTTACTTTTTTGCAGGTTTACCTATCTATATATGTTTTATGTCATATTCTAAGGTGTCTTTCACATTCAATGCATGTCAAGTTTTCCCATATTTATGCTTTATATCATATCCTAAGGTGTCTTTTACATTCAATGCTTGTCAGGTCTTCCAACCTTTATACTTTATGTCATATCCTAAGGTGTCTTTCATATTCAATGCATGTCAGGTCGGCATTTGTAGCTCGAACCATAGAGGTAGGTCTAACCACATAGGTTGGTCGGACCATAGAGATATGTCTGACATTTGACAATAGAGGTGGGTCAACATGGGCTATTTTAATTCATCCAGGACGATGCGATCGATTACGTCTAGCTCTACCCTACTCCATCAGTGCTCCAAGATCTTGAAGATGATAATAAGAATTTGGTATATATATCTGACTCATAAATGAGGCTGGATCACCCATGATCAAATTTAAACTTTATTCTTGGAGAGTCTTCATCAGACTCCAACACTTCTAACAATTTATTTTCATTGCAGATAATAACCCGTTTTTAAGTACGATAATTAAACAAATTAATCATAAAATCCTCATCATATACAGGGTCGGCCCTAACATTCCAGGGGCCCATGGCAAAAAAGGGAAAAAAGGCTTTGATAGAAATATGAAATTCAGAATATTACACAAAACAATTTTTTATTTTTCATCATAAAAAATAGTGAAACTTGAAAAAGTGTATCTCATTCAAACATTAGAAAAAATGTATTAAGTAATCATTTAAAAATCTAGATATTCTGGCATTTTGAGAAGCAAAATCATTAAAATGACCTTCAAAATCAACTTTTACTAACATCTCATTCTCACAGCATAAAATTGTTAACTCATATAATCTTTCTTCGAATATAGTTGAACACAAATTGCTAACTCATATAAAATTGTTAACTCATATGACTTTACCAATATATTCATTTAGTTCTTCTTGATTACTTGATCGTTGTAATTCATAAATTGAATCTTCGACCGAACAACTAATTTTTAAAAAACTCATCAAGAGCTCCTCTTTGAGTTTAAATCACTTCATCAATTCTTTTTCTTTTATTTCTTTTGTTGACTTCCGGATGGATATTTTCTTGGTAACATGTTTGCACTTCAAATTCAAGTCTAAAAATAGGTAGAAGATAATTCTAGAAATTGAAGAAGATATTAGAGGATCTTATTACTTTTTTCAATTTTTAGAAAATAATTTTATTCCTAATAAATATTATATATATATATGGGCCTCAAATTTAAGCAATTTTGTTATGGCCAACTAATTTTATTTTTACAATATTTACAATTAAAACACATTATATATATATACACAAATACGATAATTTATATAAATTTGGGGCCCCCAAAATTGGGGCCTATGGCAAAAGCCCACTTTGCCACCCCTCAGGGCCGGGCCTGATCATATAGAAACTACAGACACACGCACACACACACACATATATATATATATATATATATATATATATATAGGGTTAGGATCAAGTGTGGCAGGGGGTTTACCGTGTGGCAGTGTTGATTAATCCAATCTATCCACACATTTTATTCAATGGTCCAGATTGCTATTAAAAATAACTGATTTATCAATTAATTAATAGGTGGAAATGGCATAGTAGTAACAAGCAAAATGCCATAAATCACGCCCCTACAATCAATGGATTGATTACTATCATATTTCCATAACTGAATTGTGCACCATTTTAATAGCTAAATTGTACACCATTTAATAACTGACTGTACATAATTTTATATCTAACAGTGCATCATTGTATAACTAATTGTATACTATCAATCCCAGCGATTTTTATGGGATTTGATTTAATAATTGTTCCTGATTTTCATTCATTTTGGTTTACTCACAATGATGTACAATTAGTTATATAATGATACACTGTTAGATATAAAATGGTGCACTTATCGATTATTAAATGGTGCGCTTTAGCTATTAAAATGGTGCATAATTCGATTATAAACGTGATTTTATCACATCCGTGATTGTAGGGCGTCATTATGGGAAGGTGGTTACACCATTTTATCTTCATAGGGTTTTTAAATGGTATACAATTAGTTACACAATGATGCAATATTAGAAATAAAATGGTGCACAGTTAAGTTACTAAATGGAAAGATGGTTACACCATTTTGTCTTTATAGTTCCTTTAGATGATGTACAATTAGTTATACTATGATGCATTGTTAGATATAAAATGGTGCACAATCAGTTATTAAATGGTGCACAATTCGAGATAAAATGGAAAGCAGGAACAATCATAAAATCAAATCCCATAAATATGGTTGGGATTGAATGATGTACAATTAGTTATTCAATGATGCATTGTTAGATATAAAATGGAGTACATTCAGTTACTAAATGGTGTAAGGTTCAACTATTAAAATTGTGCACGATTTTAATTATGAAAACGTGATATTAATCAATCACTTGATTATAGGGGCGTAATTTATGGCATTTTGCTAGTTACTATTATGCCCTTTCCACCTATTAATTAATTGATAAATTAGTTATTTTTAATAGCAATCTGGACCATTGAATAAAAGGTGTGGATGGATGAGATCAATCCACATTGCCACACGGTAAGAGGCTGCCACACGAGATCCTATCCCTATATATATATATATATATATATATATATATATAAGATGATTTAATTTAATTCTCTAAACTCTCACCAAAATTCTATCTGCGGTTAAATTAAACACAGTTTATATTTTTTGTTTAATCTCATATGATGTTTAATGTACTAGATAGATGTTATATATTATCAGTATACTTAATATCCATTTGATTACAACGGATATCCATTAGATTACAATGTTAAATAGAATACGGGGATAATTACAAAGGAACCCCAGAGGTTTGGATTAATTATAAAAGACCCAAAGATATTTCATAATTACAAAAAACCTTCTCAGACCAACTCCACTGGTGCGTTAATATGGAGTTTGGCGTTATATTTTCAGCTCCAACAAGGCGCTATTTTGTTGCGCCATTTTGAGATTTGCTCTGAGCATCGCCACAAACCTGCGCACCATTTTACTTTTTTTATGTTTTTGTTAATTTTAATTCCCTTTGAAAATAGAATTTTTTTTTTAATTTGAAAATAGTAGAAAATAATATTAAAATTAATTAAATTACATGTGATAAATATTTTTTAAAAATATGATATGTAATTTAAGTAATACTATGAGATTTAAAATACTACACACAAAATTTTAAATCTTATATAAAATACATTATAAAATACTGAAACATAAAATTACAACAACAATAAAAACTACATAAAATAGATAAAATTACATGAAATAACTAAACATAAAATTATTGAAAATATAAATAAAAACATATAGAATATTTATTCCTAGTAATCTGAAAGACCACTTCCAGACCCTCCAAGATCTGGAAAAAATTCTCCAAACATATTAAATTGATTGTTAGAATTTGGTTGTTGTGTTTGTCTCATTGATTGTTATATGTTTTGCAAGTATTTTGGGCTTAATTGTAGTTAGAATTAGTTGTTATGCATGCATTACTTGAGTGAAAAGGGCTTTATTTCTGTTTTGTGGAAAAGGTATTACGCTTTGCTCGTTTTGTAGGAATTGAATGATATTTGTAGTATTTAGGCAACAATTCGGAGCATTGCGGTAAAGGACCGCCAATACTTGAAGTAACGTATGATTTTTGGAGTTGAATCGAGAAGAAGTCAAATGAACCGGGCGAGAAACGGAAAGAAACGAGCATCTATTAGCTCCAACAAGTGCGCACGGGCAGGGCGTGCGTCCATAGCACGACCCGTGCGCCACCCAGAATTGAGACTCAACCCACGTCATAAAGCACGGGCTGGTCGTGCGTGGAGCGCACGACCCGTGCGCCCTTCAATGAAAAGAAAAGTTCCTAAGGTACCCCGCATGGGCTGGTCGTGCGTGGAGCGCACGACCCGTGCTCCCTTCAATGAAAAGAAAAGTTCCAAAGCTACCCCGCACGGGCTGGGCGTGCGCTAGGCGCACGGCCCGTGCGTCTGTGCGGGAAAATAGAGTTTGACAGATTCTCAACTAGGTTTTGACCCAAACGGAGTACGAATAGAGACGAGGTGGCCACAAACGAAAAACACTGACTTTTGCCCTATAACACAGAGAAAAGAGCAGCCTTCTATCAAAGGATTAGAGGGATTGATCGAGGTCGCAACCACACGCTTGAGGATTGAAGATAGATCGAGAGATCATCAACATCCCTGAGTTCACTCATTCCATCTTATCATTTACTTTTTATTAGTTAGATATGAATTTGAATAATTTGTCTATGGATTATTTATTTTATATGTCTGGCGAAACATCTTGTGATTCCCGGGTTTGGAATTAGGTTAATGGATGCTTTTATTGGATGATTAATTGCAATTGAAGTTATTGTTTTCCAACCCTATTCGAGTACTTTGTTTTAATTCTTGTTTTATCAAAATGCGTTTGCTTTAACTTGCTTTGATGTATTGATTTATAATTCGATAGGTGAGTTTCAATACTAGATCTGTGAGCACTTGACATGAATATTGGCAAGATTGAGAAGTCTGTGAATATTTATGACGATTTATAATCTTTTATGCTTTTGGGAGTTGGATATCTTATGTTGAGTAGAGATGCTAACATAGATAATCCAATCAACGTTTTTACATACATCTCGAGAGAGAGGGTAAATTACTTTTGTGATTGTCTTATAGGGAAGAACAATAATAACTTTGGTTGTGATTAATCTGATAATAAAAGGGGATATTAACTGAAACCATAACTCAGGAATCCATTCATCTCATTGATCTTTCAATCAGCTCTTTACTTTGTCTTTTTAAGATAAATTCTTGTCTTGCATTAACAAAACCAATCACTAAATTCTGGTCGTCTGGATAAAAATATGATTATTACAATCCCAATACTTAGTACATTAATTTATTGGTCTATGTGGATTCGACCTTGCTAACCATATTCTATAAACTACACCGTACATTTGCGGTGAAGCTAAAAATAAGGCGAACAAGTTTTTGGCGTCGTTGTCGGGGACTAATTAAATTTTTAGTACTAATATTGTGATAAATAGAATTATTTTTAATTTTGACATTTTTTTCTTTTTATTTGTTGTTTAATTTTACTCCTACTGTGTTTGACTTATTTTCTTTAGTTGGTTCAGGTAGTGCATGAACACTTGCTCGAAGCACGGAGAATTAGCATCGTTCATACCGGAGGTTGAGGCTTTTGCTAGGCGAATTAGTGCGGATACTAAACGGGCAGAAAGACAGCAAGAACAGGCTATGAAGGACGTGGAAGATACCAACAGAGGCAATAACGAAGTCGACAACGGAGGTAACAACAGGGCCAACAGGGTCAACGATGAGTTACGATGCGGAAGTTCGGCGATCCGGCGACAAGCGATTTGCAATTACTTTCGCCCACAGACAAATCGCAACTATGGTGGAATCGCCAATGTCCCAATTAATGCTAATAATTTTGGTGAAGCAGATCGATCTCGATGGTGCGGCGAGAATCGGTTTGGGGTTTTCCATCGAGGATCCCAATTCTCATCTTGCGAACTTCATGCGATTTGTAATATGATCAAGATGAATGGGGTAAGCGATGATCTATACGTTTGCGCCTATTCCTTTCTCTTTAAGGGATAAGGCTAGAAAGCTGCTATGCACACTAACTCGGGGAGTGTGAATACGCCGGATGAGTATGTCGAAATTCTTGTTTAAATACTTCCCACCAAGTAAGACATCTGCGGCTCAAAAAAGTCGAGATCACGCAGATTCGAGGCGGTTTGATTTCGAGCCACTGTATGAGGCACGGGAGAGATTCCGGGATTTATTGAGGAGGTGCCCGCAACACGGTTTCGGAGGATCAAAGACTTTGCTTCTTTTATAACGGGTTGATGGGGACGGACCAGGTCGTTTGTGGATGTCGCGGAGGAGGCGCCTTACTCGCAAGATTCCCGGAGGATGCATTCAACTTGTTGGAAGAGATGGCAATGAATAGCTATCGGTGGCCCTCGAGAGGACTAATGTGAAAAGGGTAGCGAAGTCATTTGATTGAGCCAATCAAGGTATTGACGGCTTAGATGATTGTGTTGACCAATCATTTGAGTGTATTGACGAAGGGGGTGATGGAAACAAGGGTGCAAGTAATGGGGGAGCTCTCAGATCCCATGGAGGAAGCAAATTATGTCAACAACCGGAATTTCAACAATTCAACAATTAGACTCTACTCATTACCACCGGGTTTAAGGAATCATGAAAACTTCTCCTATGCAAATACAAAGAATGTGATGCAACCACCATCGGGGTTTAATGTGACAAATGGTGTCATTAATGCTGAGGCTAAGCCATCTATGGAGGACATCTTCACCTCGTTTATGAATCAGACGAGGAACCGATTCAATAAGGATGAGGCGAAGCTGGATAAAATCGAGAATCATGTCACGCAATTGGCCAACACTATGGGGTCCCAAATGAAAAATCTTGAAACCCAAATTGGCCAATTAGTTACGATTGTTGGTGGGCAGCATCAGAAAGGCCAATTTCTGAACAACACTGAGGTTAATCCAAAGGAGCAGCGTAAAGCCATTCGTCTGAGGAGTGGAACGGAATACGAGGGGCCAAAAATACCTGAAAATACTAAACAGACGTAGGGGAGCATAGCCCGTGCGTCACCGCACGGCCAGGTCGTGCGTCCTACAGGAACAGCGGCTGTTATTCTGGGAGACGCGGAAACTGAAGCAAATGGCGATGTTGAGGCCGAGGAAGGAGTTGAGGACCATATTGCTGAACAAAAAGGGGCTGAGAAGCTTAAATCTTCCTATAATCCTGATCTTTCTAAACTTACTATTCCCTTTCCTTTTCCCCAACGATTTCAAAAGAAAAAGTTAGATTCGCAATTTGCAAAATTTTTGGATATATTTAAGAAATTGCATATTAACATACTTTTTGCAGACGCATTGGAGCAGATGCCCAATTACGCTAAATTTTTTAAGGATGTTATGTCAAAGAAAAGAAAGATGACTGGTTTTTAGACAGTCAATCTGACAGAGGAGTGCAGTGCAATAATCCAAAGGAAACTACCACAGAAACTAAAAGATCCGGGGAGTTTCACTATCTCTTATGCTATTGGTGATGTTTTCTTTAATAAAGCACTTTGTGATTTAGGTGTAAGTATTAACTTGATGCCCTTGGAAACTTGGATTGGGAGAGGTGAAGCCGTCTACGGTCACCTTACAACTTGCGGATCGATCACTCACTTATCCGAAGGGAATCATCGAGGATGTGCTTGTCAAAGTTGAAAAATTCGTATTCCCTGTGGATTTTTTGGTGCTGGATATGGAGGGGGACAAAGATGTCCCTTGGATACTTGGGCGTCCATTCCTGGCTACCGGGTAGGCCTTGAGAGATGTGCAAAAGGGAGAACTCACATTACAGGTTAATGATGAGCATGTTCTATTTTCTATCTATAAGGCACTACAATTTCATAATGGTGTTGAGAACTGTAGTTTCATAGACGTAGTTTAGTCTTGCATTGATGAATACGCAGATCATATATTGTCTAAGGATGATTTAAGTTTGGTTTGACACATTCGTGTTCGACGTCAAATATGATGATTGATTTTGATAATCAAGACTTGTATGACTGTGTTTGTGCTTTAGATAATATGCGGAGCTACCGAGAAGTGCGAGAGGCACGCACACGAAGAAAAATGTGTGGGAGTCAGTTTTGCAGGGACGCACGACCCGTGCTCCGGAGCACGCCCTGGTCGTGCAAATGGCCGAAGCAACAGACGAAAATTCTGAAGACAGCATGGCCCGTGCTCCTGAGCATAGGCAGGTCGTGCATGGGGCCGAAGCGAAGGATGAAATATCTGAAGACCGCACGGCCGTGCATCTGAGCACGGGCAGGTCGTGCGTGAGGCCAAATAGAAGAACTCAACCACTGAAGAACACACGGCCCGTGCGTTTGAGCACGGGCAGCCCGTGCATGAACTGAAGAGCCCGTTTCGAACCCAGAACTCAAGCCATTACCCGAACATCTCAAATACGCTTTCCTTGGAACAAATAACATGAATCCGGTAATCGTATAATCCCTTTTAACTTCAGCTCAACTTGATAAATTGCTTAGGGTGTTGAGAAAACATAAGTCTGCGATAGGTTGGTCAATTTCTGATTTAAAAGGAATAAGTCCATCGATTGTAATGCATAAAATTAGAATGGAAGATGTCTATAAACCTTCAGTGGATAATCAAAGAAATTGAACCCTATAATGCAAGAAGTCGTTAGAAAAGAGGTTTTAAAATGGTTAGATGCTGGAATTGTGTATGCTATTTCTGATAGTTCTTGGGTGAGTCCGTTACAAGTGGTACCAAAGAAGGGGGGATGACTGTAGTTAGAAACGAGAATGATGAAATTATTGCGACTAGGATAGTTACTGGGTGGCGTATATGCATTTGATTATAGTAAGTTGAATGATGCCACTCGTAAAGATCACTTTACCCTCCCCTTTATTGACATGATGTTAGATCGCTTAGCGGGATTTGATTATTATTGTTTTCTCGATGGTTATTTTGGGTACAACCAGATCATGATTGCACCGGAAGAGCAAGAAAAGACGACATTTACATGTCCCTATGGTACGTTTGCATTTCGCAGAATGCCATTCAGACTATGTAATGCACCCGCGACTTCTCAGCGATGTATGATGGCTATATTTCATGATTTTATTGAGAAAATAATGGAGGTATTCATGGATGATTTTTCTGTTTTTGGAGATTTTTTTGATCATTGCTTGGATAATCTTTCTCTAGTGTTGCAGAGATGCGAGGAAACTAATCTTGTTCTGAATTGGGAGAAGTGCCATATTATGGTATGCCATCGTATTAGGCCATCGGGTTTTCTCTGCAGGTTTAGAAGTGGACAGAGCGAAGATTGTCGCAATTGAGAAACTCCCACCTCCAACAAATGAGAAGGCCATTAGAAGCTTCTTAGGGCACACCGGATTCTACAGAAGGTTCATTCGTGACTTTTCTAAAATCACTAAACCTTTGAGTCAGTTATTAGAAAAAGATACTGCTTTCAACTTTTCCGATGATTATTTGCATGCATTTGAGTTTCTGAAGAAGGCTTTGGTGACAACACCAATTCTTGTAGTTCCGGATTGGATTCAACCCTTGGTGATGTGCGATGCGGTGACTTTGCGATTAGGGTTGTTCAGGTCGAGAAAAGGGACAAGTTGTTGAGCCATCTACTATCGCGAAAGCGAGAACATTTGCGATGCCACAAAACTATACCACCCGAGAAGGAAATCTGGCAATCGTTTTTGCGTTTGATAAGTTCCAATCTTACTTGATTGGAACTAAAACGATAGTCCACATAGACCATGCGGCGATCAAATATCTATTCGACAAGAAGGATGCCAAACCGAGACTAATTCGGTGGATTCTTCTATTACAGGAATTTGATGTGGAAATTCGAGATAGGAAGGGTTGTGAGAATGTGGTAGCGAGACCACTTGTCCAGGTTGGAGTACAAGAAGGATGAGAAAGAGGGCACAAATGTAATCGAGGAGGAGTTCCCGGATGAGCGACTCTTAATGTTAGAGGCTAAATTCCCATGGTATGCAGATTTCGTGAATTATTTGGTAGTGGGAGTCATGCCTCCGGATTTATCTTCCTATCAAAAGAAGAAGTTCCTCCACGACGTCAAGTTCTATATGTGGGACGACCCCTTGCTCTTTAAGAGGTGCGCAGACACAATCATCAGAAGATGTGTGCCTCAAGAAGAGTGGGAGGAGTTCTACAACGATGTCATTCTTCACCTTCCGGGGACTTGATCCGACACGCACCGCTGCGGCAAAGGTATTGCGAGTGGGTTATCGGCTTACTTTATCTAATGATTGTTATTTATATGTGCAGCAGTGTGATAGATGCCAGCGGATGGGGTACATTTCGAGACGACATGAGATGCCCATGACCAATGTGACGGAAGTCGAGCTCTTTGATGTGTGGGGGATTGACTTTATGGGTCTCTTTCTATCATCTCTGGGTTATCAGTACATTCTTCTTGCAGTGGAGTACGTATCTCGATGGGTTGAGGTGATTCCGGCACAAACAAATGATGCGCGAGTAGTGTTGAAGTTCTTAAAGAAAAATATATTCACTCGGTTTGGAACCCCGAGAGCTTTGATTAGCGATGGGGGGTCACACTTTGTGAATAAATTGATGAGCACTCTACTTGCATAGTATGGGGTTAAGCACAAAGTGGCATTAGCATATCACCCGCAAGCAAACGGGCAACCAGAGGTAGCCAATCGTGAGATTAAGCAGATCTTAGAAAAGACAGTGAATATAAATCGCAAGGATTGAGCTATGAAGTTAGATGATGCATTATGGTCATATCGGACTGCGTACGAGACACCATTGGGCACATCGCCTTATTAGTTGGTATTCGGGAAATCATGCCACTTGCCCGTGGAATTAGAGCACAAGGCGTTTTGGGATGTGAAGAAGTTAAATTCTGACTTCCAAGCAGCGTGTGATAAGCGGCTGTTGCATTTGAATGAGATGGAGGAGTTCCGAGATGAAGCCTATGAGAATTCCCGGATTTACAAGGAACGCACCAAGAGATGGCATGATCGAATGATAAAGAAAAGAGAGTTTTTACCGCGTGAACAAGTTCTTTTGTTTAACTCGCGTCTTAAACTATTTCTCGGAAAACTCAAGTCTCGGTGGTCGGGGCCGTTTGTGATTAAGAAAGTGTTAAATCTTCCAGGAATAGTGGAATTGTTGAGTCGGGATGGGGAGACGTTTATGGTGAATGGCCAGAGAATCAAGCACTACCTTCATAGAGACCAAAAGGAAGAGGTGACACGCCTCACTTTGCTAGAACTGTGATCGCATAAACAGGCGTCAAGCTATAGACGTTAAATTTAGCGCTTGTTGGGAGGCAACCCAACGATTTGCTTTTTTATTTCTTCCCATATTTTTTTCCCTTTGCTAAGTTATGATTTTTTTTTAATGCTTTCATAAGTTAGGAGTTTTTTTTATTTATAGCTTTCCTTAAAAAAAATAATAATAAGCGGGCGTGCGCGATCGACGCCCGTGCATTCTAAAGTCGGGCGGATGAACTCACGGCACCCCGCACGAGCGGGCGTGCGCCATGCGCACAGCCCGTGCGTGTTCCAGGATTTTGAACTGAGTCTTTGGCACCCCGCACGGGCAGCCCATGCGCTAGGCGCACGGCCCGTGCGTCTGTCGGCCGACGGCCGATATTAAAGCGGCAGGTCGTATTTTTTCACTTTTAACACTCTCTCACGCACGGGCATACACAAGCTCCTCCCTCTCTCAAATGTTTTCGCCAATTTCACTTGAAATTTCACTGCAAATTCAATACCCACACTACTCACACACGAATTGGGGCCTCAAACTTGATTTGGAGAGAGATTTTGTGTAAAAAGAGCACCTAGGGTTCCCACTTTGCCCTTTCCTAATCTTGAGAATTTCGGTAAGAATTTCAAATTTTTCTTGAATTTCTTGTAGATTATGGCTTAGGATTAAATGTGGTGCATGTTTTGATGAAATTGCCATGATTTACTTGAATTATTCTATGGCGCATTTTATCGAACACCTTGTGGGCTAGATGAATTGAGTATATGTGGTTGATATAATGATGAATTATGCATGAGCTTGATTATTTAAGGTGTTAGTGACTATGATTCTCTTCCGCAATTACATTGTTATGTAGGTTCGAGAGCTTAATTGTGATTAAATTGTAGGAAGAGACATTATGCCTTATTTGATTTAATTGTATTAAATTCATCATGTTCTTGTTATACTTGGCATGTTCGGAATCTCACATTTGTTTTGCTAGACTTGAACTAATGGTGGCCGGAAGGAACCAACAAGGCGGGGTAGACGCCCGAGGGAGAGTGCGGCCGCACGGCGGGAGCCATACCCAGACAGACCCGAGGCTTATGGGCTTCTTCTGACTGAGGCTGATGACCTGGAGAGATGGAGTAGGTTGGTCACCTGCTCATTTACACCTACGAGATATGCTGACGATGAGTGCACCCGAGCTTTTGGGATACACAACGACATTTGGCAGTTATTTGAACGGGGTTGGGTGGACCGCGTTCATGCAAGGGCGGTGACCGACTTATAAGAGGATAGCGCTTGAGTTCCTTAGCACGCTTGAAATATACCAAAGGGCAGGGAACTTCGAGCCCATTGAGATCCGATTTCGGCTAGACAATGAGATAAGGCGCATCTCTATCGCCCAGCTCAATGAAATTTTCGGGGTACCTACTGACGCCCCTTACAGACCAGCAGCACCCTATAGCCAGTGTGAATTTTGGCGATTGTTGGTTCAGACGCCGGAGACCGGCCCGATGCTCTATGAGGCGCGCTCGTCTAAGGCCTCATCACTTCAGAACCCAGTCTTCCGCTATATCCAAAAGGTTACCGCACACTCCGTCTTCGCCCGAAACAATAACAGGGGCATGCAAGTGCGGGAGCTATACCTACTGTGGTGTATGCTAAACCGTACCCCCTTCAACACGACGGCGCATTTTGTAGAACACGTCGACTATCTGATTAAGCAGTCCGCGGGAACGATATTGACCATTGCTCGACATTTTCGTGTCGATATGAACGGATTGGAGCCCATTGAGGGCAGTCGGAGAATTAATATGAATGCCCTCCGCCAAATGAAGATCATAATAGAAGAAGAGAACATAACCTTCTTCCAACAAAAGGTTGGACCTGCCTTCCCACTTCCTAACCCGCAGCTCACATCTGTGGTTGAAAATGAGACTAATTGGCTGATGAACTCTGTGGCACATACCAGAGTCATGGAACCATGCTTTCACGGAAAAGGAGGAGGGTAGTCGGTTTGCCCGATGAAGATGAATTGGAAATTGAGGCGATGGAGTATGATCGGCAAGAGAGAGGTTTTGAGCCAGGTTTCTAGCAGGGGGTTTTGAGCATGGGTATCTTGTCGAAGTCACATGTTGTATACAATTTATGAAAATGATTTTAGGCCATTTTTGTTAAGCCTTTTGCCTACCTAATGACATTTAATTTCCTTAGTTAGCCAATTTGAGCCTATTGCCTGATTTTTGGATAGCCACAATTCAACCCATAACTTGATATATCTGTTACCCTAAACTTGAGCGTATAACATTGAGTAAGGGGATTGAATAAGGTTGAACATGAGGATATCAAGAAGTTAGATAATGGTGTGCATGTTGGATGTTTGGAATAAAAGAAGAAAATGAGGAAAAAGGAGAATATACTCACAAAAGGGTCGAAAAAAATTGAAAATCGAAAAAATAAATCGACTGCCTAAGTGAGTTGGCAGGAAATGAACTTATAAGCTGAGAGTTATGATGTAAGGCGACAGAAAGTAGAGTATATGAAAAAAAAAAAAGGAGAAGAGAAATGTGATGAGAATAAGAGGTGATTGGGGGTGCATGTTTGATTTGAATGAGAATATTTGATTGAGAAAAAAAGATGTGCTTACCAATCTATACGCTTGAGTTTGAGTCACTTTCTCCATATTTCCATACCTTAACCAAAGAGCCTTCATTACAACCAAAAGCAAAGTCCTTTTTGATTTATGAGTTGCATACAATCGAGTGGCGGAGATGTGAGACGATTTGCAAGCCTATGGCAATTCTTCAATATTTATATGATTTGAGCGAATACACATCCCTTATTATTCTAGAGAGGAGAGTATACACTTTATCCATGAGAGGCGTGATTTGAAGTATTTGCCATGGTTTTAATTGACTTGTGCTCTGTGTTAGATATTCAAAGCTTGGTTGATTTGTTGCTTGACGTCTATGGATAAACGACATGAATTGTGATGCGTTGTTCTTGATTTATTTTTTTCATTACTCCCATTTGTGTTTTGTCTTGTTTATAAAGCGTTGACCGGGACTGTCAATAGTTTAAGTTTGGGGGTTTGATTGGTATATGTTTTGCATATATTTTGGGCTTAATTGTAGTTAGAATTAATTGTTATGCATGCATTACTTGAGTGAAAAGGGCTTTATTTCTGTTTTGTGGAAAAGATATTACGCTTTGCTCGTTTCGTAGAAATTGAATGATATTTGTAGTATTTTGGCAACAATTCGGAGCATTGCGGTAAAGGAATGCCAATACTTAAAGTAACGTATGATGTTTGGAGTTAAATCAAGAAGAAGTCAGACGAACCGGGCGAAAAACGGAAAGAACCGAGCATCTATCAGCTCCAGCAGGTGAGCACGTGCAGGGCGTGTGCGTCCATAGCACAACCCGTGCGCCACCCAGAGTTGAGACTCATCCTGTGGCATGACACAAGGGCTGGTTGTGCGTGGAGCGCACGACCCGTGCGCCCTTCAGTGAAAAGAAAAGTTCCTATGGTACCCCGCACGGGTTGGGCGTGCGCTAGGGCGCACGGCCCATGCGTCTGTGCGGAAAAATAGAGTTTGACAGATTCTCAAGAAGGTTTTGACCCAAACGGAGTACAAATAGAGACAACACGGCCACAAACGAAAAACACTGACTTTTGCCCTAGAACATAGAGAAAAGAGCAACCTTCTATCGAAGGATTTGAGGTATTGATCGAGGTCGCAACCACACACTTGAGGATTGAAAATAGATCAAGAGATCATCAACATCCCCGAGTTCACTCATTCCATCGTATCATTTACTTTTGATTAGTTAGATATGAATTTGAATAATTTGTCTATGGATTATTTATTTTCTATGTCTGGCTAAACATCTTGTGATTTTCGGGTTTGGGATTAGGTTAATGGATACTTTTATTGGATGATTAATTGCAATTGAAGTTATTGTTTTCCAACTCTATTCGAGTACTTTGTTTTAATTCTTGTTTTATCCAAACGCATTTGGTTTAACTTGCTTTGATATATTGATTCATAATTCGATAGATGAGTTTCAATACTAGATTTGTGAGTACTTGACATGAATATTTGCAAGATTGATAAGTCTGTGAATATTTATGATGATTTATAATCTTTTATGCTTTTGGGAGTTTGATATCTTATGTTGAGTAGAGATGCTAACATAGATAATCCAATCAACGTTTTTACATACATCTCGAGAGAGAGGGTAAATTACTTTTGTGATTGTCTTATAAGGAAGAACAATAATAACTTTGGTTGTGATTAATCTGATAATAAAAGGGGATATTAACTGAAACCATAATCCAGGAATCCATTCATCTCCGTGATCTTTCAATCAGCGCTTTACTTTGTCTTTTTAGGATAAATTCTTGTCTTGCATTAACAAAACCAATCACTAAATTCTGGTCGTCTGGATAAAAATAAGACTATTACAATCCCAATACTTAGTACATTAATTTATTAGTCTTTGTGAATTCGACCTTGCTAACCCTATTCTATAAACTACACCGCGTACACTTGCGGTGAAGCTAAAAAGCGAACACTCATCTTCTCGCATAACTTGTTGCTCTAATCAGAAGAAATTACGTTGTTCGGGATTAGAAATGGTATCGAAATTCATCATTAAAATATTATCTTCTCTCATCAATTCATTTATTTTAGATTTACGATTTTGCGCTTCAATTTTTTTCATTTTCAACTCAACAACTGGATCCTTTTTTTGCAACTGAACTTAATAATAATTCCTCAAGTTTTGTATTTTCTTCTTTGACCATGTTTGCAAAAGTAGATGCATCTTCGCTCTGTTTTCTCTTAATATGGATTTTTTGACACCCTCGAGCCGATGTGATGAAGAACTACCACTAATATTTTCATAACTTAAATTGATTGAAAATTAAGTCAATGAAGGATTAGGAGAAATAGGGGACTCCGACATATTTTCTTTACGAAATGAACAGACTCCACCCGTCGTTTTTGCCACATATTCTTTCAAAACATACCACACATGGTCAAACATGAATCCAACGCTATATCTTTTTTGTTGCATCAACAACTTATTTTAGAGTTTGATTTTCAAGAGTTGTATTTATTTTCAATACATTTTCAGAATTGTTCTCTGGTTTGGTTTGCGCCCACAATTGGATCCTGTGAAATATCAAGAAAGACTTTACAAAGGTACCTATCTTCAACAACTATGTAACTAGCAGTGCGTGGTTTCCGTATTTTGGAGAGAGAAAATATAAAACAAATGAATTTGGAGAAGTTGGAGAAGTATGTGGAAAAATATATGGTACATCCTCTATTTATAGAAATATAGAGATAAAATATGATAAGGATCCAATGGCTAGGGATGAAAACACATGGATTGTGTTTTCTAAAATCTCTTTGTGCCTTTTATATATTATAGGGCTGAGATTTAAATATAATGTGTATCTAACGGCTAGGGATGAATGCACATGGATTGTGTTTTCTAAAGTCTATTTGTGTTTTTTAGATTATATTGTAGGGCTGAGATTTAAAGATAATGTGTACCTAATGGCATGGGATTTTCACACGGATTGTATTTCCTAAAGTCTTGTCATAATTTTTAGATTTTTATTGTAGGGCTGAGATTTAAAGATGATGTATTATCCAACGATTAGAGTTAAAAGAACACGGATTGTGCTTTCTGTCTATCATGACTTTTCTAGATCAGTGTAGTTCCAAATAATTATACCATGCTCCAATCAATGTATTCACTTCAACCTTTGTGTATGTATTGTTTCTCCCATAAGATAAATAAATTTCAATCCGATGATGAGTTTCAACAATTGATATATAGTTATGCTACAGAATAACATTTGATTGTTCAACAAATGTACAATAATAATCTTATGCTAGCTGAATTTCTTAGGCACCAAAATGTTGAACCCATGGAGGTTTTGTTCCAGGTCGTAGAACAATTTTTCATGACCGAGAAGTAGCGGCTACAAACCTCTTCAACGAATACTTTTCCAAAAATCAACATATATAATGAAGAACAACCGATGATGGTATCGGATGTCACAAAGTTTATTTCTGCATATTGTTAATGCTGTAAAAAAATCATGATCGTTACATTGTGCAACAAGGAATGCATCGGGAAAACTTGTTTGTCTACGCTTCAAAAAGTAACAGCTGCATTTCGAATATTAGCATATGCAGTTCCAACAGATGCAACTGATGAGTACATCAAAATTGGAGAGTCTACAACAATTGAATGCGTCAAAAGATTTTGTCATGGGAGATATTTACAGAGCAATATCTGAGATCTCCACTGCTAATGACGTTGCAGAAAATAGTGCAAATTGCTACAGATGGAGTTTAGATTCTGCACCAAAGTAGTGCAAATTCTGCACCAAAAGTAGTGTCTGTTGTTAGAGGGGAAATTGTTGAAGTACATCACAAATGAGATCAAATTGTTGAAATATGATGAATTTGGCGGGGTTGTTCATTTAAGTGTTGGCGCAACATCTAAATGCACCTGAAAATTGGAAATATAAAGGAGGCGCAATTTGATGTTGCATTTGGAATTTAAAAAAGCTAGAAATATTCCAGGCACAAGACACAATTGCGCGTACTATGCAAATAGATTTCAGGCGCATGTGCCTTGCGTACCATTGAGGGAAAAAGTGAAAAGTGGGGGTAGGAGTGGGGTGGAGAGGGGTGGAGCAAAATGGGTGTAGGGTGGGGGATGATGGGTGGGTAGTTTTTTTAATCTTATCTTATATAATCATAAATTAACAACCATATCATTTAATTAATGTGTATGAAAATTCTATATAATAATTTTTTATTTTTATATCCGATTTTAACGTATAATATAACAAGTCAATCATCTTTTTATGACCTTCACATTGACACCCATATTGCATATATATTATAAAAAATAAAATAAAAAAAAATACAAGATATGTTTATTCAAATTTTGTAATGAGTTTTAAAATTATGCATTCGGGTTGTTCGCTATTAATTTGTATATTCATTGAAAAAATTATCTTAAAATATATATCATATATATATATATTATAAAAAATGAATAAAAATACAAGATATATTTATTCAAATTTTGTAATGAGTTCTAAAATTATGCAATCGGGTTGTTCGATATTAATTTGTATATATATATATATATATACAAATTAATATCGAACAACCCGAATGCATAATTTTAAAACTCATTACAAAATTTGAATAAATATATATATATATATATATTATATATACATAGCAATGTATGAGACAATTTCATAACAAGACCTAAATTTAAGAAAATTCATTCTCAAACCAGGGACTCAATTTATGATTATGTATTTATCTTATTACAAATATATGCAATATGAATGTCAAATCAAGATCATAAAGAAATGATTAATTTGACATATTATACATTAAAAATAGATGAAAAACAAAAATGTTATTTATGGATTTCTCATACACGTTAATTAAATGATACAATTATTAATTTATTATTATATAAGATAATACAAAAAAACTATCCACCCCTCCCCACAGCCACCACCCCACCTCATGCGGCCATGCCCACTTACCACAAGGCGCAACCTTACCCCACCCCACCCCACCCCACCCCACCCCCACCTCACTCCACTTTTCACCTTTTTTTTTTTTTATTCTCAACTATAGGCGCAAGACACAATTGTGCCTGGTATATTTTATCTGATGAGGTAGGTCCGCAAATGAATAAAACCGCTCGTGAGCTATTGAGCTCGATTCGATAAAAAGCTCGTTCGAGTTCGTTTAATGAGGCTCGTTAAAATAAACGATTCAAACTCAAACTTAGAGATATTCGGTTCGTTAGCTCATGAACATGCTCAGTAGTAAGCTCGTGAATAGGCTCGTTAGCAAGCTTCTATAATTAAACTAATAATTTGACTTAATTTTAGTTTTTCATATTTTTACTTATATAAAAAATATTTCAATAAATTTATTTGTTTGAATAAAATTATAAGTTTTAATAAATATATTAAGCATTTTAGATATATATAATTTTATTTTTGTAATAAATTGAATAATAATTTAATTTATAATTAATATTTACTACGCTCGTTTAGGCTCGATTAAGCTCGGTAAAGTTCGTGAGCCATCGATATGTTCGATAAATTCAGGCTCGAGTTCAACTCGATAATAAACGAGTCAAACTCAAACACTCAAAAGCTCGGCTCGATTCGGTTCAATTGCAGCCCTAACATTAGGCGCCTCGAATATTTCCAGCTATTTTAAATTTCAGGGCCAACACGAAATTGCGTCCCCCTATTATTTCCAATTTTCAGGCGCATTTGGATGTTGAACCAACACTTAAATGAACAATTCCGCCGAATTTACCCTGTTTCAACAATTTCGTTTCAATTGTGGTGTACTTCAACAATTTGCCCACTACTGGAGATCATCTCAGATTTGTTATGTATCAATTTTAAGGGGGTACGGGGTAACGGTAACATTTTTAGAAATATCAGAGTTTATTTTTGGCTTATGAAGAGAAAATATAAGACGAAATCAAATTTCCGTGTTTTTTAAAATTTTAAAAAATCTATAATTTTTTTTTTTGTAATTAGCACGTACTTCAGTGGGGGGTCTTGTAATTATCCCTAAAATATAAAATGAAAAATGACATCCTTTGTTCATTGAACACTGTGTCTTGGAATTGAATTACGAGGATTGAAGTTTTGGCGGGTGGGTTCTTTTTCTGATTTCGGAGCGGAGGGAGTGAGTGGCAAACATTTTTGGTAGTTGTGAATTGAAGCTCTGCTTTCTTCTGTTCTTTATGTTGACTCAGTCAAATTATCTATATTTGTATATACACCAAAAAAAAAATGATTTGATTTTAGCTTAAAAAATTACTTTTGAGTATTTGCAAATATCAATTTTGATTCAATTTTTGCTTTATTTAATTAAAACCTAAAAAGTCAGGGCGGCGACCTTGGTGCTTCTAATTTTTGAAAAATGCTTTTGGTATTTTTGTAAGTAAAAAAAGGTTTGTTTTTATGCTCAATTTTTTATCATGATCTAAAATTACTATTTTTCTTCCTAAATATCCATGTCATTCATGTATAAGTATTTTTGTCTACTGATTTAAAAGCTAATTTTGAATATGCTATTTTTCTAAATATTCAATCTTTTACTTTTTTAGCTTTTGGATTTTATTTGCAAACACTGTCAACTTCAGATTTTCAACTACGTATTCTTGCTTTCACTGCAATAAATCAATCTCAAAGAAGCATAAGTATTTGCAAACACTCCCTAAACATATTATGAGACAAAATTGCTTTTTTGATCCGTTAAGTTGACTCGATTTCGCTTTTAGTCCTTTAATTTTTATGGGTTGCGTTTGACAAACACTAACTTTTCTAAACCTGCACATTTAGTTCAATTTCGAAATTTCGAGGATATCTTATTCCTAACATGCTGAGTTGGGCCACTTTTCCATGAAATGACTATTTTGTCCTTTTTTTTGGAGGAAAACCTTGGTCATGTGTATATCACATGACTTGTTTAATATCTCAATAAAATTAAATAACAAAAATAAATATAAGATTAAATTGAAGTAAAGAAAAAATATGAACATATATTAATAATTTTATATAAAGCTGACAAATATAAAATATAAGTTCGACGTTTTTTAATTTAATTTAAATCAAATAATATAAACATATATTCATAATTTTTAATAGTAATTAAATTTAAAAAAAAAAGAAAAAAAATAGAAAAACACTATGTATAAAAATTTAAAAATTAGAAAACAAAAAAAACATATATATATATATATATAAATATATATCTCTATAATTTTCAACTATAAATTAAAACTAAAAAAACTAGAAAGCAAAGAAAATAGAAAAACCAAAATTCAAATTAAAAAAATAGAAACCAAAAAAATATATAACTATATTGTCTTTTTTTTTCGTTTTATTTTTTTAATTTTATTTTCTTTAAATTAAATTAAAAAAATTGTCGAACATATATTTTATATTTTTCGACTTTAAATAAAAATTAAGGAAAACTAGAGAAAACAAAAAAGTACATTTTTTTTGTATTTCTTTTTTTTTTTTGCTATCTATTTTTTTAATTTTAATTTACAGTTGAAAATTATAGATATATATATGTTTTTTTGGTTTTCTATTTTTTTAATTTTTATATATAGTCGAAATTTATAAATACATGGTTTTTCTAATTTGTTTTTCTTTTTTTTTAAATTTATTTGCTGTTGAAAATTATGAATATATGTTTAGATTATTTTATTTAAATTTAATTAAAAAAAGTCGAACATATATTTTATATTTGTCAACTTTATATAAAATTATAAATATATGTTCAGATTTATTTTTTTACTTTAAATTAATCTTATATTTATTTTTGTTATTTAATTTTATTGAGATATTAAACAAGTCATGTGATATGCAAATGACCAAGGTTTCCCTCCAAAAAAAAGGGGCAAAATAGTCATTTCGTGGAAAAGTGGCCCAACTCAGTATATTAGGAATAAGATATCCCCGAAATTTCTAAATCAGACTAAATGTGCATGTTTAGAAAAGTTAGTGTTTGCCAAACGCAACCCATAAAAATTAAAGGACTAAAGCGAAATCGAGTCAACTTAACGAACCAAAAAAGCAATTTTGCCCATATTATGAGATAGATCTTCTGAATAAACGGTTGTTTTTTGGATTAAATTTTTAATCTCCTTTTAAATTTATTTCAAACTCAAACATTTTGTCAATAAAACTCTACATACATGTCTAATAATTAAATATTTACGTGTTCAAAAATTAAATAAAAATTCTAATATAGTGTTGATAGGTTGATGAATCCAGTTGCCATGTTACATATATGACAATTTGTTTTTTCATATTTTAGCAAAATCGAGATAATTATAATTTAAAAATTAAAAGAAAATATTTAGTAGAAGGTAGTTGATGTAGAATGAGACCAAATATCAGACTCATCCAATACATTTCTTCGAATAAAATGCTATTAAAATGAGTGATATCAAATTATTTTTCACCTCAATGGAAAATCTGAATAGAATCATATTTTACAAATTAAAGTAGATGGAACCACCATGAGATAATCCAAACAAAAATTAAAAGCCAAACATGGCTTCTCATGATCCAATGCAATATTTTGGGGCTTTATGATAAAATAGTGTCATTTTGAAATCAATTTGACAAAGTGTGGTGTTTTTGAACCCCTTGTAAATTTAAGTGTAGGCGCAACATTGTATTGAGCCTTTATAAAAGTGCTCAATCTGAATCTGCGCCTAGTGTTTTTGTTTTTTTTTTTCCCAAAATTCAAATGTAGGTGCAACTCAATGTTGAGCCTTTATAAAAAGCTCAACATTATGTTGCCCTTTAGTTTTATTTTTTTTAAAATTCTAGAAGAAGAGCAATTGTAGTTTGAGCTTTAGTTTTAAATATCTTTTTTTCCAAAATTGAAGATGCACAAGTTTGGTTGAGCTTTATCACTTTGATATTCTCGAAAAAAAAAACTTATATATAGTAGCATCACAAGTTGTTGTATTTAGAGGTGTCAATGTCATCTCGGCCAGGTAGGCCGGCTCGACCAACTCGGTTTTTTTATGGGTCTGAGTTGTATTTTTCTAGACCCAAAAAGAATTAGGTCTATTTGGCCGGCCCAGTAGGCCTATTTTTTTTTTAGTACATTTTCACTGACTAGGGCGACTCTGAAAATAGCGACCCTATTGTTGTTTGGTCCGGTCCGGTCCAACTCGATTACTGTTTGGTCCGGTCCGACTCGATTTTTCTCCTGACCTGTAGAGCCGTCCAATTTAGTTCGTTTCTCGACCATATTTATAATTTTTTAAAATAGTAGAAAACATTCCACCCATTTTAGGGTTGCAATCGAACCGAACCGAGCCGAGCTTTGGAGAGTTTAAGTTTGACCCGTTTACTATCGAGCCAAACTCGAGCCTAAAGTTATCGAACATACTGATGGCTCACGAACTTTTTCGAGTTTAATCGAGCCTAAACGAGCTTGGTAAATATCAATTATAAATTAAATTATTCTTCAATTTATTACAAAAAAAGATTATATATATCTGAAACCCATAATATATCTATTAAAATTTACGATTTTATTCAAATAAATAAGTTTATTGAAATATTTTTGTATTGATCATAAATAAATTTATAAAGTTAAAATTAAACTAAAATTTTTAGTTTAATTTATATGAGCTTACTAATGAGCCTGCTCACGAGCTTACTGACAAACTTGCTTATGAGCTAACGAACCGAATAGCTTTAAGTTTTAGTTTGGTTCATTTTACTCAATGAGTCTTATTAAACGAACACAAACGAGTTTTTATCGAGTCGAGCTTCGAATAGCTTATGAGTGGCTTGGTTCATTTTTAGCCTTACTCAATTGGATATGTGATCACTTAAAATAATTTTAATTTCGTCTTAATTTAATACGTTAATATTCTCTCTTTTTTGGTTAGTTTTAATTTTATTTTAAACCTTTTCGTTAGTTTCATTAAACCTGTTTTGGTGTAATTTTATTGGGAATACACTCCCCAAAAGGCTATTGCACATCTTGTTTTTTTCTTTGGATATTTCTGGCAGGTGTATCACACATATACGCTTCATATTTTTTAGAAAAAAAAAATTCAAAACTTCTAAGCAATTAAAAAAGATCAAAAACTTGTAAGCGTAATCGTCTTATGGCTTAATTTCAAGTCAACGGAAAAAAAAATAAAAAAAGGAAAAGGCGTAAGTTGAATTTGTGCTTCATTTAGATGGCTCAAATTATTCTTGCACCTACACTTAAAATAATAAGAGGATTAAAAAACACCACATTTTATGTCAATTTGATTTCAAATTGACAAATTTTTGTCAAAAAGCCCAATATTTTGTGGCACCGGAGGATTTGTTTGACTTGAAGCTCTTTCCTCACTTTTTCTTTTGATCAATAATACCCTGGCAGATGGGTTTTTCTAATTATTGTTTATTGGAAAATATTTCAACATAACATCCAATTTCATTATGGCCACGTATACTTATAACTAATAACTATGGGATGGATAATGATTGATGTTTTTTCCTTTTACAACAAGAAATTAAAAGATACAATATCATGAAGTCAAAAAACACAATAAATTCCTACCTTTCAAAAACGGAGAAAAGGGAGGCAAACATAAATCTAAACCAAACAAAGATACACTACAACATAAGTGACATAAGATAACATCTAAAAAATGTTAAATAATAGTCATAAAAGTTATTATTAACAATAGGTATCACTTTTTATGGTGATACACTTGCTTGTGCTACATGTAGTCTATGGTATCACTTTTAATAGCTTTAATGACATTTTTTTCTAAGTGTTACAGTAAATACTCATCTATTGTAACACTTTAAAAAAAGAAATTATAAAATGTTACATATGAGTCTAATGTAACACTTTTTTGTCAAAATAGAACTTTTTTTTTTATTGGCAAAATGTAACACTTTTTTGTAGCACTTTTCCTGGCCTTAGACAAGTGATTTTTTGCTCCCAAAAAGCATCAAACCCAAGATCTATATGGGCTATGTTGATTCTTATTGCATCTTTTGCTTTGATTTTTATTTATACACACACATATATATATATATATATATATGTTTATATGTATTTAAAATTATATTATATACTATATGTATTAAAATTATATAATACACTATAAATATAAATTTATATCATATATTATATATATTATATATTATATTTTACACTAGAAATTATATAATATATTAAAGAAAATAATAAAAATAATAATTAAAAATATCAAATAAGTTTATCAATGAATTGATTTTCCATTGGTAAAAATAAAACGAACTATAGAAATAATATGGGCTATGTTGATTCTTATTGCATCTTTTGTTTTGATTTTTATTTATACACACACACACATATATATATATATATATGTGTTTATATGTATTTAAAATTATATTATATACTATATGTATTAAAATTATATAATACACTATAAATATAAATTTATATCATATATTATATATATTATATATTATATTTTACACTAGAAATTATATAATATATTAAAGAAAATAATAAAAATAATAATTAAAAATATCAAATAAGTTTATCAATGAATTGATTTTCCACTTTGGTAAAAATAAAACGAACTATAGAAATAATAAATTAAATTTACGAGACAGAAAAAAATCCATAAGTAATTCTCGACTACATCAATTTTCGTTGGTAATTTTTTTTTTTTTTAAAAAAGGTTCTGACGAAATTAGTTCTTTTAGTAAAATTAAAAATATTAAAGAAGAATAATAAATTTACCAACGAATTTTTTCGTGGATATTACAACAAAATTAATTACATTGTTAATTTTGTTTTTAAAAAAAGATAAAAGAAAATAAATAACCTTCGATAATGCCTACGAATGGTTCCATCGATAATATCCGTGGGTATTTTATAAGTTTCTTGTAATGTCATATAATATTTATTAATTGATTATGTATCACTTATATATATACTCCATATAATAGAAATAATAGTCATAAGTTAAAAATTAATAAATAAATAATCAATATATTTTATTTATGAAATTTTATATTTATGTTAATACTACAAGTAAACTAACTAAAATCTGGTATATAATAAAGAGGCGAAATAAAGGGTGAAAATCTATGAAAATTGGCATTATTAATATTTATAGATTAATATTACTAAAAAAGAAAAAATAAGAAAAAATATTGCTTTTGTCTTTACCTATAATTTTGGGATATCAATTAACTAAATAAATCGTTCGCATTATTTAATTAAAGCGACGTAATTTTGTGTTACCAAAATATAGCTAAAAAAATATTACAATTAATTAAATATAGTGTTACATGGAGTATTATTTAATTAATTGATACATATTTGTCTTACCAAAATAATAACAAAAGTTAGTGATACTTAAAACGTGCTACTTATTTGAAACTGTTACAAATAAGTGTTACATATTTATATAGTGTTACAAAAGTGTTACATAAATATTATAATGTAAAAGTGTTACAAACATGTGTTCCATAATGTGCTTTATGTAAAAAGTGCTACAATTTTGTGTTACCTAATGTCATTTATGTTGTAGTGATAATAGATCGTAATGAATCTGTAGCGTCCTTTCTACCTTACTTGAATTTTAATGCGAAAAATAACTAACTAAAATAGAAATACCTAAAAAAATGCTTAAAAATATGGAATAATAAAAATCCTACTTCGTTTGAAAACTTTTGCTTCGTTCGAAAGATTTGCAGCGGGAAAGTAAATGCTAATAACTGAAATAATTACTAGTCAAAAGTATTCGTACTGGAAACACAATGACATTCAACTTTTAATGAACTAGTCAAATTAAAAATAAAAGAATTCTATTGATATGGGTTCACCGAGTCACTGCGCCCGCCATCTCCTTCCTCTTTTGCATTCCCATCTGAAAAATAACAATATTCGTCGAATGAGATCAACGAGCTCAACAAGTAATGATCTCATGCATGAATATGCGTGCCTAATGCAATACATTTAATGTGACTCCCACCCCTATTGCTACTATTAGAAAATAATAAATAGCACAACTCGACCACAAAACCTATTTAAAATGTGTAATTTGTTTTTCTTTTCCTTGTGTAAATTTAATAACAGACGACAAACCTTGTACACTGCAACAAATATTTTATCATTTTAAGGCAAAAGGCCAGTCAACTCTGTTTGTACGTAAACACGATGACTAGATATACCAACCCAAAACTCAAACCAGCACACTATTTACATATTTTTACATTAGAGCTTCAAAAGTTATATAAGGTACGAGTTCCTCATTTAACACAACAGATCAGCCAAACCAAAATGAACCCAAAAGCAAGCCCGATAGGTCTTCATCCATATCTATGATCCTCAAAACTTGACGAAGCTCCAGCATTGCCCAGTAAGCTAACAGGCTCAGGTATTGTCATGCTCACCTGCAATGCATGAAATATATGAGCTAAAGATCAGCAAGTAAAAAGCATGCATGTCCAAAGAATAGTGATACTTTTCCAACACGTAATGCTGACATGTAAAATCCATGAATCAAAATACTATATTCAAAATTATTTTCTTTCATTTGGGCACCTGACCCAACTACTATGCACCGGAAAAGAGCTCTGCACACAACAATAATCAAATGGCCAATAATATCAGTATGGATCTACGTGTGGACCATCCTCCCGCCCCAAGGGTCCCTACTTGCGTCCCTTGTGTCCGCCAAGAAGTATCCCACCCCGTAGGGCCATACATAGGTACTCACAAATGGACCATCCTCCTGTGACCCACCAAGAGCCCATCTCCCATCTAGCTCTGTGTTCACCAGGAAGTATCCCACTTGCTATACCTAAACATATATCATAAGCACGCCAGCGTGCCTCGATTACACTAGCGTGGTCAACAAATAACCATTTTCTTCCAGAAAATATTTTCGTGCATGCGAACACCCTCTTGTAATATGCATGCACATGCAAATGCTGTGAATGACATGTTCAATGGCTCACCAAGCACCATATTGCAACATCATACAAGCCAATTATGCAACATATAATATCCACGTATATTCAATAAGGTACCACAGTCACATATAATACAATCAATTCAAACAATACTATGTTCATGCATTACGATTCGAGATGGATTTTTACTTACCTTTTACTTCTGGTAACATCTTACTCTTTGTTAGATACGTGATCTTTCCCATTCTAGTCAAAAACCAATCTGTCAAAAACCAATCTGTATAAAGAACAGAAATTGTAAATTTTTATTCTCATTTGACTATTACACAAATATAACTTTTATTCCCATTTTATTATAATCCCCCGATTTACAATTAATAAGAGAGGATAAAATCCATTTGAGAAGCATAATACTTACCAATATTTTTACTCTAATTCTTTTCTTTCTCGACACATACTCTTTTTTCCATGTTTTTGTTTTCTTCTCGGTTAAGCATGCTGAGTGTGTGTATTTGTGTTTTCTAGAAGTCAAGTTATACTTACCAATCTCTCACATGGCTTAAGGCGGTGAAAGTCTTATATAAGTCAATAGATTAACTACACGTGTAACTTTTAATTGTATTAATTGTGATTACCTTATATATACATATTGTAGAATAGGTATATCTCTACTCATAAATTAATTTGTGTTTCAGTTTTCATATATATATATATATATATATATATATATATATATATATAGGATATGGATCAAATAGGTCCTCCTACTTGGGGTGAGTCCATCAACAATTTTGGGTGGTCCAGATTTTCAGGGCTTTTTTATGTTTATTTTTTTGTTTCAGCAATTAAAAAGGGTAGGGTGGTAATTTGGCACTTTAGAATCAGTTACTAAGATTTCATTCCATCTTTCACGTGATTTCACCCACTCTTCACGCATACTCTCTCTCCAGCGTTTCAATTTCAAAAAAATATCTCTGTTGCTTATGTAGTATAGGGTTGTTGCTTATGACTTGCTTATGTAGTTAATGTATCTGTGATGCATGTGTAGTGTATATTCGTTGCTTATGTAGTATATGCTTATCGCTTATGTAGTATGGGTTTGTTGCTTATGACTTGCTTATGTAGTTAATGTATTTGTGGTGCATACATAGTGTATATTTGTTGCTTATCTAATATAGACTTGTTGCTTATGTAGTATGAATTTGTTGCTTATGACTTGCTTATGTAATTAATGTATCCGTGGTGCATACATAGTGTATATTCGTTGCTTATTTAGTATAGGCTTGATGCTTATGTAGTATGAGTTTGTTGCTATGACTTGCTTATGTAGCTAATGTATTCGTGGTGCATACGTAGTGTATATTTGTTGCTTATGTAGTATAAGATTGTTGCTTATGTAGTATGGATTTGTTGCTTATGACTTGCTTATGTAGTTAATGGTATATAAAAACACAATGACACATCTACACAAGCAAACTTCGAACTGAAGTCAAGCTCTAGCAACTATGGTAAATTGTCTGCAACTTTTTCCACCCAATAGTGCGTTGAAGAAGAAGGATGAATGATTTCTCACAGTAGTGAGTTGAAGAAGAAGGAGGATGATTAAGGAAGATGAGATTTGTTCACGTTGAATTTGATGTGAGATTTGGATAGATTGTGTGATCATAATGTGAACAAAATCCCATGAATATTGGGTAATTTTGTAGGATGACTAATTTACCCCTTTCTCAAATTACCAACATTTAATCTGAATTTTTAGCTCTAAAATCACAACCATTGAAAAATCTAGATATATGGCTCGGATTGGTCCCTATGAACTTACCCTATGAGGTGGTCTCATATAACCCTCTCCATATATATATATATATATATATATATAGTGGTACTGTATATAGATATATGATGTGTAAGTTAAGTTATCTCTATTTCTAATACACTTTTCATATGTTAA
Source organism: Rehmannia glutinosa (assembly GCA_016081115.2). Classification (NCBI taxonomy): domain Eukaryota; kingdom Viridiplantae; phylum Streptophyta; class Magnoliopsida; order Lamiales; family Orobanchaceae; genus Rehmannia; species Rehmannia glutinosa. The sequence goes on from JABTTQ020002785.1 coordinate 40,563, forward strand.
GAATAAAATATTAATTCTCCTTTATCATGTATATAAACTGCATCATCAGTGCGATATATATTTATATTTATATGATTACAATATGTAACTAGTATGCATGTGATTAGTTATATATGTATTACGTATATTCATATATGGATAACACATAGTTATATATATATACCCATTAGAGCCCATCAGTGGGCTTGGATATAGGTTGATCGGGAGGGGGAGGGGGTTGACCGGTCGATAGGTCAACCTGTCCCTGGAATGATTTTTGATGAAAAATTGAAATCTTAAAGCTCCAGACACCAGTCGACCTATTCCAGGAGCATTCCGGTCCATGAAAAAAATTCCGACTTCGTCTTTCAGGCTCCGTGTTACCTTGATGATATTCGGTAATTGTTAAAAACACTTTAAAACATAAAAATCAATTTTTATATCGCCCGAAACGAATTGTTTTGAATAAACGAAAATAAACTTCAAGAAATATTCCGATAAATAATTTAAAACGATTAGGAGTATTTGAACAACAATAGGAGACATTGTTTTGGTGTAAAAACACAGTTAAACAAAATCATCAAAATCATAAAAACATTTATCTAACAAACTCCCCCTTTTTAATGATTACAAACCAAAACAATTTTAGGAGATCGATTTTTAAAACAAAACGCATTTTATCGGTCTAAATCAATAATCCATATTAAGAAACACTTATCATGAATAAAAACTCAAGGATAGGAGCAAAGATTTTTCAAAAATATTTTATAAAAGCTCCCCCTATCAACTTGCACAACAAGAGTAAATAGAAGCAAATCAACTAAAAGCTAAAAGCTCATTTTTTAAACTTTGAGCTAGAATATGATGAGCTTAGAAGATCCCCCTGTCAAGAAGAATCATAAGACATGTATAAAAGTCCATAATGCATCCAATGGACTAAGTTTCATTCACAGCTTTTGGCTTTTACAATCACGCGTATAGCTTTTTCTGCGAGCTTTTTCTAGCTTCTTTGAGCTAATGAGCTTATTTCATGTTTCTCCCCCTTTGGAATCATCAAAAAGAATGTTAGCATGATAAAAACATCATATATTCATATCAAAGTGCACAATTAAACCGATTTACCGAGCTTTTGAGCATAAATCTTAAATATCCAAATAATAAGAGAAAATTTGATAAAAGATTTGTAAAAACTTATTTGAATGATAAAACATGATATCTATAAATTTATATGACTTTTGAAATCGAGATAATCATGTAAGTGATGAAATTATCATTGAAACATTTTATCGAGTACTTGGCGTGCGTAGAATAAAATTGAAGATGTATATAACACTTGTAAATGCAATCATGCCCAAAAAATTCATCACAAATCATAAGTTTACAAGCATAATCCATCATCATACATAATTCCCATCACAAATATACAATTAATGCATCAAAATACCAAAATATAAGCACTCTCTCAAGGGTTAAACCCAATTGAGATTAAAAGGGAATTAAACTTACCAATCAATCGGAGAAGTTGGGTATCATGAATGATATACCAATAATATAAACTCAAAAATATAGAATTTACAATAAAAAAATCATTTTGAGTGGATTGTGTGTGAAATTTGCAAAGGGGTGCGAAAATAGGAAAAAAACGTTCAAAATGGCAAAATATGGGACCAAAACAATTTTATCCAAAATTTAGGCCTGGTCGACCGATCAAGGGGGGTAGTCGACCGGTCCAGATACCTCGGTCGATCGGTCGACCACTAGGTCATCCGGTCCCTGAAGCATATTTTTAGGATTTACGTCCGATTTTTGATTCAAAAATCCGATTTTCACCCCTAAGTTTTAAAAATGTACAAAATGATATTATAGACCTTATTCAATATGCATTATGCCTAAACGAGCTCGAATAGAAACAAAAGACTCGGCGGTAAGCGGTTTTGTAAAAATATCCGCGAGTTGATCTTGAGACGGAACAAAAGATATCTCAATTTTCCGTTTGGAAACGCAATTCCTTAGAAAATGATGACGAACCTCAATATGTTTAGTACAGTCATGATGAACAGGGTTTTGAGCAATATTTATAGCGGATGTATTATCACAAAATATAGGAACATTTTGAAAAGAACATTTGTAATCTGCTAAGGTTTGTTTCATCCAAAGCAATTGAGTACAACAAAAGGCCGCGGAAATGTATTCGGCTTCGGCCGTTGATAATGAAACACAATTTTGCTTTTTCGAAAACCAAGAAACAAGGCGATCGCCTAAAAATTGACATGATCCGGAAGTACTTTTGCGATCAACAATATTTCCCTCATAGTCCGAATCACTATATCCTTTAAGAGAAAATTTTTCATACTTTGGATAAAACAAGCCATAAGAAATAGTGCCTTTCAAATATCAGAAAATCCTTTTAACGCCACTCATATGAGATTCTTTGGGATTTCTTTGAAAATGAGCACATATAGGCATACGGCATGAAGAATATCCGGTCTACTTACGGTTAAATAAAGTAAACTACCAATCATACCTCGATACTTCGATTCATCAACTGACTTGCCTTTTTCATCCTTATCTAGTTTGATATTGGTTGCCATTGGAGTAGTGACGGTTCTTCCTTCTTCAATGCCGAACTTCTTTAAAAGTTCTTTTGTATACTTTGATTGTGAATATAAATACTTTCTTGGCATTGCTTAATTTGAAGTCCAAAGAAGAAATTGAGCTCCCCTAATATACTCATCTCGAATTCACCTTGCATCAACTTAGAAAATTTCTTGCACAAAAATTCATTAGTAGCACCAAATATAATATTGTCAACATAAATTTGAACTAGTAAGCAATCTTGCCCTTTTTCAAAAACAAAGAGTGTAGTATCAACTTTACCTCTTATAAATCCATTTTGTAAAAGAAAGGAGCTAAGTCTATCATACCATGCACGGGGTGCTTGCTTTAAACCATATAAGGCCTTTTTAAGTTTGTAAACATCATTTGGCCTAAAAAAATTTTCAAACCCCGGACGTTGTTTTACATAGACCTCCTCTTGAATAAAACCATTTTGAAAAATGGATTTACATCCATTTGGTAAAGCTTGAAATTTTTGAAACATGAATAGGCAAGTAAAATACGAATAGCTTCTAAACGTGCTATGGGTGCAAAAGTTTCATCATAATCAATACCTTATTCTTGACAATACCCTTGAGCTACTAATCTTGCCTTGGTCATTGAGTTTGTTCCGGAATACCCGTTTTGTACCAATAATTATTTGTGATGGAAGACAATGTACCAATTCCCAAACATCATTCCTTTCAAATTGATTCAACTCCTATTGCATTTCTAAAAACCAATCCTCATCTTCAATTGCTTCCTTAGCATTTTTATGCTCTTTTTGTGAAATAAGAGCTTTCTCGGCAAATTTTCTTCTAGTCATCACTTTATAAAGGGGATCTCCAATAATGAGATTTTTTGGGTGATCTCCCTTAAATTTCATTGCCACGGGAAGATCCGAATTATCACCTTTATCATCTTAAGTAACACTTGAGATTGACGGTTGATCATTTGAAGTAGAATGTTGATCATTTTGAGCAGCATCTTAAACAATTGGTTCAATAACATCCTCTTCATCACTTTCATCATTGGGTATCTTTCAAACACCCGAGGCTTCATTGAATTTGACATGGATAGTTTCTTCAACAACCATACTAGTTTTATTGTAAACCCGATATGCTTTGCTCTTGGTTGAATACCCCATAAATATTCCTTCATCGGCCTTAGGATCAAGTTTGTCCAATTGATCCTTAGTATTCAAAATAAAGCACTTACACCCAAATATTTTGAAGTAACTAATATTTGGAGTTCTTCCTTTCCAAAACTCATACGGTGTTTTATTCAACTTAGGACGAAGGTAAACACGATTAATAACATAACATGCGGCACTTACGGCTGCGGCCCAAAAATATTTTGGAAGTGAAAATTCGTTTAGCATGGACCGACTCATTTCTTGAAGAGTCCGATTCTTCCTTTCGGCTACTCCATTTTGTTGTGGTGTCCTTGAAGCCGAAAAATTGTGAGCATATCCCTTGATTTCACACAAGACTCTAAATTCACCATCAAATTATCCACCTCGATCACTTCGAATAGACTTAATAGTATCTTCCTTTTCATTCTCAATAAGTCTACAGAACTTAGCAAACTCATTAACGACATCGCTTTTATTTGCAAGAAAAATAGCCCAAGTATATCTAGAAAAATCATCGACTATAACAAAAGTGCAATATTTTCCACTTAAACTAGCCGTACCAATATCCCCATACAAATCAAGATGAAGTAATTGTAGAGGCTTGGTTGTGGAAATTTCATTTTTTGGCTTAAAACTACTTTTAACTAATTTGTTCTTTTGACAAGTATCACATAAGCCAAGATTTTCAAAATTCAATTTGGGTAGTCCTTTTACATGTTGGTTTTTGTAAATATTTTTCAAATTCTTGTCCAACATGTCCAATTCACCTATGCCATAAACTAGTTAAATCATTGTTGGCGACAAGACAAGAAACATTTTGACTAACCAAATCATTTGTGCAAATTTTGTAAAGATTGCCTTTTCTATTTGCTTCACAAATAATTTTATCATTTTTAAGAACAAGGCATTTTTCTTTATTTAAAATAACATTGTAATTTGAATCAAAAAGTTGGCTAACACTTATCAAATTGAACTTAAGCTCTTCAACTAAAAGAACATTACTAAGAGAGAAAGAAGAATTACCAATTTCTCCATTTCCAAGAATTTTTCCTTTGCCATTCCCGAACATGACCATGCCCTCTTCTTGGAGCTTGATGTTGGTAAAAAGTTCTCTCCTTCCGGTCATATGGCGTGAACACCAGCTGTCCACGAGCCATTTTGAATCTTTCATTGTTGTTATAGCTCATAGTACCTACAAATGAATTATTTTTAGGTACCCTATAATTTTGGGGTCCACGGTGGTTAGTTTTGAGACTTTTGGGTCTCCAAAAATAGCTAAATTTATTTTTCAATTTACAATTATTAGCATAGTGTCCAATTTTACCATAATAAAAACAAATAAGATTATTGGAACTACTAGCACGTACGAAAGTCGGACCTTATTATTTTTCTTAGAAGTACTTTGAAAAGGTTTTTAACCAAGTCCTAATTTAGAATGCTCACTCCTTTGTGCATCAATAATTTTGGTAACCTTATTCGTGCTTAAATTAAAACGATGCACATCCTTTTTCAAAATTTTAATTTCTTTTGTGAGTATTTGTTTTTCAGAATCAAGAGCATGCATTTTAGTAATAGTAATAGCATGAGCACGATCAAGAGATTCATAGGAAGTAAATAATTTTTCTTTCTCCAATTTGAGCTCTTTATACTCATTTTTCAAATTCTTGTATTTAACAATCATATTTTGAAACTCAGTTTGCAATTCATCATAATCACATTGTATTTCATCAATTAAAGAAGAAGATGAAGAATTAGAGCGTACCTCGTTGTTTTCATCGTCTCTGGCCATGAGACCATGTTCGTTTCTTCTTCCTCGTCGGATGTGGCGGAGCTCATCCCATGTTTTAACTTCGGCATTTAGAGCTTTCTTCTTGGGAAAAGGCTTTTCTTCTTTTGCTCCTCCTCCGCTAATTTCAGGCAATCAACTATGTAGTGCCCGGGTTTCCCACATTTGAAACACGAGTTGTCTCTCGATTTTCTTGCCTTATTTTTATTCACAAATTTGGTAAATTTTCGGACAAGATTGGGCGTCTCCTCATCATCTTCGTCACTAGCATAATATGAATTATTAGAAGAAGATGCCAAGCCTTCAGGAATATTTTGCGTACCCGATTGAGAGGTGGATGGTTTGTTATATTTCCTCTTCTTAAGATAGAATTCATAAATGAGGAGGTTCCCAATGAGCTCATCGAACTTGAGTGTTTCGAGATTTTGTGCTGCCGTGATTGCCGTCACTTTTTTGGACCATTAGTCGGGAAGAGCATTTAGTACCTTGGTGACATTATCTTCTTCGGATATGACTTTCCTGAGTGCCATAAGAGGATTGACAATGTTGTCAAGCCTTTCCATCATTTTTGATATGTTTTCACCATCATGCATATTGAAATTTTCAAAGTCTTTAACAAGCATAGTTTTTCTTGCTTGCTTTACTTTCTTTGTGCCCTCATATATGGTTCCTAATTTTTTCCATACTTTATGTGCGGACCTTATTCCTCTAATACGGTTATACTCGGTGGCGGTGAGTGAATAGTGTAAAATACTCAAGGCCTTACCATTTGGAGAGAATGCATTCTTGTCGTTTTCATCGAATTCTTTGAAGCTCTTGAGGACCGTGGTACCATTTTCCAATATCTTGGTTGGTTGAGATATCCCTTCAATAACCGCATTCCAAATATTGAACCCGCACCCTTGTAGAAAGCACCCCATTCGGTCTTTCCAAAATGCGTAATTGTTGGCGTCAAATAGGGGTGGCTTGTTGGTGGAGGCTCCGGTTGTAAGGTAGGCTTCGTTCGTAGCCATGGATCTTTCCTCTTTACTCGCTATGTGGGACGAGCTTGTCAAAGAGTTTGGCTCTGATACCACTTGTTAGTCCAAGTGACTACGATAATCTAGAGGGGAGTGAATAGATTATACCGATTTTCTGAGTTTCGCCCTCTTTTTTGAATGTGAAGATAATAGCAAGAATGTAAGTGCGGGAAAATAAACAACACACGATGATTTATAGAGCTTCACCCCACCTAGGGACTACGTGCTCTACGACCCCAGTATATCCGGGAGGGATTTCGAAAAAGAAAAAGAATTTTATTAATAATTACCAAAATTATTACAACTTCACCTTAAAGAGTACCACACTCTTCTTACAACACCAAGGAGATTACCACAATCTTCCTTCACATATGAAGAGTACCACACTCTTCAACACCTAAAATCACCCAAGTGTGCTCTTACCACAAGAACACTAACAAGGTTATCTTGCTTTGGATGATAGAAACAAATTCAAGATTACAACTCGGTAATGAAGTATACAACTTTGAAGTGCAAGTGTACTCAAGAATAAAGCCTAGTACTCACGATGTGCAAGTGAAAGACTTAGGCTAGAAATATAACAAGAGTATGGAAATGAAGATCAAGGTTTGCTTGTATTGTATTGCTTATGTAGTTGTGTTGTATCTTGTTGCTTCAAATTTTCCTCTATTTATAGGAGAGGTCTTGAACATAGATAGGCTCCTCTTGGAGAATGAAATCTGTAAAGAAAATGCAGATTTAATCAAGAATATAGCTGTTATAAATTAATCCCACAATTTCATGAATCGTTTTCTCCCACAAGCTCAAAATCGTCAAATTTTGAGCTGGTCGACCTCCGGGTCAACCTGTCCCTGGAATGACTTTTGATGAAAAATTGAAATCTTAAAGCTTTAGACACCGGTCGACCTATTCAAGGAGCATTCCGGTCCGTGAAAAAAATTTCCGACTTCGTCTTTTGGGCTCTATTTTACCTAGATGGTATTCGGTAATTGTTAAAAACAATTTAAAACATAAAAATCAATTTTTATAATGATTAGGAGTATTTGAACAACAATAGGAGTATTTGAACAGCAATAGGAGACATTGTTTTGGTGTAAAAACACAGTTAAACAAAATCATCAAAATCATAAACGCATTTATCTAACACTCACTTGGTGACGCATTGTTCTAACCAGGGTCGTAGTGGGCCTTGTTATCTGGAACTCGATTAACATTTTGCCCGAAGACCCATTTTCATTCATTTTGCCTGAAGGCCCCTTTTCTTGAACATTAACATTAGCCGCAAGCGTCACATTGTCAGAACGCCGGTCCCCGACGCTCATTTCCCACTCACTCCAGTATCATAGAACAATGTGCACCCATTTCTTTGAAAAAACATTATTAATTCTAAACTTAATACTTGACTTAATCTGGGATGCTCATGAAATGCTATGAACATACATTAACATGATGCATAAACCTAAGTGAATCAATGTATCATTAAATACGAGAATAAACATAAGATCATAACATAATAATTAAATCACATTAGCTGAAATAATTCGAGAAACAAAACCCCCCATTCAACTAATTAGGAAAAATCCTACGTTGGGAAAACCCTACATTCAATTAGTCAAGGGAAAGCCCTACATTCAATTAGTTAAGGAAACACTACCTAGTAGGGAAAATCCTACATTCAATCATTCAAACCTATCCAGGGAAAAGATCTACAATTAATCTGGAAAAACCCTACGTTAAACTAGTTTGGAGAAAGCTCAACATTCAATTGGTTAGGGAAAAACTACATTTAGTTATTTGGGAAAACTTTATATCCAATAATTCACAATTATTTAAGGAAAGACCTATGTTCAGTTAATTAGGGAAAAATTCCACATTCAATTAATAAGGGGAAACCCCTAACTTTTAATTAACATAGAAAAACTATACATTCAAACAATCAAGAATAGTTGGCGATAAGCCAATTTATCACATCAACACATAATTTTTTATCACATAAAGCGGTAATCCAATTTATCACATAAATACATAAATTCTTATCAAATAAAATGCAACACTTGTAGTCGACATGGTAAGGCAACAAACATTATAATCTATTGGGATAAGGAGACCATTCTCAAAATTGACATAATAAAAATCATGTTACAATGATACAAACCTAAATCTACATGAAAACTAAGGATATTACTTGCATGTATTCCGTAAATCGACTCTCTTTCTTCTCTTTTCTCTCTCTCTTTCTCGGCCAATTCCTTTTCTCTGTTCTAGCTATGTGTTTTTGTGTTCTTTGGGTGTGTTTTGCGTGTCTTATATCTGTGTTTTAACCTGCTCCCAGTTAAACTAGGTTTTTGGTACATGGACTTATTATTAACTTAGTAACAATATGGGCCTGATTTAATACTCTAAACTAATTGAGAAAAGTACACAAAATACTTTGATTTTTTAGAAAAAGACAAAAATACCACCCTATCACAAAGCTACACGACCCGCTCCTAACCTTCCCAAATATACCCACCCAGTTTACGTTTCTTTTTAGTTTTTTACCCCCTCTAGTTTCTTAACCTAGGTAAAGCAAGTTCTTATTGGTTTTTCATTCTCTTTCCATACTTGATTTCGCGCGCGTTTTTTTTGCGATTCTTCAGTCGTTCGTGGCCATGTTCTCCACTATTGATTTCAGTTTCATTCGTTCGAGCTTCATCACTTTCTCCGTAGGGTTAATTTGTTTTTCAAACCTCTGGTATTCGTATTATTTTAATGGCTCCTAAAAAAGCTCCTAAAAACTCTCCTCATAAGAGAATTTTGAGAAGTTCTTCGAAGGTAGCAGCATATTCCTTGTAAAAGAAGAAAGTTCAGAAGGTTGCTGCTGGTTCTATGGATTCTAAGAAGAGGAAAGTAGAAAAATTGTTGAGGAAGAAGGGGTTCTGGATGTTAAATCGCCTTCCAAAGGTGTGAAATCGAATGTCGGTGTTAAAGCTGCTGGGAAGAAGAGGGTTTCCTTTGACAAAACCGATGTTGCTGAGGTATGAGTTTTGTGTGTTTTGATTTGTACTCTTTTGTTTGTTTCAATGTTGTTTCTTATTTGTTTCTGTTATGTTTCATTTGTTCTTTTATGTATTTAAGTTGAAGTGGTTGTTGATTTTTTGTTTCTTTTATGTTTCTGTTTTGTTTCATTGTTGTTTTTAGGGTTTCAAGTATGTTCTTGACCCTACCGACTGGTTCAGTGCTCGAGTAAATACTACCTTCTCGTTTGATGTTATTAAGAATATAAAGAAAACCTTAACTGACACCCAACTGGAGGCATTTAAGAATACCTGTTTTGGATATTTTCTGGACATGAAAGAAGTTGATTTCCAGAATCAGCTTGTCCATTCTCTGTTGAAACGTCAAGTCGTCCACTCAAAGAAGGACGAAATTGTTGTGTCTGTGGGTGGGAAGTTGTTGCGGTTTGGGTTGGATGAGTTTGCTATTGTGACTGGTTTGAATTGTGTTGGTGTTAGGCCTTTATTGTCGGGGGATGTTTGGAGCTCGGTTATATTTCAGAAGTATTTTGCTAGTAGGAACAAGTTTAATAGGCAGTCGATTGAGAAATGTTTTTTACTACGTGTTTGGGTGATGAGGATTTAGACGCCCTGAAATCGGCTTTACTTTATTTTCTCCATTTTTTTCTTTTTACTTCTATCGGTAGTTCTGTCGAGATGTCATTTTTTGAGTTGGTTGACAAGGATATGGATGTGTTTGACACATATCCTTGGGGTAGTGAGTTATTTGATGTGACGATGCGTGAGTTGAGGCAACAAATCTTGTACATAAACAAACTTCAAGGTGAGGAGAATCCTGGTGGGAAGCGTACGAAATTTTATAGAATTGAAGGATTTCTGTTGGCTTTCCAGATATGGTTCTATGAGTGCTGCCCTGAGGTGAACGACAAGTTTTGTGCTCGGGTTAACTGTGAGATCCCGAGTATTTTGAACTGGACTTGTTCAAAGTCCGGGAAAGACAACAAAGTTCATGCCGAAGACTTGGAGATGAAGATCTTCAATCGGTCGGCTGAACAGGCAATATGATTTTACTATTTTTTTCTTGTTGTTTTGTTTCATTTATGTTTCAGAATTGTTTCTTTTATGTTTTTGACTTTTGATTTTTTTTTTATTTCAGTTGGGTTTGAAGAACTTGTGGCCTCGATGATGATGAGCTTTCTAAATTGTGTGCATTCAGACATTCTATGATAAATCAAAGTACACATTCAGCCCGGTTGACGATGATTTTGTTGTTGGAAGGTTGAAGCGGAAGGAGGCTGTGGTTGGTAGTGGCTTGAATCATACCGTTGGCGAAATTGCTAGGAACCAACGGTTGTTTTCTAAGGATTTTGAGGCTTTTAAGGTTTCAACTACAAAATTCTTGGAAGAACAATTTGCTATTGTTTTTCCGAACTTGCCGATATTAAGAGGAAACTAGAGGTTCTCATACCTTTTTGTTGTTTTTAATTATAAGTATTTTTTGTTATCTTTCTAGATTTTTCTTGTTGTTTCTTTTTGTTTCAATATTGTTTATTTGTTATTTATTCATCACATGGTTGTTGTTTTTATGTAGGTTCGTGGTGTTGTCGATGAATTGATGAATCAGAGTCTAAAAGTGAAACTGAATCTAATGGCATGTCACTAGGTTCAGGTTCTGAGGAAGATGCAGATGAGGAAAAACATGGATAGGATGAGGTTGATGATGGGAATGTGGATGTTCCCGTTGGGGAAGCTGGAAAAAAAAGATGACGCTGGTGAAGGTGATTTGAGTGCTGCAGAAGGAGTTGCAGCTAGTGGGTTGGGGAGTCTGGAACAGGGCATGGATAACGTGGTTGATGAATCAAGGAAAGATGGTAGCGAGATGGAGAATGTGTGTGATGAATCAATCAAGGACCGTGGTGAGGTTGAGAAAGTTGCTGATGAGACGAGCAAGGACAGTGGGGAGGAGCAAAAATTCATTAGTTCTCAGGAACTTGACAATCTCACCCCTTCTCAAATTGACGATATATTGAGCAGTCTGCTTAAAGCCAAGCCGCCTTTGGGGAAGGTGTGCTTAAATTATAGTTCCTGTTATTTTGTTGTTTTTGGATTCTGTTTGTTCTTTGTTATTTTATTTTTTGTTTTGTTTTTTTTTGTTTCAGGGTGCTTTGAAAAGTCCAGTTGGTGTCTCCTCCGATCTGTCTCCTTCTATGAAGAGGGTTTCGAAACCGTCTGTTGTGGTGAGAACTCCATTCACCACTAACTTTGAGTCTTCCGGTGATGCTGTCGCAGAAGGTGGTGAACCCGCAAACGTGGTGATTGGATTGGAAGACGCCGACAAAAAGATGCCATATTTGTGGATCTTTTGGTGAAAAAGTTCCAAAGCCCTTGGTTAAGGGAAGGTGCCCATTTGGGACGAGAATATGGGTGAAGGTCAGGGGGATAAGGGCCCCTGTCGGATGGGTTGAACGATTGGCTTAGGAAGGGTTTGATTCTCGAGGGTATACAACTTTATTATTTTCATATTTGTAATTAATAACTATCTGAAACAATTGTGAAACAATTTTGAAACATATATGAAACAATTACATAAATGTTTATAAATTTGTGATTAGTTTGTTGTTTTTGTTTTTGTGTTTATTTGATACTCTTTTTCAGCCCGAATCGATACTCGGAGGAAGATGACAAAGTTGAGCCTTCTTTGAAACTTGGTGTCTGTGAAGTGAAGTCGAAGTCATGGTTTCACATCCTGTATTATGTTGATGAGTACTTGGCTTCTTCTGTAAGTTTTTATTGTCTATCATGTTGTTTTTTGATTGTCCCTTTTGTTTTTTGATTGTGTTTTGTGTTCATTTTGCAGCATATTGATGCGCTTTTTTACTATTTGAGGAAGAAGTTCCTATACGGGCATAGTGCTGTGACATTCACAACGACTGATTTGATATTTGACCGGTGCATCCAAAGCATTTATAAGAAATATTGCCAAGTGAACAAAAGAAAGAAGAAACATTTTGATCTGTCCATGATCAATGTCAATACCACAGTTGTGGACTATATCATGGTATATGATATAGCGTGCGGATGGCCATGGTCGGAAGTTGATCACATCTTGTTCCCCATATATTGCATTGATATGGAGCATTGGGTAATGGGACGGTTGAGCGTGAAGGAGAGAACCATCTATCTGTACAATTCGCTGAAGACGGATGATTCTCTAAAAGTTGCCAAGTCGCGGAAAGCTTACAACTCTCTCCTTCCTAGGTTCCGTCCTTGGTAGCCTTTTATGGTGTCCATCCCAATCTTTGTTCTTGGCGAGGGTGCGTATTCCGGTGATCCGAATTCTGCTATGAAAGTCGTTGTTGTGAAAGACATTCCTTTGCAGACCAAGAAGTACGTTTTTTCTATGTATTTTCGATTTGTTTGTTCTTTTTTGTTCTTTTTGTTTTTGTTTTTTTATATGGCTGACTGTCTATTTTTACATTTCTTTTTGTAGTGACTGTGGGGTTTTTGTTGCCTGTTATGCTGAGTATTTTGTTGCCGGGAAGAAAATGGATGCTGAGGCGTTTGACGTAGAGAATGAGCGGTCCAGTTTAGTCATTTGCTCTACAATCATGCGAAGCTAAAGCAACAAAACAGTGACGATGACGACAACGACAGCGACATTGAAATTCTGCCTCCACTCCCTAAGGATTGCAGGGAATTGTTGTTATGAAAATCTTGATAATTTGTGTAACCACCTGAACAAATTTGTCTTAAGTTTGGTACTTTTAGTAGTATGAGATATTTGGTATTATAATAGCTTTCCTTGGAGGATTTGGATCGTTATTGGCTATTTTGATTATCGATTAGATTTTGTTGGTTGTACGTTTTTGAACAATCAGACGAGTTATGAGATGTTTTTCAATTAATGTATTGATGTTGTTTGGTTTGGGATTCAAATTATTGTGCGTTTTGTGTTACGTTTCTTATCGTCTCCATCTGGTAAATGGCTTAATTGTGCAATAGAAACTTATCTGAAACACATTCGAAACAAACATTTGTTTTGTCATCTTATTGTTAGAAATATATTTGAAACAACATAGAAACAATTTGTTTTTGATTTTCTATATGTGGAAGCTGTATCAATTACACGTATATTCTTAATAGTAATATTCTACTATGAGTCCTATTTTGTTTTTGGTTGATTCCTACATGTTTTTATATTATGACCAGGATCCCCACATCTACCATATTTGGTTTTGACGCTTTTCTCCCAAGCTGCCTTGTGTCTTCTTTTCTTTGGCCTTCCAGATTTTGCCTTGCCCTCCGACGGTAGAATCTTCATTGTGTTGCTTTCTTCTGGCAGAACCCAGGTACATTCATGTGGGATTGGATACATTATTTACAAATAAGCCGCTTCCATTGTTTTCTTCATGTAGTATGCCGAGCAGTATTGGTACGGATCTGCATTCAAATCTTTTACTACCGCTAAAGCATGTGGGCAAGGACTTTCATCCATTTGAAACTCGTTGCATGTGCAAGTCCTTTTTTCCAGGTCCACAACAAATATTTTCTCAGCTTCTGTGACTTTGAAGATAAAGTCATTCGATCGCTTCACCTGAAACATAAATGATACATATAAGAAACATGTTTGAAACAATGGATCATCTGATGAAAATTTCCATTAAATTATATTTAAATTTAGTGAAATGTTGTAGTTTTTCCCCATATACTCTTCAGATCTTTTTGCCATCCTTGTGAATGTTGATCTTGCTTCAACCTGATGTCTGTACGTCCAATCTTGAACTAAAGATCTCAAGTATTCGAGCAAAGCTATTACAGGTAAGTCTCTCCCGGCCACTTCGCCGCATTGTGATTCTGCGATGTTTGAAGTCATGACAAAGGAGTCGTTTCCATTTCCTCGTAGCCGATGTTGGACAAATAGGGTCTAATTCTTACATTTTGCTTACAAGTGCGGGACATTTGCTTTTGGAACTCTTCATTCGTGTATGCTTTTTTCTGCCTATGAACGGATCTCGTATTTTGTTGTTTTTCCTTTTGAAGTTTGCCTTCAAATTGTTCGTAGATGATCGTGCACATCCGTGAGAGACCTCGGGTATACGATCGTTAAAATAATATACTTGTGAGATTTTTGTAAACTGGAATGTTTTTGAAACTATATGTGAAACATGAAAGAAACATATAAGAAACAAACGTGAAACATCATATAAAGAAATATTTTACATTATGTACCTCCTTTATTGCCGTCTCGATACTCATGTGTGCATGCGAGACCATGCACATCCCTTCCCGAGACCAAAGATTTGTCTTATCTTTGTGAAAACCACACCAGACTCCCATCATTCTCGGAATCCACTGAGAAAAAAGCCGATGGGAAAATGCTCCCATTGCCATCTTGTGCGACCGGAGACAACAAAGTACCCCCATAGCTTGCTTTTAAGAACATACATTCAACAACAATTACAGGCCTACAGTGCCTCCATCCTTTTATCGATGCACTGATAGCCATGAACAAGAAGAGGAACGTGTCATCCTCCTTTCCTACTATTTCAGTGATCGATCCGGGATTCGTTTCCTCCAACATGTACAAGTAAGTGGTAGTTTCGATAAGACTCATCTCCGCCCTTCCCCTTACTACCTCCGCTTTCTTTTTTGATATCCATGCATTTTTATAGTCGAGACTTATTCCATGCTCGTCCTTCATGTCTCTAATTATATCTGTTGGCATGTAGATTTGTTTTGATGTTGTTGAGGTACTTTGATTTGATAAGGTCCCCAACTATTTTTGCCGTGGCGTGCCTATTGTCGTTCATCCTTTTATCTAACGGACATGTGTGTGTTCTTTTCGTGCTCTCTTACTATGAGTGTTGTTGTCCCGATGTGGAAGATACTTTCAAATGCCAATTGCAATTTTCATCGATACAATTTACGTAGTATTTACGCTTGCCACGACATCTTCACCTTATATTGGATGTGATGTTTCAACGCATAACAATCGAGTTGTTTGATCAATTCCTCCTTGGTGTTGTAGACATCTCCCTTTTGGAATTGTTCTTCAGCATGTGTAATTTATTGAATTTCCATCGTGTCTTCTTCTCCGACCACATTTCTGCTAATGAGGTTTGCATAATCGATGTAGTCAATCGCGTTTTGGCCCATGTTTTCCTTCAGTGAGCTCTCTATAGACAGGCTGCTCGTTCCCTCCGTTCATTTTGCTGTGTTGTTATTTCCAAGCTCGATTCGTTTCTTACTATGTCTATGCACAAAGGAAACTTCATCCAATCTGTTTATTTGCTTTTCACTTCCAGGTAGAATTTGAGATTGTAATCACTTTCAATCTTTAATGGTGGCAGAGTCTCTGTCAATTTGTATCTAATCTGCATAGCTTCTACATCTTTTTTGTATTGAATTTGTTGTTGTAAGATTTCCCTTAGTATGCTGAATGTGCTGTCCATTGGAATGAGTATTCCTGTTATCTCAAAGTTCCTATACTTTCTATTTTCTCCCCATTGTCCATTGTGGTATACGACAGCTGGGATTTGCTCCATGCAACTGTGGATTTCAATGAATAGTTGGCTAAGTGAAATATACAAGAAACATAAATGAAACATGTATGAAACAATGTTTATGTACGTCAAGAAGCAATGTGTTGCATTAGGCGAACGAAACAATTGTGAAACATATGTGAAATAAGAAACAAACATATGTGAAACAATCACGTAATGTACTGCATTCAGTTTTTTTCCAGATTGACACGTTTTATTCGTAAATAATCACGAGAAGCAATTTTTGTAGAATTTTGGATCATAATTCGAACTAAATAAGCATTTTGAAGATCACAACTTCCAGATTTTTGGATTTGTATGCAAAATTATTGGTTCAATTCAATGTCAATCTCAGTCAATAAACATTGAATCCTAAATTTTTATCTGTAAAATCATGAAATATATCTAAACAATGTATTCTCAGAACAAGATAAATAGTTCGCGTTGTGTTTACCTGTTTTGGTCTTCCTTCTTCCTCTTGATATTGAGCTTGAATTGTGATCTCGAACAGTCCAGTATTTTCCCTCGATTTGTTTTACTCATATCTGTGCGTTTCTTTTGTTTTTCGTTAATATTTGGGATGAGAGGATTGTATTTTTGGTCAGAGATCTTTTTGTGATCAGTACCATGATTTTTGGAGAGGAAATGCTGCAATTCGCTGAAGAGTGACACTTTTGTCCGCAATTTACAAGAGCTGGTATATTTTGGGAAACAAGTGGGGCTGATCGGGTATTTTTGTGAAACAACCGGGGCGAGTGGGCATTGTGCAGGGATTGGGTATGGAAAATGGGGTATTCATGTCCTTTTCCCAAACTAATAAAAAATCCAATTATTTATTATAAGGCCCAAATTGAATAAATTCTCAGTCAAATTAAAATAAACCTTCCATTCTCCGTAATTTAACTAATTAACTATCCAGTAAAATAATTAATAAAGTTATAATTCTGCATTATTATTCCATGAAATAATCGAATAACATAATTAAGAAAACACTTGCTAAGACATAAAAATTCGGTTCGTTACATTCCCCCCACCTTATAAATGTTTCGTCCTCGAAACTTGTCAAATATAAGAAACGTAATATGCTAAAGCGTGAAAACAACTCTCATATATTAGATGGAGCAAAAATATTAAAGACACAATTAAACACACAATTAAATCATAACAAAACAAATAATCAATTCTATCTCAAGCAAATTTACATTTGCAGTATAAAGCCATAACATAAACACAAAATGATACGAGCATAATCATATTGAATTGGAAGCTTACCATATTGCGGAGGGAGATGCTCGAAGCGCGACTTAGAACCCATGACTAGTTGACTTTAAACTTATCATAAATTAAATCATTTTAAACTCTACAGAACCGATTTTTAAAAAGCCTGGGCTCTGATACCACTAAATGTAGCGCCTTTTCTAGCTTACTTGAATTTTAATGCGAAAAATAATCAACTAAAATAGAAATACCTAAAAGAATGCTTAAAAATACGGAGTAATTAAAAATCTTACTTCGTTTGAAAACTTTTGCTTCATTCAAAAGATTTGCAGTGGGAAATTAAATGCTAATAATTGAATTAATTATTAGTCCAAAATATTCGTAGTGAAAACACAATGACATTCAACGTTTAATGAACTAGTCAAACTTTGAAAATAAAAGAAATCTGTTGACATGGGTTTCCCGAATCACTGTGCCCCGCCATCTCCTTCCTCTTTTGTATTCTCATCAGAAAAATAACAATATTCGTGGAATAAGCTAAAGGAGCTCAACAAGTAATCTCATGCATGAATATGCATGCCTAATGCAATATCTTAACACTTAACTTGAAAGACTTAATGTTTTATTCACTTGAAAACCTTTCACATTCATACTTAAAATATTGTATTTCTTTTCGTAAAACGTTCTTAGGATGCGAGCTCACTTGGTGACACATTATTCTAATCAGGGTCGCAATGGGCCTTGTTATTTGGAACTCGATTAACATTTTGCCCGAAAGCCCATTTCCATTCGTTTTACCTGAAGGCCCTTTTCCTTGAAAATTAACATTAGCCGCAAGCGGCACATTGTCGGAACGCTGATCCCCCGCGCCCATTTCCCACTCACTCCAGCATCATAGAACAATGTCCACCCATTTCTTTGAAAAAAATATTATTAAGACTTGACTTTACTTAATCTGGGATGCTCATGAAATGATATGAACATACATTAACATGATGCATGAACCTAAGTGATGCAATCTATCATTAAATACGAGAATAAACATAAGATCATAACATAATAATTAAATCATATTAGTCAAAACAATTAGAAACAAAATCTCCATTCCACTAATTAGGAATACGTTGGGAAAACCCTACATTCAATTAGTCAAGGGAAAGCCCTACATTCAATTAGTTAAGGAAACACTACTTAGTAGGGAAAATCCTACATTCAATCATTCAAACCTATCCAGGGAAAAGATCTACAATTAATCTGGAAAAACCCTACGTTCAACTAGTTTGGACAAAGCTCAACATTCAATTGGTTAGGGAAACACTAGATTCAGTTATTTGGGAAAACTTTATATTCAATAATTCACAATTATTTAGGGAAAGGCCTATGTTCAGTTAATTAGGAAAAAACTCCACATTCCTTTTAAAAAGGGGAAAATCCTACCTTTTAATTAACATAGAAAAACCATACATTCAAACAATCAAGAATAGTTGGCGACAAGCCAATTTATCACATCAACGCATAAATTCTTATCACATAAAGCGATAAGCCAATTTATAACATAAACTCATAGATTCCTATCAAATAAAATGGCAACACTTGTAGCCAACTTTGATAAGGCGGCAAACATTGTAATCTATTGGATAAGGAGACTATTCTCAAAATTGGCATAATAAAAATCATGTGACAATGATACAAACCTAAATCTACATGAAAACTAAGGACATTACTTGCATGTATTCCAAAAATCGACTCTCTTTCTTCTCTTTCCTCTCTCTTTCTCGGCCAATTCCTTTTCTCTGTTCTAGTTGTGTGTTTTGTGTTCTCTGGGTGTATTTTGCGTGTCTTATATCTGTGTTTTAACTTACTCCCAATTAAACCAGGTTTTTGGTACATGGGCTTATTATTAACTTACTAACAATATGAGCCTGATTTAATACTCTAAACTAACTAAAGGTCCAATTATTTATTATAAGGCTCAAATTGAATAAATTCTCAGTCAAATTAAAATAAATCTTCCATTCTCCGTAATTTAACTAATTAACTATCCAGTAAAATAATTAATAAATTCATAATTCTCCTTTATTATTCCATGAAATAAACTAATAACATAATTTAGAAAACACTTATTAAGACATAAAAATTCGGGTCCTTACAGAATCAGTTCAAACTCAGTGGTGATTCTTGGTACGATGAGTGACTTCTTGCTCTTCCAAACAAGGTTTGGACGATCCACATCAAACTCCCTTCTGATCTGCAGATTTACCAGAAGCTGATAAAGAACTTTGAATGACGTAATGAGGCTCCAAAAGAACATATTAGATATAAAAACAGAAAAAAGTACAACGAAAAGACAAAATTAAAAAGCAAACCAACTCCCACAAAAAGAAAAAAAACCTAATATCAGAGAAGGGATGCATGAAAATTATGATTGTATGTGGAAAGCGAATTGGTAGACCATTAGATTTCACGTTTACTTTGTTTGAGTAAAAGGTTGATAGAGTGCTACTTATTTTTAACCACTATTTTTTACTAAGTCGGTTGTCAGATTATCTGTACAATTGTCACGCCCCAAAATGGAAGTCGTGACACATACAATCAAACTTATGGTGGTTTACTAAGCCAGCCCAATTATTTATTAATATAACCCAACAAAAATATCAAAATTTCCAAAATAAACATAGATATTAAAATAAACTAAGTCAGAATACGGTTGCAGCAGAAACATAAAGAAATACGATTCAATGTCAAATCATTCTCACGGGTCCTACGCCCGGCTATTACATAAGAGATTGTTTAGAAACTCGTCCACTACAAAACAAGATTAAATTGTCTTAAATAGGTCGCCAAATACAACAGAGAAACTAGTTCGTAGCTTCAAGATCATCACCACCGTCATCCTAATGTGGGTCCTCATCATCTGGTTATCAAAACAGGCGAGAGTGAGACAAA
Organism: Rehmannia glutinosa; assembly: GCA_016081115.2. Classification (NCBI taxonomy): domain Eukaryota; kingdom Viridiplantae; phylum Streptophyta; class Magnoliopsida; order Lamiales; family Orobanchaceae; genus Rehmannia; species Rehmannia glutinosa. The sequence continues at coordinate 60,779 of JABTTQ020002785.1, forward strand.
AATTCTTAGTAGGTGGGTGCGGGTGTGCGAGTGAGTTCCGCAGAAAAATCATTTCATGGAAATTTATGCATGAGTCATGCATGTGACATTATCATATATTTAATAATTAAAATTATTCATGAATTTAAGTAAGTTAGATCGGTTAGATAACAATCAAGCAGAAGTGGTTGCGCACGAAAGTGTGACGCCAACCATCCATCCTTATACAACGGAGACGTGTCGATCAAACCTCGGTTCCCTTGATAGATCACCTTATACCTACAATGAATAGGGCAAGAGACAATATCCCATAAGGCACGACGTCTCCACAGTGGGGCTAGCTAAGCCCAGATATCGTCATAATTATGATTATACCCATACTACAACCCAATCACCCGTTAGACTCTACTATTCGACTCGAGGTTGGGATTCGGGATGATGGGAGGTGCAGTGCGGGATTGCGGAGCTAACCTATCCCATACATGACTTATCCATTCCACAGACACAGTCAGAGGTTATCTTAATTAAGCGAGTTATTAGCAAGTCAGATAGAAAAATCGGAGTGATCTTAGTCACACTATGTCCGATATTGAGTTAGCTAAGTTCAAATTCGTGGTCTAGTTAGCCGAATACGATATTTGGTTCGATATATGCACAAGTCCGTATTGCAATATTATAGATTATTTGGGCGAGAAAGTCGCCTTATTGTTCGTGTATTTATTCGGGTAAGAAACCCAACTAATACCTTGGATAATAATTAAAATATATTTTTAGTTGAATAATTATAAAAATATATCTTAATATAATATAGATAAACTTAATTTGAAAATATAATTTTTCTAGGTCCTTAGAAATTTTAATTAAAAACATATCATTTTACTAAGAGATATATTTTCTTATCGGGTTTAAAAATTCAATAAGTATTGATACCGGACTAGAAAAGAGGCAAGGTCAGTTTCTAAATTTTCTAAATATTCCATAGGATTATATTTTCTGAGACTCGGGGTCAGATTTTCTAAATTTGCAAATTAGTAGTTAATATTTCCAAAACTACATTTTTGACTTGATATTTTAAAAATAGGTATCTCTTAAACCGGGAAGGATTTTAATGTGATTATAAGCTTAAATTTTTTCTTAGGACAGTATTATTTTGAGGTAAAAATAGTTTTAGAACTTTCGCAGGTTAGGTACCCCTATTTCAGAAAATTACAATTTTGGCCCAAAGGTAACTTTGTATTAAGGAATCGTTTCAAGTTGGATTTTGTGAAATTTGAACTAAGGGTCCCAGATGTTAAAATAAATAAGCCAATAAATGTTTGGGGCACAGAGGCTGTCCTTATTTTCATAAATTACAGTTTAGTCCCTTAAGTTTTAATAATTGGTACTTTAGTGTCAAGTTGGTTTTTTATTGCATTTTCTTGACCCAAAGGGTCTCCAAATTTTTCGTGTCACTTAATATATAAATTTTTCAGTTTTTAGGTCCAGAATTTACAAATTACAGGAAGGTCCTTTTACAATTTTAATATTTATATTTTTAGCCCTATGTTTTGTAATAATTACAAAAATAGCCCAAGTTAATTTTCAGTACAAAGTAACAAGTCTAGAATTTATATTACATATAAAAATAAATATTGCATATTTATAAATTATTTTTGGACATGCATAATAAAATACACTTCAAAACATAATAATACGCAATTTTTAACTACTTTTTTTTGAAAGTAAAATCATGCTCATTTGTTTTTGAAAAATCCTTAGAACAAAATACTAAAATTTGTAGGTCCCAAGGGATGTAAGTAAGGTTTAGTTGAAAACACTTGATTTGTCCTTTTAAATAAGTTAGTTAACGGCCGGCTAAGTTAGTTGAATAGTTAGCTCGACGAAATTGATAAAATAACTTCAATGCTTAGTCTTATACTTAACTTGGCTATGATAAGATTTTAGCGGGAAGTTGAATTTGGTTTAAGTTTGTTTTAACACTTGGTTTTAGCACTTTGTTAAATATCAATTGGATAGCAAATTATCGTGAGATATTAAATAATATACGGTAAGTAAATGCTGAAATGTAAGTGACACGATAAATTTTATAGAGGTTCAAGATGGGGTAATTCTTCTAATCCTCTCTTCTCCAACTCCGGAGGAATCCACTAAGTATTGATCAAAGTACAAAGTGGTTATCGGTCCGGATGCAAGTCTTGATCACACAGGTGACTTGATCCTTTGGGACTCGGTCGGAGATGCTTGGTCACACGGTGGCTTCTCGTCCGACTCGGAACTTCTTCACAAGGCAATTTGCCTTGCTATTATAGCTCACTAGCTCAAGCTTCTTGGATTTGATCACGAAGCCCTCCAATAACTTGAGACTGGTTCGACCTTGAACCTTTCTACAATCCTCCTTGGAATGTAGACCCTTTTGATTCTTCAAAAGTTTCCTCTTCTTGATTTGAAGTTGTTTTTCCTTCACAACTTGGTGTTGGATTGATTTCTTCAAGTTTAGGCTTGAAGATTAGCTTGAATAACTTAATTGAGAATATTTTTGTAGGTTCTGACTTGAATAATAGCTTGAGTGTTCGTAGTCGGGTAACCTTTTCTCAAATTGATTCCTCAGCCTTTTATAGTGCTCTTTTGAAAATTTGCCCGTTGAAGAGATAGGCTGATTTTCAAAAGACACTAGTGGTCGTTGGCTTGTCTTGTTGCAGTCCTTGAGATTGACATTACCTCGTATTAATTAAACCTTGACTTTTGAGCGACACAGTGCAGTGCTTCCCATTGGTTTATTCCTTTTGCACGCTTCTGGGACTGAGCACTTTAGAATATTGCAGCATAGAAGTATTACTTATTTAAGTAACTTTCTTGACTTCTATGCAACGAACTCTTTTCAGTTGTCTTAACTTGACTGCAGTTCCTTAACTTCCCCAGGTGACTTCGAGTCAGCTCCCAATCATTGGAAGACTCATCTGTCACTTCAACTTGACTTGGGTGTCTTGAGTTGACTTGACTGACACTTCTCACAACTGTATCATAGCTGCTACTCCTTCAGTCGAGTTCTTGTCTTCTTTTCCTTGCTATACTCAGTTGCCTCACAACGGAGTCTTCATCCCAGTCTTCAGTTGACTTCTTGTATGTCCAGGCGTAGCTGTCTTGACTCAGCTAGTACAGTCCTATCTATTTCAATACAAATTACAAAGAAAATGGGGTGCCAACTTTCTAGTCTAAGTTTTACATGGCATTCATCAAAATCTAAACAATAAATTTCCCAACAAAATTCATATAAAAGTTTATACATACTAATAAGGGCAAAGAAAAATCCAACTTTCTAGTCTTGACTCAGCGGAGTATGCTCTTACGCAAAGAAAAATGAGAGATTTGATAGGAAGATTTTTCACTGATTAGTGGGAGATTTTGTTTTGTAATTTGGGCATAATTGTGGATAGAATAAGTTGATATGCATGCATTAACTTAGTAAAATGAGCCATATTCTTATAAAGTGGAAAAAATATTACGCTTTGCTCATTTTGTAGGAATTAAACTGTATTTGTAGCACTTTGGTGGCAAATCGGAGCATTGTAGTAAAGGACCGTCGATAATCGAGCGAATACGTGAAGTTTGGAGTTAAACCGAGAAGAGATTGGACATACCGGGCGAAATAAGGCCACGCACGGGCAGCCCGTGCTCATAGGCACGGCCCGTGCGGGGTATCTACATCAGAACTGAGCCTTCGCAGTGACGCACGGGCTGGTCATGCCTATACGCACGACCCATGCGTCTGTTCTTCAGAAAAATACACCTACGGCTTGACGCACGGGCTGGTCGTGCGTAAGCACACGACCCGTGCGTCTGTGCGGGAAAGTCAGGTTTATGCGATTTTGACTTAGGTTTTGGCCCAACGAGAGTATAAATAGAGACGAGGCAGCCCCAAACAAGGACACACTGATTCTTGCTCTAGAAAGCACAAAAAAAGAGCAACCTTCTACCAGAGGATTTGGGAGATTGATCGAGATCGCAACCACATGCTTGAAGATTGAAGATTGATCGAGAGATCATCAATATCTCTGAGTTTGCGTATTCCATTGTATCTTTTCCTTTCATCTAGTTGTGATTGTCTTGTAGGGAAGAATAATAATAACTTTGGTTTGGATTAATCGGATAACAAGAGGGATATTAACTGAAACCATAACCCTGGAATCCATTCATCCACTTAATCTTTCAATCGAACTCTTTACTTTGTCTTTTTATGATAAAATCTTGTTTTAGTTTACAAACTAACCATCAACTTTCGATCGTTTGAATAAAAATAATTATATTACAATCTAAATACTTAGTACATAAATTTATTAGTCTCTGTGGGATCGACCTTGCTAACCCTATCTATTAACTTTACCGTTCACTTGCGGTGAAGCTAAAAATAAGGCGAACAAGTTTTTGGCACCGTTGCTAGGGACTAATTAAATATTTAGTACTAGTATTGCGATAAATAGAATTATTTTTAATTTAGACATTTTTTTCTTTCTTTTTATTTTGTTTATTTCTACTCCTACAGTATTTGATTTGTTTCTTTTAGTTGGTTTAGGTAGTGCATGAACACTCGCTCAAAGCAAAGGAAATTAGCACCGTTCATACCGGAAGTTGAAGCTTTTGCTAGGCGAATAAGTGCAGCTACTAAATCAAGCAGAAAGACATCATGATCATACTATGGGGGATGTGGAAGAGAACAATGGGGGTAATAATGGAGACAACAATGGAGGTAACAATGGGATCAACAGGATCGTTAATGAGTTACCGAGACCAAAAGTTCGAAGTCAACAACAAGCGATTCGCGATTACTTTCGCTCTCAAACAAATCGCAACTATGGTGGAATTTCCCATGTCCCAATCAATGCAAATAACTTTGAGTTGAATCCAACGCTCATTTTGATGATTCAGCAAAACAAGTTTGGTGGTTTTCCATATGAGGATCCCAACTCTCATCTTGCGCACTTCATGAAAATATGCAACACGATCAAGATGAATGGGGTGTCTGATGATGCTATACATCTACGCCTATTCCCTTTCTCTTTAAGGGATATGGCTAGAAACTGGTTAGGCACTTTGACTCAAGGCAGTGTGAATACTTTGGACGAGTTAAGCCAGAAGTTCTTATTTAAATTCTTTCCACCAAGTAAGACACTGCAGCTTAAGAGTGAGATCACGCAGTTTAGACAGTTTGACTCTGAGCCACTGTACGAGGCCTGGGAGAGATTCAGGGATTTACTGAGGAGATGTCCGCAACATGGAGAGGATCAACAACTTTATTTTTTCTACAATGGGTTGATGGGACAGACTAGGTCGTTTGTGGATGCCGCAGCAGGATGCGCTTTACTAGCCAAATTCCCACAAATGCATTCAACTTGCTTGAAGAAATGGCAATAAATAGCTATCAATGGCCCTCCGAGAGGACAAATGTGGAAAGGGTAGCCGAAGTTTCAGATTCGGACCCAATCAAGGCATTGACGGCTCAGATGATAACATTAACAAATCAGTTGAGTGTTTTAACTCAAAGGGCAGAGGCAAACATGGGTGCCAATTATGGGGGAGTTCCTCAAGATCCTATAGAGAAAGCTAACTATGTCAACAACCGGAATTTCAATAATTACCGGAATAATCAGACTCCTACCCATTATCATCCGGGTGTGGTGTGAGAAATCATGAAAATTTCTCATATGCAAATACAAAGAACATGATGCAACCACCACTGGGGTTAAGTGTAACGAACGAAGTTATTAATGCAGAGTCTAAGACCTCTTTGGAGGACATTCTTACCTCGTTCATGAGTCAGACGAGTTCGTTTATGAATGAAATATGGAATCGCTTGAATAAAGATGAGGCGACGATAGACAAGATCGAAGCACATGTCACACAGCTGGCACATACTGTGGGTTCAGAAATGAAAAATCTAGAAACCCAGATTGGCCAATTAGCGGCGATCATGGGTGGACAACATCAGAAAGGTCAGTTTCCGAGCAACACTGAAGTAAATCCAAAGGAACAGTGTAATGCCATTCATCTGAGTGGTACAAAGTACGAGGGGCTGAAAATTTCAGGAAGTGATGAAAAATCGGAACCACGCACGACCTATGCGTTGATGCATGGGCAACCCGTGCGTGATGCCCAAGAATACTAGGAACAGGACAGGACGCGCATGGGTCGGTCGTGCGTAATGCCAAACAGTAGAATTCGACTCCTGGAGATGAACATTCTGTAGCAAAGGGCGACGTTGAGGTTTAGGATGGAAACAAGGGACACAAAGATAAACAAAAAGGGGTTGAGAAGCTTAAATCTTTCTCTAACTCTATCTTTCAAAACTTTCTACACCACTCCCTTTCCCTCAATGTTTTCAAAAGAAAAAGATAGATGCCCAATTTGCTAAATTTCTGGACATCTTTAAGAAACTGCAGCTACGCGAAGTTTTTGAAGGAAGTGATGTCCAAGAAGAAAAAGTTGGCAGAGTTCGAGACAATTAACTTGACTTCAGAAGAGTGTAGTGAAATCATTCAGAGAAAACTACCACAGAAGCTCAAAGACCCGGGGAGTTTCACTATCCCTTGTAAAATTGGTGGTGTTTTCTTTAATAAAGCACTTTGTGATCTAGGAGCAAGTATTAACTTAATGCCCTTGTCCATTTTCAGGAAACTTGGATTGGGAGAGGTGAAGCCGTCTACGGTCACATTGCAGCTTGCAGATAGATCACTCACATATTCTAAGGGAATCGTAGAGGATGTGCTCATCAAAGTAGACAAATTTATATTCCCCGTAGATTTTTTGGTGCTAGACTTGGAGGAAGATCGTGACGTCCCTCTGATACTTGGGCGTCCATTCCTAGCCACAGCAAAAGCCTTGATAGACGTGAAAAAGGTAGAGCTCACATCATAAGTTAAAGATGAGCATGTGTTATTCTCTATCTATAAGGCCGTGAAAACTCATGATAGAATAAAGAGCTGTAAATCTTTATTAGTCATTGACTCATGTACTAATACTTTTAACTTGAGCGATTGTGTATGTGTTTTAGATCATGTGCATGAATTATTGAAAAGTGAGAAAGCGGAGTACACAAAAAGAGACAGCATCTCACAAGAACGCGTGTACTACTGCTCGCACGATGCAAACAAGAAGAATATAATAGTTGACCGACATGTGACACCTTCACTAGAGGCATTCAAAGGAGGCTTGAATTTATGCTAATTGGAATGGCAAGAAGAAAGGCATGAAGGGGTAGCATATCTCACCTTACAACATCCTTGATCGAGAAATACAGGCATCGATCTATAGACGTTAAATTTAGCGCTTGTTGGGAGGCAACCCAATGGTTTGTTGTTTTATTTTTCGTTTTTCCCTATACTAACTTAGGATTTCCCTATTTTATTAAAAAAAAATCACTTTGCATTGGCGCACGGGCAGTCCGTGCGCAATTGCGTAAGGTTTGAGTTGCTCACGGCATGACGCACGGGCAGGTCATGCATTAACGCATAGTCCGTGCATGTGTCCGTTGATGCCTGGTTAAGACGCGATTTGGGGATTTCATTCCTTATTCAAACAGAACTTTCGAGCCCTAGCTACAAATCCTCTCGCCCTGTCTCCATTTTTTTCGAAATTGCACTTGACTTTCACTACAAATCAATCACTTTCACCATACCACACACAAATTTTGCACTCATATTGCATTTGGTTGGAGATTTGGTGGAGACAAGCACCTAGGGTTCCCAATTCATCCCTTTTACACATTCTTGGAATTTTTGGTAAGTTTTACACGTTTTCTTCGAATTTCTTGTCGAATTAGTACTAAGGGTTGATCTATGGAGCATGTTGTGATAGATATGTCATGTTTTACATGAATTTTTCTATGAGGCATATTATTGAACACCTTGAGGGCATCTTGAATTATTGAATAATTGGTTGGATTGTTGATGATTTGTGAATGAGCATTGATAATTAGGGTGTTAGTATCTATGATTCTCTATAATTACAATGGTGTGGAAATATGGGACTTAATTTTTGATTGAAAATTGTAGGTATAAGACACTATGCTCTATTTGATAGGGGATTTTAGCCATAAATTCATCTTATTCTTGTTGTACTTGGTTTATTCGGAATCTCACATATGATTTACTAGGTACAAACTCGAAACAATAGCCGAAAGGATAAGTCTTCAAGATAGGAGGAGACGCCCAGGGGGAAGCGCATGGCAAGAAGTGCAACTCGATAGCTCAGCAGCATACGGGGTAATACTCACTGATGATAATGATTTGGAGAGATGGAACAAGTTGGTCACTCGACCCATGACCCCTACAAGATATGCTGATGATGAGTGTGCCCGACTCCTTGGGATACACGATGACGTTTGGTGACTTTTGAGAGGGTCGGGTGGACTGCGTTTATGAGTGGAAGATGACCAACTTATAAGAGACTCACGCTCGAATTTCTCAGCACTGTTAAGGTATTGAAATAGGAAGGAGCTTCCGAACCATTTGAGATGTAGTTTAAGTTGGGCAACATGCATAGGAGATTATCTATTGCCCAACTAAACACCATCTTCGGGTTGCCAACGAATGCGCCTTTCCGACCCGTAGGGAACTATAGCCACTATGTCTTCTGGCGCTTATTAGTGGAAACACCACAAATAGGCCCCATGCTCTACGAGGCACGAACTGCTAAATCCTCGAGGGTCCAGAACCACGTATTCCGGTACATTCAGCGGGTCACTTCTCACTCCGTCTATGCTAGAGAGAACAATTCGGGCATGACGGTTACGGAACTTTATTTGTTGTGGTGTATGCTGACCAACACCCCCTATAACACGACGACCTACTTCGCTAAGCAGATAGAACAGGTGGCCAAGCAGAGTAAGGGCACTATCATGATTGGGGGTATGATTACTCCAATTGTCCAGCACTTTAACGTCGATATCAGAGCCTTGGAGCCAGTTGTGGGTGAGAGGAGAATCAGCCTGGCAGTTTTACGTTAGATGAAAATAATCACAGAAGAGGAGGGCATGTACTGCTTCCAACAAAAATTCGGGCACGCTTTCCCTCTTCCCAATCCGGTGCTCACCACCGTGGACAACATAAATGATAGGGCCAACTTTTTGCTCAAATCCGAGGCATATAAAACAGTTGTTGAGGCCATGATTGCAAGAAAAAGGCAAAGGGTCTCCGGTCTACCTGATGAGGATGATGTGGTGGTCGAGGAGATGGAATATGCGAGGCACGAAAGGGGATTCGAGCAAGAGCATCAGCAGCCCCGCCTGACTTACCTAAGAGCTCTCATCATGGTGAGAAGCGCGGAGGATATGATTTTGATGCTAGATTTTTAGCCCTTGAGGAGCGCGTACAGTCGCAACATGATGAACTCCGAGCATTCCGAACAGAACAGTAGCAGTGGAACTTGGAGATGCTCAAGATGATGCGTCAAATGAACCAGTGGCACATCTCCCAGGGCCATTATCCGCCGCCACCCCCACAATGAGTCATGTTACATCCACACTTTTTCATTTGTTGAAATTCTATCTTTCCTTATTTTCGATATAATTTCATTCAAGTTTGGGAGGGGGGAGATAGTTTATTTTGCTATGAATGGTGTGGATAGAAATTTTTTGCATTCATATAGTTGCATGTAGAGCATTTAGGTTGTATGGCATTAGAAGCACGTTTACCGTTTTAGCATGTTTATTGCTTTAGTAGGTTTTAAGGAGTGAGTAAACTATTTTTGTGGTGTGTGTTGCCACTTAGGAGATTTGTTTTGAAAAATATTTTGTACTGGTTTGAATTGGGTGTTGAGTGCGAATTGATCATGATGAGAATAGATGATATGGAGCATGTGGATATTGAGAACATAGATTTTGTGCTTTGAATTACGAATTTGCAAGCATGTGAGCTTTGAGCCTTTACTGCTTTCATATTATGCAGTCTTCTTTGTTGATTTGAGTGTGTCATTCATGTTGATTAGCATTCTAGAACTTGCTCTGGTATCTCTTTCAAGCCCATATGTTGTATGTGATTTGTGAAAATAATTTAAGGCCGTTTTTGTTAAGCCTTTCAAGTCTTTTAGCTACCTAATGACATTGAATTCCCTAGTTAGCCAATTTGAGCATGTTGCCTAATTTCTGATAGCCACGTTTCAAGCCTTAACTTGATATATCTGTTATCCTGGACTTGAGCATATCACATTGAGTAAGGGGATTGAATAAGGTTGAAAGGGATGATGTCAAGAATTTAGATAATTGTGAAAGTGTTGGTTGAAGGGAATAAAAGAAGAAAAAAAAATGAGGAAAAGAAAGGATGAATACTCATGAAAGAGTTGAAAAAAAAGAAAAAAAAAGAAAAGAAAAAGTAAAAGAAATCAACTTTATAAATGAGTTTACTTTGAATGAACTTGTACGCTGGGATTTGTGATGAGAGGTGAAAGAAATTTTGAGTTCTATAAAAGAAAAGGAACAAGGGAGTATGAAAATTGGATAAAAACGAGGGGTGATTTGAGTAGCATACTTAGTTTAAATAACTATGATTGATTCGAATGAAAAATGTGCTTACCAGTCTATACGCTTGAGTTTGAGTCACTTTTTCTATACTTCCCTACCCTAACCAAAGAGCCTTAATTACAACCAAAAGAAAAATTCCTTTTTGATTCATGAATTGCATACATTCTAGTGGCGGAGATGTGAGACGATTTGCAAGCTTATGGTAATTCTTCAATATTGATATGATTTGAGCGTTAACACGTCCCTTATACACTTGAGAGGAAAGCATACACTTGATCAATGAGAGTCGTGATTCAAAGCATTTGCCATGGTTTTAATTGACATGTGTTCTACGTTAGATGTTCTAGGTTTGGTTGATTTATTGCTTGATGCCTATGGATATGCAACATAAGTTTTGATGTGTTGTTCTTGATTGCTTTTCATTCCTCCCACTTGTGTTTTGTCTTGTTTATAAAGCATTGACCGGGACTATTTTAAGTTTGGTGGTTTGATTAGTGTGAGTTTTACATGTTATTTTTGGCATAATTGTGGATAGAATAAGTTGATATGCATGCATTAGCTTAGTAAAATGGGCCATATTCTTATAAAGTGGAATAGATATTAAGTTTTGCTCGTTTTGTAGGAATTAAATTGTATTTATAGCACTTTGGTGGCAAATCGGAGCATTGCAGTAAAGGACCATCGAGAATCGAGCGAATACGTGAAGTTTGGAGTTAAACCGAGAAGAGATCGGACGAACCGGGCAAATAAGGCCACGCACGGGTAGCCCGTGCTCATAGGCACGACCCATACGGGGTACCTACAGCAGAACTGAGCCTTTGCAGTGACGCACGGGCTGGTCGTGCCTATACGCAAGGCTCGTCGTGCGTCGTTTCTTTCGAAAAAAACCACCTACGACTTGATGCACGGGCTGGCGTAATGCGTAAGCGCACGGCCCATGCGCCGTGCAGAAAGTCGATTTTATGCGATTTTGACTTAGGTTTTGGCCCAACGGGAGTATAAATAGAGACGAGGCGGCCCAAACAAGGACACACTAATTCTTGCCCTAGAAAGCACAAAAAAAGAGCAACCTTCTACCGGAGGTTTTGGGAGATTGATCGAGATCGCAACCACATGCTTGAGGATTGAAGATTGATCGAGAGATCATCAATATCCCTGAGTTTGCTTATTCCATTGTATCTTTTACTTTCATCTAGTTAGATATGAACATGAACAGTTTGTCTATGAATTGTTTATTTCCCATGTTCGGCTAAACACCTTGTTTAATGGGAATTGAAGTTATTATTTCAAACCCTATTCGAGTACGCTGTTTTATTTCTTGTTTTATCAAATGGCCATTGGTTTAACTTGTTTGATGTATTGATTCATAATTCGAGAGATGAGTTTCAATACTAGATCTTGAGTACTTGATATGAATATTTTGCATGATTGAGAAGTCTGTGAATATTTGTGAGGATAAATAATCTTTTATGCTTTTGGGAGTTGTTTATCTTATGTTGAGTGGAGATGCTAGCCTATATAATTCAATCAATGTTTTTATTGTGTCTCGAGAGAGAGGGTAAAATACTTTTGTGATTATCTTATAGGGATGAATAATAATAACTTTGGTTTCGATTAATCGGATAACAAGAGGGATATTAACTGAAACCATAACCCTAGAATCCATTCATCCACTTGATCTTTCAATCGAACTACCTTGTCTTTTTATGATAAAATCTTGTTTTAGTTTACAAACCAACCATCAACTTTCGATCGTCTGAATAAAAATAATTATATTACAATCTCAATACTTAGTACATAAATTTATTAGTCTCTATGGGAGACCTTGCTAACCCTATCTATTAAATGCATCGTTCAGTTGCGGTAAAGCTAAAAATAAGGCGAACATTCACCCACCTCTTAGTCTTGGTAGCAAAATCTTCTAGGTGCTTTCTCCCTTTTAGTATCACCCTCTCAAGATCGTAAGGTCCTTAGGGAAGCCTCGAAGTAGGGAGAATGGTGTGAACAAGAAGAAATGAAGTTGGAGAAAAATAAGTTAAAAGAGTTAATAATACAAAGGAGGCTCTTACCTTGATTATAGCTTCTTGAAGCTCATCTAAACCACAACTTCCAAGCTTCTTACTTCAAAAATTTTCGCCCCCCCCTCTATTTAGCTACAAGAAGTGAAATTTTCAAGTTAAAGGTTGAAAAGAAAAGGCTTGAGTTCTAGGAAAGAAGATTGAAATGAGAGAGGAGAATCCTTAGCTATTTCTTCACAATTTTTGGCCCCTTTGGAGTGGTGGAGACAAGATTTTTTTTTTTTTAAGATGATTAAGTTAGGTTAAAATGGTGGAAGAAAATTTGATTTGATATAAGTTGAATCTTCTCTTCCTCATAATAGGCCTAGTGCTCACTCCCCCTCACCTAAAGGTACTCATTGGTGATTTTTGGAAGCAGCAAAATTGGGGCTTATGCTCGTGTGAGTAATTGGAAAGATTATCTTGGTAGGTCGGAATGCTTGCATGCCTTAAGGAGAATAAGACAAAAAAAAAGATGATGGCTTGCTTCCCCCTCTCTTGGTCATCCACTTCATCCATCTCCCCTCCAAATTTTTTTTTCTCTTCCTATCACTTCACTTCATTCGAGAAATCTATCATACTACTTGTCTAAGGAAACACTAATTGTTTATTTTTTGTAAAATTTGTGATATTGAAGTCCCTTTATCACATCTCCAATCTTCCTTATCCCTTATCTTATAGTCTAGTCCACTTATAAGTCAAACTTTACATCTATACCACTTATAGATAAGTTATCTTAAATCTCTATAGTTGGGTTTAATAAAATTCTAATGCATAAGTTAATGAAATAAAATGCTTACGAAATAATTAGTAAATAGCAATTAGTAATTAAATAAAATATAAGAAAAATTAGTAGTTAAATATTAAGGAAATTCGAAATCAATTCCTTCCTTGAATGTTGCCTTAATAATAACTGTTATGGCTTTGATATGAATCCATGAGAGTGTATTTGCAACTTCTCTCGTTACTCTACTTTTGATCTCCTGAACATCTCGGTAAGGGACCAACTACATCTCTGTTAGGTTACCCGTGAATTCCAGTGGGATGGCAAATCCTCCGGTAGTGACTCTTTGGATAATTTTGTGTTTTCTGTTACGAAACCCCATCTTATCCAATGCTTTCTCCTTTGCTCCAATAGTAAAACCATCATATATCTGAAGCTTTCGATCTTCTTTCATAATCCTCATTAGTGTCTTATGAGAAAGTGTAGTATGAGAGAGGAATCCTGACATATCCTCCCTGACCGTTTGTTGAGGAATTTCTTCTTCACATTGATTTTGAACTAGATTCACTTCCATCATCAGAATAGATCTCCTCTTCGTAGATGCTTTCATCTGAGGGTAGATCCTCAAATTGATAAACCTGGACCAAATCTGGATAATTGACAGCTTCTTCAAATTCTGGTGTAGCTTGAAACTGTCTGATTCCTCGCTTTTGATTTTCTGGGCAATCAGTCGAGATATGCCCTCTTGCTCCGTGCGTCCAAAAATTACAATCTTTAAAACTTTCATTAGCTCTAGTGTGAGATCGTCTGAAAGTTCTTCTTCCTGGGTCCTCGCTAGTACTTCCTTGATTAGAACTCGATGAAGAGGCTCTACTCCTATGGGAGTTGGTCTTTGCCTGATTTATAACTTCTGGCTTTTTGTTTTGACCAAAATCTTCTAGGTCTCCATAAAGACTTACTCCTTTTGCTGCTACTTCCATGGCTGTATGGATGGCTTCTGTGCTTCTTTTTTTTACGCCTCTGTGGTTGACCTCCCACACCTATTGGGATGTTATCATTTTCCCAACATAGAGTAACCGTTTTATTAATTCCTCTTAGTCTCTTATGGTTCCTGTAAGTGCTGCCTAGTGGCACCATTCAGATAACTTGTCCTTTAGGAAAGACATTCTTCTGGCCACTGTATCTAAATCAGCTGCACTCTTGTATTTTCTGATAAGCATTTCTTTCCAGGGACTTAGTATCTTGACAAAGAATAATTGTGAAGCTTCTTTATCTTCCACCTTGGACTTCCATCGGTACTCGATGAACAACTTGATATATTCATCAATATGACAAATATCATGTATCTCGAGACAGTAGAGGGCTTGTTTGTATCTTTTTCTTTTATTTTCTTCTAATCCCTCAAAATAGCCCGTGCTGATAAAATGGATTTTAAATAATTTTGCCATATTATCGACTATTCCTTTCAATAACTCTCCAATTGTGACACTATTTCTCGTTTACGGTCCAGTCATATCCCATGCGATCTTTACAGATCCTTCAAGACTCATCTTAAGGAGTAAGATGAATCATTCCTTTGTAAGATCAAGGGTACCTGCTGCAATCCTCATAGTTGATGCTTAATCATCGATAAGGACTTCTCGATTCTTAAAATCTGGAATATCCAGATTTAACATCAATCCATATGGATGTATAGGATCGAGTTGTGATCTTCCATAAGGCGTAATGTTTAAATTTGGCCTTTTGGAACGTTGTCGAGTTCTTGAAGCTATAAGATCTCCTCTTGCTGTAAAATCTCCAGTGTGCGGCATGGGTTCATCTCAATGATGTGAACCTGCACTTTCTGAAATATTGGGTGGTGGTGGTGGAAGTGGTCTTTGATGTTGGTCACGAGTAACCAAAGTTGATCCATCTCCGGCGTTCATCTTTAAATCTACAATTCCTAATCCTGCGAAGGATTCTGCAAGGTCATGTAGATCTTTAAGATTAATCATCTCCATATCCATCACTTTTCGTTTGTGATGGATTTTCCTTTGATGATAGCAATGAGCTTTTCATCGTCTGTCATTTTTCGTACAACTTTGGTTGGTTTCCCATTTTGGTGTAAATAAGATACTGTTTTGAAATCAATACGTTTCTTTTTTCCGGATGAACTTCGTTTGTCCTCCAAATTATTGACTCGTTTTTGAATATCATGAAGGATTTCAAGAGTTTCCTTCTGATATTTTACCATCATCTCCATCTGGTTTTGGATCTGATGAATTTGTGTTGGAAGATAATTATGGCATACCATAATTCTGCACCGTCTTATGGACTTCTCTAAGATCTTTTGCGAACTTAGACGTGTCTGAAAGTATCTCGTTCCATTATGGTACTCCATCAGGACCCATGATTTTGATGGCTGGTTCATGACGATTCATCATATCAAATATAATATCTGATTCACCGTAAGAAAACTCATGCAAAGTTACCCACTCAACAGACTCAACTAAGCTGTTGATAGTATAACCTAGCTGCGTCAGCTAACACTTAGCTTTTTAGTTGATTTGGTTTTATACAGCGGAAGATTTAACGCCCTTATTAATTTTAAAAATGTTTTTAACACTTGATTTTAGCAATTGTTATTATCAGTTGGGTATGAAATTTAACTTATCAGCAGATATAAATATATGCAAGAAAGTAAAGTGCTAAAAGTAAATGACACAAGTAAATTTTATGGTGGTGGATGGGGTAATTCCTCTAATCCACTCTTCTACAACTACTGGAGGAATCCACTAAGTAACAAATCAAGTTACAAAGTAGTTCTTTAGTCTAGAGACAGCCTTGATCACACAACTGGCTTCTCCTGTGACACATCTTCTTCACAAGATAGGTGCCTTGCTACTTCAGCTAACTTCAAACCCTTGGAATTGATCACACATCCTTCCAATGAGCTCAAAACTTCTAGTTCGATCTTGAACCTTACTACAGCTCCTTCAAACTTGGAGAGTAGACCCCTTTTTACTCTAGAAACTTTTCCTCTTCAACTGGTTGAAGTAATCTTTCCTTTACAAAATGTGTTTGATCGAGTTCCTTTGAATTTTAGGCTTGAGGAATTTCTTGATAAGCTTGAGAGAATATTTGCAGATATTGCTTACTTTCAGTTGCTTAGAATGTTTGATCTCTCCTGTGTCATTCGTGCTTTTCTCTCTCTTGCTTCCTCAGCCTTTTATAGTGTTCATTTTAAAATTTGCCCATTGAAGAGAGAGGCTATTTTCAAATGACACTTTCTTGTTCGTTGGCTTGTCTTTTCTTGACCTGCAGAATTGTGATGTGGACCCTTCCTCGTATTAAATGACTCTGCAGCTTTTCCGGGCCTGACACAAGCTTCAGTGCTTCCGATTGGTTTATTCTCTTTGCATATTTTTGGACCAAACACTTTAAGACAGGGCAGTTTGGACTTATTACTATATCAAGTAATATCCTTGACTTCCGTCCAATGGATTAATGTCAGTCTACTTGACTTGACTGCTACATTTACCCCTTTGACTTGAGTCTGCTTCATCCTTTAAGGAAAGACTCAAGTGTCAGTTCAATTGGTAGACTCGGCTCTTTACTGACTTGACTAATACTTCTTCAACCTTTACACAGTTGTTCCTCAGCTGGATCTCCTTCAGTCGAGTCTGTGCCTTCCATCATGACCACTCTCCGACACACACTGGTCTTGGGTCTTCTCGATCTTGATTGACTTCTTGCATTCTTCGACGTAGCTGACTTCACTCAGCTCATGCAGTCATGTCTATTACAAAATAGAAATACAAGGAAAATGGGGTGCCAACTTGCTATTCTGAGTTTTACATGGTATCATCAAAATCTTAACAATAAATTTCCTAACAATTCCCCCCTTTTTGATGAGGCCAAAACTTAAATAAAAATTACAGCAAACACAAGCAGTGTAGTAACAAATAATGTATGCTTTGAATATGTGGATTTTATTGATCATAGCATTCTTGTCCTTTACAAAACTGTTTACAAAATTTACTCTATACACTGTATCAGAGTTTATACATACATTGAATTACAACATGTATCAGAGCAAAGTTACAAAATTTTCAACAAGTATCAGAGCTTTATGAGATTACAAAAACACTTACAATTATGTATTTATAGTAGAGTAAAATACATGAAGGGGTTGGGTACCGTCTTCAAAGCCTTGGTCGCTTCTTCTTTCTTCTCTTCATCTTCAGCTCTCCTCATGTCTTCCTCTGCTCTTCTCTTTTTCCTCTCTTCTTCTTCTTTCTTCTTCTTCTCATAGGCACGCTTAGCAGCAGGGTCATCCCTACGCTGCCTTTCTTCCCATTGGCGTGTCACCCTCTCATTCTCAGCTTCTTTCCTCCTCACAACTTCCTTATTCTTGCACATCACTTCTATATTGGCAAGATGATCGTACCTATCCCAGTAAGTGATCCCTTTCTTCTGTGGAACAATGTACTTTATGTCTTTTGGTCTTGGTTGTGGTTGAGTGATTCTGCCTCTTCCACTGCCTCCAGATCTTCCCATTCTTTTCAAAAGTGATCTTTGGAATCACGCTTATCGGTGATTTACTTAAATCAAGGCCCTTCTCCCAGTACAAGTCCCACGCCTGTGGTAGAGTCAAGTTCTTAAAATAGCCTTCTGCCTTTAGAGTTTGAAATTCTTCTAGTGATCTGGGCTCAAATCCAGCATCGAGCATTGTGATTTCTCTTGTAGGTTTAATCACTAAGGAATCTTTTAATAATCCTA
Source organism: Rehmannia glutinosa (assembly GCA_016081115.2). Lineage (NCBI taxonomy): Eukaryota > Viridiplantae > Streptophyta > Magnoliopsida > Lamiales > Orobanchaceae > Rehmannia > Rehmannia glutinosa. The sequence goes on from JABTTQ020002785.1 coordinate 78,810, forward strand.
CTGGGGGACCATCATACCTTGTCCTTATATCCTTGATATGCTCAGAATGCTTCTCAGCTACCTTCTCAAACTCAGCTTCGATGGCTCTTCTTGATTCTTTGACAGCCAACTCAGCTTTCTCTTCCAGAGTCAGCTCTTTAGGTAGTTTTCTGAGAAGTGAGGCTGTTACTTCTCCTTGCTGATGAGTTTTGGGAAACATAATTTTCAAAGGGGGTTGTTTCGCTGAACTTCCTTCACCCTTAGCTGCATCTCCTTTCTTCTCCTCCTTATAACTCCCTTACCCTTCCTTTAGTTCCCTCATAGCTTCCTCTTCCCCCATTTTGGCATCATCACCAAAAGGTAGAGGTAGGATAGGGAACATTCCACTGAGGATGAAATCAAGTCGGTTGTTGGTTGAATCATGCTTATCATGAGACTTGGAGTAGGTTGTTCGGAATTTAGACCGCATAACCTTCGACTCAGCTGTCATCAACTTTATTTCAGTTTGGAGAACCTTAATCTGCTGATCCATGTTGGTCTCCAATCTGGCATTTCGTTCTTATGCTGCAGCTTCAGTAACTCCAGGTCCGACTTATGAGATTCCTCCATCCTCACCATGTGGTCCCTTTACCTCTGCTGGAACTTGAGATTGTCAGAGCTCTAGGCCACTAACTCTACAAATAGAGACTTAAAGTAGCGAACTTTCTCTCTTCTTATAGCCAATGTTTGTCCAACCCATTCTCGGATTCTCAATACAACTCCGCGAATATCTCCAGTGATGTTGGCATCACGATTATCCAGCCTTTGGTCTAATGATGCAAAGCCATGCTCCATTTTTCGATTTCAAAGACAAATGGCTTTAAAAGCCTTTCGAAGTCCGTTTATCGAGATCGACTCATTCTCTTCCGCCAAACTGCATCAAAATCAAAACCGATAGGCACCATTGTTGTATCAGCAGGAGTTCCACGTTTTTCTAGTGGGACATGGACAGTGTACTTGGCTTGTTCTCTAACTGATTCAGCTTCTAGGGGAGGTAATTGGTCTTCAAAAGGAAATATGTTTTCGAACAAGTCATCTAGGTAAATAGGTATTCCCGCAACTTAAGCTTGTGGGGCCTTACCCTTTTCCTTGCTAATTTCTTTAGCTCGACTTGCCTCGGTGAACCGACTTCATCGGTACTAGGATTAGTTGTGTTAGCCTCTTGAGCCGATTGAGTTTCGGCTTGAGTATGAGATGAGCTCAGCTCAATCGATCGACCCTCAACCATCTTGACTTCCTTGGTATCAGTTGGGGCTTCCTTATGAGTTGTATATTCCTCAGCTGACTTATCAGCGTCATCGGAGTGTGATGGTGCCATTGGGGGTAGCCCATCAACTAATACAAATTTCATCGGAGCAACTTTATCACTTGCTTCACTCCAAGAGGCTTGAGCATCCTCAGTGTGTCCTTATTAGATTCATCAATGGGGGTGGACTCAACTTCATTTTTGGATTCCAGAAATTCTATGTCATCATGTTCTTGCGAATCACGAAGGGCCCTGATTTCTTTTTCTTCATCAGCTGCCTCTACCTGAGGAATTTTCTCATTTGCAGCTTCTTTACCCAAGGAAGTCTCAACCTCCTTTGGGCCTTCTACACCTTCAGCAGTCTCAACCGCTAGAGGGCCTTCAAAATCCATGTGTGCAGTCTCAACTGCAGCAGGGTCTTGGGCAGATCTCCCTTCAGCAGACTCAACTACCTTAGGGTCTTTGGTGGCATCCGTCGGAGTCTCAACTCCTAATACTGCACTTTCAGGGCCAGAAGTCTCAACTCCCATGGCCTCTATTCCATCATTTTCCTTAGTTGCTTCAACAACATCATCGGCCTGTAGTGCAGATGAGGTTTTAACTGAGACAGTCTCAACCGTCTGAGCTTCATAAGGATCAAAATGGCCAGTTATTAATGGAATTCCTTGTCGGCTCTCTGTGAAATACTCATTTGGCCGAGGGATCAACTTCACTCTACTATTTTGTTTGTTTCTCACGTTTGCCTCCTAACTCCATTTGTTGGTCTCCCACAACATCCTCCGACCTGGCTGTGGTGGTGAGAGATTTCCCCTCTGCTGGCACACCAGCTAAGTTAAGAGAGGTGGGGTTGCTCTGCACCTGAGACTCGGCTGTTGTTCCCTCTAAGTTCTCAACACCTTCTGCAGAAGTTGGCTGGACTATGGTGCCCACTTCGTCACCTTCCCTAACTTCATCGCCAAACTTCTGAGTGCCATTTTTTGAGTGCATGGGGGATGTGGTGGCAGCAATAGTGATAGCTATGTTGTGCGCCACATCCATATGGTTAGAGCGAGGAGAGAGTTGAGAAACTCTCCTAGACCCTCTTGAAGTTGTTGTTCGTGCATGGCTTTAGATTCTTTGATGGCCTGTTGGAATTTAGCTTTCTCTGATGCTACAACAGGGTCGATCTCCTCTATGTCACTGTCAGTTGATTCCATTTCATGCTCAGGTCCACCAATGAATAGGCACATTTTAGACTTCTCAATAGCCTTGGCTTTCTCCAAAGCTTTTTGCTTTTCATCGTCCTTCATGTCACGAAGGATAGTCATACAGAAATCTTCACCAAGGGTGAATCGGAGAGATGTGTTGCCCAAGAAGCTTAAGAGCTCCTTCTCTTCTTCTATGAACTCAGGGTGCTCAAATTGTTGTCGAGAGTAACTCAGCTTCCAATTTCTCCATTCCCTCAATCTCTGCTGAATATCCGGGTACACAGTGGATAACATTACTACATCATCATCGTCATCTCCATCTTCCGGAATAGTGGCAAGTGGAGCTTGCTCCTCCTCAGGTTCATTGGCTTCCGTCTGAGGGGATTGGACAACTCTTTCCTCATGAAGTTCAGTTGTCTCGATTCGTGCTCTTCAATGACTATCTCTCGGCGTTGGGTCTTCTGATCATTGATCGACATCAACAGTCTTCTCTTTCTCCATGGTGGCTGCATCACCACCATCTTTTTCTTTTGACTGCTCTTCATGTGTTACAACAATATCTTCTTGAGGCTTCTCAGGCTGAGTGGAAGACTCTGCTTTCTCCAATTTGGAATTTTTAAACAGCCTTCTTCTCTTGGTCTTGACAAGAGGATTGTCATCCTCTTCAGCTTCTTCTTCGGTGGCTTCTGGCTCCACCATCTTTATCTTCTTCACAGCAGCTGGCTTGCGAGACATAGCTGTGTGCTTCTTCTTCACGACCAGAGAAGGTTTAGATGTATCCTACTTGGTCTCAGTTGCATGGTCAGGTGCGTATGATTCGCCGCTGAGGCGGAGTGCTTTTTAGTTCGGCAAAAAGGGGCAGGAGCCTTCTTTGACTTGGCTACAGGGGCATGTGCTGGCTTAGCTGCAACAACTCTTTTCTTTTGGATAGGTTTAGGATAGAGAGCTGGGGCGATTGCAGCTGTGTCTTGAGGAGTGGGGTCAGCTGATTCACCCTCACTAGTATCCGCTTTCCTTGCATGTGCTTGCCTCTGAGCGCTGACAAGTTCACCTTGAACATCTTTTTGTTTACATGGAACGACTTTCCATGTATCAGGGCAATCCCATTCGCTTCCATGCATTGGCCAATCACCAGACCGTATCCCAGTGAGCTTCCAAACGAACCATCTTCCTTAATGGTCTTGTTGATTAAATTCTGGCATATTCGGCTGAAGACAAACTCAGCCCAATTTATCTTCTTCTCTTCCATAATATCGCAGCCATCACCACCAGCTTAGTTCGAGATAGCTGGTTAAAGTTGTGAACTTCATGTCGACACACTTGGACACTATGTCCATCAGTTTGTGATAACCATCTTTGATTAAGCCTTCTTGGCTGTATAGACAGCCTTCGCAGCTGAGTCAAGCTTGGCTATTTCCTTCCGAGAAGCAGCTAGGTTCACATCCTTCTCGGCAATCTCCTTGACCCTTCAAGGTGGCGGTTTTGCAATGTTCAAAGAAGGTCGCCAGCAGTGATCGTGATCTCTTTGCTAAGGATAGATGAGCGAATATCATCATCATGGACTTCAGCATTGACATAAAACATGGCAACTTACTCCAAATACGTATGGGAAAACTCCATTGTGAGAAAATCCTTCAGACCGGATTTCTCAAGTTTGTCAGCGATCTTCTTCACCAGGGCCTTATTAGTACCCTGTTTCAGCATCCCTCAAAGTCGACTGTCGATCCTGAGTGGATCTTCTCGGACATGTTAACGTAGTTATACGTGGCTTCCATTTTTGTAGAAAATAAACGGTGAATGAAATGAAAAATCTCGATTTTGAAAGTAGGGTTTTGCACTTGCACATAGAGAAAATTTCCTTTGCTTGTCGATGACGAGAGAGTTTTGTTGTTTTGGCTTATATTGGACTTGAAAGGACGGTTTTCGAAATTTGAAAAATTTGATCAAAATCGACGATCAGGATTTAACCTTTGAAACCACATTAATTTCCGTGAATTAAATGCAGCAGCATTTTATTTCCAATCATAGGCTAAGCGTGCAGCTTTTGTTCTGACATCATAATTACACTGACGTAATCCTTAAAAACATTCTCGCTCCTAGAAAACGACTGCATTTGTCACTTAGCTCATAAATAACTCAGCTATCATCCAAAAGTGACTTAACTCTGCTTCTCTCTTCACATGCGATCACTCAGTGCCTAACTCGTCTGGTGATTGGCCGTCTTCGTCATTTCACTTGGCTGAAATATGAAACTTGCTTATTGTTCTTTCACTCTTCTTTGTCTCTACTGATTGAGTCATCCGAGTGTCCTAACTCAACTCAGTTAACCCTAGCTCATTCTTAAGCTCTTCAAATCTTGATTGACATAGAGCTTTTGTGAATATGTCAGCTAACTGCTTATCAGTTGAGATATATTCCAAGGTGATGTCTTTTTTTTCAACATGATCTCTTATAAAATGATATCTGACATAAATGTGCTTTGTTCTTGTGCAACATTGGATTCTGAATAATGCAATAGCACTAGTGTTATCACACATAATTGGAATTTCTCTTCCTTCTATATCATAGTCTCTCAACTGTTGTCTTATCCAGAGAACTTGGGCACAACAGCTGCCCGCAGCTATGTACTCTGCTTCAGCTGTGGATGTAGTTACTGAATTTTGTTTCTTGTTGAACCAAGAAACCAATCTTTTTCCGAGCATTTGATAATTACCTATTGTACTCTTCCTGTCCACTCTACATCCAGCATAGTTTGAGTCTGAGTAACCTACTAGCTTGAATCCTCCTTCCTTTGGATACCATAAGCCAACTTCTTGGCATCCCTTCATATACCTTAGGATTCTCTTAGCTGCAGTCATGTGACTCTCTTTTGGTGGAAATTGAAATCTAGCACATACACCTACAGAAAAGGTGATGTTTGGCCGAGTTACTGTTAAATAGAGCAATGATCCAATAAGGGCTCTATATCTAGTTTGATCAACAGCTTTGCCATCTGCATCCATATCCATCTTGACTGATGTATTCATAGGAATTTTCATTTATGACTTTTCTTCCATGCCAAAATTCTTCATTAAATCTCTGGTATATTTGGTTTGACTTATGAAGGTTCCATCCTTCAATTGCTTGACTTGAAGTCCTAAGAAGAAAGTTAGCTCTCCCATCATGCTCATTTCAAGTTTGCCTTGCATGAGGTTTGAGAACTGGTCACACAGCTCTTTATTTGTGGATCCAAAGATGATATCATACACATATAGTTGAACAAGCAGTATAATCTCTCCATCTTGAATTCTAAAGAGTGTTCTGTCAACGTTTCCTTTGGTGAAACCATTGTAATTAGAAACTTAGACAATGTGTCATACCATGCTCTTGGTGCTTGTTTCAATCCATATAATGATTTCTTGAGCTTGTAGACCTTATCTCCAATAGTTTTCTACTCAAAACCTGGAGGTTGTTCAACATAGACTTCTTCCTCTAACAGTCCATTCAGAAATGCACTCTTCACATCCATTTGATATACAATGAAGCTCTTGTGTGCAGCATAAGCAAGAAACTGTAAGTCCAAGCGGCTACGATAATCTAGAGGGGGGTGAATAGATTATCTCCATCTTTTCGATTTCGCCCTCTTTTTCGAACAAAACAAGCCAAGACAATAATAAAGGTGCGGGAAGTAAACAACACGCGTCGATTTATAGAGGTTCAACCTACCTAGGGCCTAATCCTCTACCACCCTAGTATATCCGGGATGGATTTCAAAAAAGAAAAAAGATTTTATTAATTACCAAAATTAATACAACACCAACTTATAACAACACCTTGAAGAGCTCCACACTCTTCTTCAACACCACCTTTGAGATTACCACAATCTCTTCTTGAAGTTTACCACAATCTCCAACGGCACCTTGTGAAGATTACCACAATCTTCAACCTTGAAGAATACCAAATTTTTCAACACCTCAACAAGAAGATTACCACAATCTTCTTACACCTAACACCTAGATCACCCAAGTGTGTTCTTACCACAAGAACACTCACAAGGATATCTTGTGTTGAATGATAACCCAAAAATTCAAGATTACAACTCGATAATGAATTATACAATTGAGTGCAAGTGTAATCAAGAATAGCCTAGACCTCAAGGATGTGAAAGTGATAAGCTAGGCAAATTACAACAAGAATAATGACAATAGAAGACCAAATGTTTGTTTGAGAATATCTTGTTGTGTTGTGTTGTTTCTCTCTTTTTTTGTTGTGCTTCAAATCTTCCTCTATTTATAGGAGATGATTGATACTTGATAGGCTCCTCTTGGAATCTGATATCTACAAAAAAATTGGAATTAAAATCAAGATTATAGCTGTTAGAAATCAATCCCACAATTTAAGGAAAAGTTGTCTGCAAACTCAACGTATAGTTTGCTGTCAAACGAGGGGTTCGGCCTGTCCAGCGCAGAGATAAGTTGAAATTGAAAAATCTGCAATTTTTACACGGGGGGACCGGTCGGGAGGGGATGCGACCAGGTCGCCCTCATGTTGGACCGGTTGGGGGTAGTTAAAACATGAAATAGAGAAGATTGCACCTTGAGGGGGCTTTCCAGGCACCGGTCGCCCCTACCTGGTCGACCTCGGGTCGACTTGGCCGCCCTCTCTCAAGTTTTCCTCCATCCCTTTTTCTGTTCCAAAACTCAACACAGTACGGGTTGCCCTATAGGCGAGGTCGAGCATGAAACATAAGTGTTGTCCAATTTTATATCGAAAATAAACTTCAAGAAATTCTCCGAAAAATAGTAAAAACATTTCAGACCAATCGGGAGTATTAGGACAACATTCAGGGACATTGTTTTGATGAAAAACACTTGACACAAAATCATATAAAAGCGTTGTCCAATTTTGTCGAAAATAGACTTGAAGAAATACTCCGGAAAATATTTAAAACCATTTTAAATCATTTAGGAGTATTTGGACAACCTTTAAAAATATTGTTTTGGTATAATAACAAAATCATCAAAATCATGATAAAACCATTTATCAAACAATCTCCCCCTTTTTGATGATTACAAACCAAATCAATTCAACAAGGTCGATTTGAAAGCAAAACAATTTTGAGAGGCGATATTGAAAACAAAACAAGTTTTCTGGTAGAAAATAAATATCCGTTGAGAGCGACAATATTCCGCGCAATATAAACACAAGGAAGGGAGTAGAGATATTCAAACACATATAGCAAATGCTCCTCCTATCAACATGTACAACAAGAGTAATAGAAGCAATTTAATCAAAAGCTAAAGGCTTAGCTTTTCAATATTGAGCTTAAGTATCATAACTTAAAATCTCCACATGTCAAAGAGACATCATTACAAACATATATAAGTCCATACTACAACCAATGGACCAAGAATCATACACAGCCATAAAACACCAAGTGGACTAAATATGATCCACAACTTATGGCTTTATGAAGCCATAGCTTATAGCTTTTTTGAGATAAGGAGCTCATAACCTATTTCTCCCCCTTTGGAATCATCAAAAAGAATGTTAGCACGATAAACGCATCATATATACATATCAAGGTGCGCAACTATACCGATGTATCGAGCGATTTGAACATTGAAGCTTATAAACCAAATATGAGGGAAAAGTCGATCATACGACTTGTAGAAGCTTATGAAAACTCATTTGATTTGCAAAACATGATCTCTATAAGTATATAAGACATTTAAAAGCAGGAGAATCATGTAAGTGATGAATTTTTCATTGAAACATTTTATCGAACACTTGGCGGGCGTCAAAAATTGAAGAAGATATATATAGCCCTTGTAAATGAAATCAAGCCAAGTTTTTCATCACCAAATGCAATTTAATAAATATCATTCATCAACAATCAATAAGCTCATCACAAACATATATAATTTGCATCAAGAAATAGACATTTAAACCAAGTTCTCAAGGGTTCAACCCAATTGAGCTAAAGAGAGTGAAATTCTTACCATTCGATCGGTAAAGACGAGCAATGATGATGATAATCAAGCTAGACAATCCCCAAAATATATAATTTATGCAACCAAACACATTTGAAGTAAATTGTGTGTGAAAATGACAAAGGGGACGGAAATAGAGTTAAAAAGGCCAAAATGCCAAAGTGTGGAAAATAGAAACATTTTAAGCCAAAAAAGGCATAGGCGACGGTCCTAGGTGAGGGGCCGATTTTGGGTGGGCGACCGGTTGCCCTCACCAAGACTGCTTTGTCTCTGTTTTATATAAAATCGAATTTTGATCCAAAAATCCGATTTTTCGCCCCTAAGTTTTAAAAACGTGCAAAATGCAAACGTAGACCTCATTCAATATACATTATGTCATAATCAAGCTCGAAATGAGGTAAAGTACTCGTGTGTACGATTAAAAAGTCCATGAGTTATCCTGGAGACTAATTAAACACATCTCAAGTTTTTTTGTTAAAACATGCAATCCCAAAAAAATATCGAATCTCAATATGTTTAGTTCGATTATGACGGACTATATTTTGAATACGAAAAACCGTATAATATATACTGGACTTGCTATCCCGAAAACAAAGAACGTTTTAAAACTATGGATATACAAGTCATAAGAAGAAGTGCCTTTCAAATATTTGAAAATTTCTTTTAACGGCACTTTAATGAGATTCGTTGGGATAGTTTTTGAAGTCGATCATATAGACATAAGGCATATGGAATGTCGAGTCTATAGGAATAATATAAGAAAAACATACCTCGAATTTGTTTGTCGGCCGATATGCCTTTCTCAACCTTTGTCAATCTTTAGCCATAGAGGTTGAGATGGTTCTTCTTTCTTCAATGCTTAACTCCTTCAAGAGTTCTTTTGAAATATAACCATCTTCTTGGCATTTAATAATTTGTAGTCCAAGCAAGAAATTGAGCTCCCCCATCATGCTCATCTCAAGCTCACCTAGTATCAACTTAGAAAAACATATCTTGCACAAATATTCATTAGTAGCACCAAAAATATTCTCATAAATATGCACAAGTAAACAATCTTGCCCTTTTTCAAAAACAAAGAGAGTAGTATCAACTTTCCCTCTTGCAAAATCATTTAGCAAAAATAACTAAGTCTATCATACCATACATGGGGTACTTGTTTTAAACCATACAAGGCCTTTTATAAAAATCATTTGGCCTAGAAAAATTTTAAACCCCGGAGGTTGTTTTACATAGATTTCTTCTTGAATAAAACCATTGAGAAAATTGGATTTAACATCCATTTGGTAAAGCTTGAAATTTTCTTAAAACAAGAATGGGCAAGTAAAATGCAAATAGCTACTAAATGTTCTATGAGTGCAAATGTTACATCAAAATCAATTACCTTCTTCTTTAAAATACCTTCGAGCCTCTAACCTCGCCTTAGTTCGACCAATGTTGCCTTGGTCATCGAGTTTGTTCCGGAATACCCTTTTTGTCTTCTTCATCACTATCATCATAGGGCATCCAATTGATCTAAGGTGTTCATAATAGAACATTTACATCCAAATATTTTGAGGTAACTAATATTTGGAGTACTTCATTTCTCATCTACACAACTTGACAAACTCATTACCGGCATTGCTTATATAAGCAAGAAAAAATAGCTCAAGTGTAAAAACATGCCTCAATCATCAATCACAAAATATCTTGCATAAGAGCATAGTAAAAATAGACACTATATATATAGACCATGAAGCAAGAAACACATACTATGCATTTAGAAGATCATCAAGAGTCTAATAAATCATGCAAGTTCAAATAAGCTTAAGAAAGATACAAAAGGTCTCTTTTGAAATTTGAAAATCCGATAGCATATAGTTGAGACCTCATTTAAAAGAAGTATTTGAACAAAGCAAATATGTGCAATCAAATATCGAATAGTGCCTTTAAAAAAAATCTAATAATCCTCTTAATGGCACTTGTATGAAATACTATAAAAAACAAGCACATAGGCACATGGCAATACATATATCGAGTCTATAAGAGTAAGAATAACACAAGTAAACGTACCTCGATAATTTATGCCTTTCAAATAATGACGTAAATGGCCATTTGTGAAAATATGTAAATCCTACACAATTCTTAAAATAAATCTAGCACAAATCATAATGATAAAAGTGTAGGCTAAGAGATATCACAAGTAAGCTCATGCCATAAAAATCCATAAGAGATGATAACACACTTTAGTCTACAAAAATACACAAGAGTTTTAAAAACATCATATAGGGTCTTCTTTTTTTAAAAAAAATTTAAAAGCACAAATATATATTGAAGACCATAATTAAAAAATAAATACTTGAAAACTCATTTTGCAATTAAGACACAAATAAAAGTATGCATAATAACAAAATAAAATGCATATTTAAATAGGTAGATACGGGTTACCAATTACGCCATTTCCATGGGTTGTGCCGTTCCCATTGTTGATGATATCTTCCCCTTTGAGAATCATCTTGTTGATGATGTCTTTGCCATTTCCAAGGATTTTGTTCATTCCATTTTTGATTATTTCCTCTTCTTGAAAAATGACTTTGTTGAAAATATTTTCTCATTTGGTCAAATGAATTGGTCATTTGATGTCTTCTTGGCGGTATGAATTTTCTCCATTTATTATTTCGCCAGGTACCTAATACAACATTATTTTGTGGTACCCTCAAGTGCTTGGGTCCTTTAGGATTAGCTTTGAGACTTTTAGGTCTCCAACAATAATTAGAGCTATTTATCGTATGACCCTTTTTACCGCAATAAAAGCAAGTAATAATTCTAGGAGCATAATGACCAACATGCTTAGAGACTTGATTCTTTTTCATATGATTGACAACATTAAACTTATGATCAAGTTCTAGTTTCGAATTATCACAACAATTAACAATTTCATCGGTACTCAAGTTGGATTTAGATAAATCTTTTTTCATGCAATTAATATCCTCAACAAGAGTACTATTTTCTTTTTCAAGGTTTCTAACCTTGTCAAGTGTGGTGGTGTGAGCACATGATAGTGATTCATAGGAAGTAAATAAATTATCCTTTTCATTTTTCAAAACATTGAATTCCTTTTTCAATTTTTTGTATTTAACAAGCAAGCTTTGGAATTCATTTTGAAGGTCATCAAAATCATTTTCCAAATCACAATAATCATTTTGTATAACAATATCATAGGATGTAGAGGGTCTAAGACAAACCTCATTTTCTTCTTCGATGCCCATAAAACATTGTTCGACTTCATCATCGGAAGTTGTAAGATGCTCATCCCATATTGTTGGATTTGATGTTGTATCATTTTGAGAAGTAGATGCTTTTGAGTTGCTCCTTTTATTTGCATATATTTCATAGATGGCTTCTAATTTTTGCCATACTTCATGTGCCGATCTAATACCTACAACATAATCAAATTCCAAAGTGGTAAGTGAACAATATAAAATATTGAGAGCTTTACCATTTAAGGAGATGATTTTCTTTTCTTCATCATTGAGCTCCTTGAGAGCTTTGGAGGTGTATGGTGTGTTTTTTCATCTGAATGTATTCTCCATTGATGACGATGTTCCAAATATCGAACCCGCATCCTTGTAAATAGCATTCCATTCTTTCTTTCCAAAATGTCTAATTTTTGGAATCAAATAGTGGTGGCTTGGTGGTGGAGGTGCCGGAAAGATGAGCTTCATTCGTAGCCGACAATCGTTTCTCTTCACTCGCGATTTGAAACGAGCTTGCCAAAGAATTTGGCTTTGATAACACTTGTATGTCCAAGCGGCTACGATAATCTAGAGGGGGGGTGAATAGATTATCTCCATCTTTTCGATTTCGCCTTCTTTTTCGAACAAAACAAGCCAAGACAATAATAAAGGTGCGGGAAGTAAACAACACGCGTCGATTTATAGAGGTTCAACCCACCTAGAGCCTAATCCTCTACCACCCCAGTATATCCGGGATGGATTTCAAAAAAGAAAAAAGATTTTATTAATTACCAAATTAATACAACACCAACTTACAACAACATTTTGAAGAGCACCACACTCTTCTTCAACACCACCTTTGAGATTACCACAATCTCTTCTTGAAGATTACCACAATCTCCGACGGCACCTTGTGAAGATTACCACAATCTTCAACCTTGAAGAATACCAAATTCTTCAACACCTCAACAAGAAGATTACCACAATCTTCTTACACCTAACACCTAGATCACCCAAGTGTGTTCTTACCACAAGAACACTCACAAGGATATCTTGTGTTGAATGATAACCCAAAAATTCAAGATTACAACTCGATAATGAATTATACAATTGAGTGCAAGTGTAATCAAGAATAGCCTAGACCTCAAGGATGTGAAAGTGATAAGCTAGGCAAATTACAACAAGAATAATGACAATAGAAGACCAAATGTTTGTTTGAGAATATCTTGTTGTGTTGTGTTGTTCTCTCTTTTTTTTGTTGTGCTTCAAATCTTCCTCTATTTATAGGAGATGATTGATACTTGATAGGCTCCTCTTGGAATCGATATCTAAAAAAAATTGCAATTAAAATCAAGATTATAGCTGTTAGAAATCAATCCCACAATTTAAGGAAAAGTTGTCTGCAAACTCAACGGATAGTTTGCTGTCAAACGAGGGGTTCGACCGGTCGCGCAGAGATAAGTTGAAATTGAAAACTCTGCAATTTTTACACAGGGGGACCGGTCGGAGGGGGTACGACCAGGTCGCCCTCATGTTGGACCGGTTGGCGGTAGTTAAAACATGAAACAGAAGATCGCACTTGAGGGGCTTCCCTGGCACCGGTCGCCCTAGGGTCGACTCGTCGCCCCTACCGGTCGACCTCCGGTCGACCGGTCGCCCCCCTCAAGGTTTCCTCCATCCCTTTTTCTGTTCCAAAACTCAACACAGGTACGGGTTGCCCTATAGGGCGACCGGTCGAGCCTGAAACATATGTGTTGTCCAATTTTATATCGAAAATAAACTTCAAGAAATTCTCCGAAAAATAGTAAAAACATTTTAGACCAATCGGGAGTATTAGGACAACATTCAGGGACATTGTTTTGATGTAAAAACACTTGACACAAAATCATATAAAAGCGTTGTCCAATTTTGTCAAAAATAGACTTGAAGAAATACTCCGGAAAATATTTAAAACCATTTTAAATCATTTAGGAGTATTTGGACAACCTTTAAAAACATTGTTTTGGTATAAAAACAAAATCATCAAAATCATGATAAAACCATTTATCAAACAGAAACATCCTTATTGCTTCCAATCTAGTAACAGGAGCAAAGGTTTCATCAAAATCTATACCTTCCTCTTGGCAATACCCTTTGGCTACTAATCTTGCATTATTTTTGACAACAGATCCTTCCTCAATAATCTTGTTCCTGAATACCCACTTAACTAATGGCATTTTGGTGAGTAGGCCTTTGAAGCAATTCCCATACTTTATTTCTTTCAAACTGGTTCAACTCTTCTTGCATAGCCTGAATCCAATGCGTGTCTTCCAATGCTTGAGATACATCTTTAGGCTCTATTTAGGAAATAAAATAAGTGAACATAACTTCATGTTGGGATCTGGATCTGGTCCTTATACCATCTCTGACATCTCCAATGATTAATTCAGATGGATGGTCTCTCAGCCATCTCACATCTAGTTAGAGTAAGTCTGGTGAATTCAGCCGTCTTGCAACTAAGTTGTCTTAAACATCTTCTTCATCATCATTCAGCTATAGACCTTCCAGCTGTCTTGAGATTCATCTATCTCATCATCTTCAGGGTTGAGTGCTCCCACATCAACATTGGAACTCTTCTGTACAGTTGGCTGATTCAGCTTCTCAACTAACTCATCAATGTCTTCTCCATTTACATTTGGCTCATCAAACACCACATGGATAGACTCTTCTGTGACCATAGTCCTCTTGTTTAGCACTCTGTATGCTTTACTCTCAGCTAAGTATCTCAAAAGGATACCTTCATCCGCTTTAGCATCAAAAGCCTTCAAATTATCCTGGCCATTGTTGTGGATGAAACACTTACATCCAAATATCTTGAAATATCCAACATTTGGCTTTCTCCCTGTCCAGATCTCATAGGGAGCCTTGGTTAATTACCTATTGATCATACATCGATTCTGGGTATAGCATGTTGTGATTATGGCTTCACCAAAATCTCAGTAATCCAACTTCACTAACATGGTCCTTGCAACTTTCTTGAGAGTATTGTTCCTTCTTTCAGCTACTCCATTCTGCTGTGGAGTCCTTGCAGTTGATAACTCATGAGAAATACAATTTTCAACACATTACTGAGTTATAATCCCATTGACAAACTCAGTTCCTTTGTAAGATCTTATCTTTATAATGGTTTGGCTCTTCTCATTTTAAACTCTTCTCATCAGCTGAGGTAATTTCTGAGTTACACACGAAGATTTTCAACACAATACTGAGTTACACATGAAGATGTTTGATAAATGGTTTTATCATGATTTTGATGATTTTGATTTTACACCAAAACAATGGTTTTAAAGGTTGTCCATATACTCCTAAGTGATTTAAAATGGTTTTAATATTTTCCGGAGTATTTCTTCAAGTTTTATTTTTGATAAAATTGGACAACACTTTTAATGATTTTTTTGTTAATGTATTTTTAAACTAAAACAATGTTTCTAAATGTTGTCCTGATACTCCCGATTGGTCTAAAATGTTTTTACTATTTTTCGGAGTATTTCTTGAAGTTTATTTTCAATATAAAATTGGACAACATTTTTGTTTTTTGTGGCTAAACGGTCGCCTTCTATAGGGCAACCCGTACCAAGAGTACGTGCAAATGTAAAATAAACCCGAGGTGAAATTGGGTCGACCGGCCGACACTGTCTGCCGACCAGACTAAGCTTCGCTCTCTTACGTAAAACTTCGGACCTTGCATTTTGCTTTAGGGGACCGGTTGAGACAAGTGGTCGACCGGTCAAGCTATGTCGACCGGCCGCCTGTTGTAATTTTCAATGTGTTTTTCAAATCTTCTATTTATGTGCGGACCGTCGCCTCGCCTAGTTGACAAAAAAAATATGACCGTTTGATAGCGACATATTTCCTTAAAATGTGGGATTGATTTCTAACAACTATATTCTTGATTTTAATTGTATTTTTTTCTCAGAGATTTTCAATCCCCAAGAGGAGCCTATGCTTGATCAATCATCTCCTATAAATAGAGGAAGTTTTGGAGCAACCAATACAACAATTGAGATACAACACAACAAGATAAACTTCAAGCAAACATTTGCTCTTCATTGTTATTATTCTTGTTGTAAATTTTGCCTAGCTTATCACTTTCACATCCTTGAGGTCTAGGCTATTCTTGATTACACTTTGCACTCAAATTGTAATATTCATTATTGAGTTGTAATCTTGATTTTTGGTTATCATTCAACACAAGATATCCTTGTGAGTGTTCTTGTGGTAAGAACACACTTGGATGATCTAGGTGATAGGTGCAAGAAGATTGTGGTGATCTTCTTATTGAGGTGTTGAAGAATTTGGTATTCTTCAAGGTTGGAGATTGTGGTAATCTCCACAAGGTGCCGTTGAAGGAATATTGTGGTAATCTTCAAGTGAGATTGTGGTAATCTCAAAGGTGGTGTTGAAGAAGAGTGTGGTGCTCTTCAAGGTGTTGTTGTAAGTTGGTGTTGTATTAATTTGTGTTAAAAGAAATTTTCAAATATTTGAAAGGCACTTCTTCTTATGACTTGTTGTATCCAAAGCTTTAAAACGTTCTTATTTTTTTCGGGATAACCAGTTCGGTATCTATTATACGGTTATTCGTATTCAAAATTTGATTCGTCATAATCGAACTAAACATATTGAGATTTGATATATTTTTTAAGGGATTGTGATTTTTAACAAAAACTTGAGATGTGTTTAAATCCGTCTCAAGGATAACTCGCGGACTTTTTGATCGTTAACCGCCGAGTATTTTACCTCATTTCGAGCTTGATTATGACATAATGTATATTGAATGAGGTCTACGTTTGCATTTTGCACGTTTTAAAACTTAGGGACGAAAAATCAGATTTTTGGATCAAATTTCGGATTTTCAAAACAGAAAAAAACCACTGGGCTGACTGGGGCAAGGCCGACCAGTCGCCCAAGCCGTCGATCGGTCGCCCTTGGCTATTGTTTGGCTTAAAATGGTTCTGTTTTCCAGACTTAGCATTTTTGGCTTTTTGGTTCATTTTTCGTCCCCTTTGCAAATTTCACACACAATTCACTTCAAATGAGTTTTGATCCATGAATTATACATTTTGGGGATTATCTAGCTCGGTTATCATCATTGATGCTCATCTTTACCGATTGAATGGTAAGAATTTCACTCTATTTAGCTCAATTGGGTTGAACCCTTGAGTTTGTGGCTCATATGTATGTCTCTTGATGAAATTCGTATATTTTTGTGATGAGCTTATTGATTGTTGATGAATGATAATTGTTTAATTGTATTTGGTGATGAAAAACTTGGCTTGATTACATTTACAAGGGTTATATATATCTTTTTCAAATTTTGACGCCCGCCAAATGTTCGATAAAATGTTTCAATGAAAAATTCATCACTTACATGATTCTCTCGATTTCAAAAGTCTTATATACTTATATAGATCATATTTTTCTTATCAAATGATATTTCATAAGCTTCTACAAGTCGTATGATTCGACTTATACCTCCTTATTTGGTTTATAAGCTTCAATGTTCAAATAGCTCGATACATCGGTTTTGTTGTGCACTTTGATATGAATATATGATGTATTTATCGTGCTAACATTCTTTTTGATGATTCCAAAGGGGGAGAAACAGGTGGATAAACAGGTTATAAGCTCTTTAGCTCAAAGAAGCTAAGATAAGAAGCTATAAGCTATGGCTTCATAAAGCCATAAGTTGTGGATCATATTTAGTCCACTTGGTGCATTATGGTTTTGTATGAATCGTGGTCCATTGGTTGTAGTATGGACGTGTATATGTTTCTAATGATGTCTCTTTGACAGGGGGAGCTTTTAAGTTTTGAAACTTAAGCTCAATATTGAAAAGCTAAGGCTTTAGCTTTTGATTTAGTTGCTTCCATATAACTCTTGTTGTGCATATTGATAGGGGGAGCATTTGCTATATGTGTTTGAATATCTCTACTCCCATCCTTGGGTTTTTATTGCATGGAATGTTGTCGCTCACAACGGATAGTTCTCTTTAAACAGTAAAATTGTTTTGTTTTCAAAATCGACCTCGTTAAAATTGTTTTGGTTTGTAATCATCAAAAAGGGGGAGATTGTTTGATAAATGGTTTTATCATGATTTTGATGATTTTGATTTTACACCAAAACAATGGTTTTAAAGGTTTTCCAAATACTCCTAAGTGATTTAAAATGGTTTTAATATTTTCCGGAGTATTTCTTCAAGTTTTATTTTCGATAAAATTGGACAACACTTTTAATGATTTTTTTGTTAATGTATTTTTACACTAAAACAATGTTTCTAAATATTGTCCTGATACTCCCGATCGGTCTAAAATGTTTTTACTATTTTTCGGAGTATTTCTTGAAGTTTATTTTTGATATAAAATTGGACAACATTTTTGTTTTGTGGCCAAATGGTCGCCCTATAGGGCAACCCGTACCTGAAGAGTACGTCTGAAACAGAAAATGAACCTGAGGTGAAATTGGACAGGTCGACCGGTCGCCCAGGGGGTCGACCGGTGGCGTCGACCGGTACCTGAAGCTTGGCTCTCTTACAGAAACTTCAGACCTTGCATTTTGCTTTAGGGGGACCAGTTGAGACAAGGGTCGGCCGATCGAAGCCTATGTCGACCGGTCACCCTGTTGTAATTTTCAATGTGTTTTTCAAATCTTCTATTTATGTGCGACCGGTCGCCCCGTGCTTTGACAGCAAAAATATGACCGTTTGATAGCAGACATATTTCCTTAAAATGTGGGATTGATTTCTAACAGCTATATTCTTGATTTTAATTGTATTTTTCTGTAGATTTTCAATCCCCAAGAGGAGCCTATGCTTGATCAATCATCTCCTATAAATAGAGGAAGTTTTGGAGCAACCAATACAACAATTGAGATACAACACAACAAAATACACTTCAAGCAAACATTTGCTCTTCATTGTTATTATTCTTGTTGTAAATTTTGCCTAGCTTATCACTTTCACATCCTTGAGGTCTAGGCTATTCTTGATTACACTTTGCACTCAAATTGTAATATTCATTATTGAGTTGTAATCTTGATTTTTGGTTATCATTCAACACAAGATATCCTTGTGAGTGTTCTTGTGGTAAGAACACAGTTGGATGATATAGGTGATAGGTGCAAGAAGATTGTGGTGATCTTCTTATTGAGGTGTTGAAGAATTTGGTATTCTTCAAGGTTGAAGATTGTGGTAATCTTCACAAGGTGCCGTTGAAGGAAGATTGTGGTAATCTTCAAGTGAGATTGTGGTAATCTCAAAGGTGGTGTTGAAGAAGAGTGTGGTGCTCTTCAAGGTGTTGTTGTAAGTTGGTGTTGTATTAATTTGTGGTAAATTAATAAAAAAAAAATTCTTTTTGAAATCCATCCCGGATATACTGGGGTGGTAGAGGATTAGGGCCTAGGTGGGTTGAACCTCTATAAATCGACGTGTGTTGTTTACATTCCGCACCTTTATTATTGTGTTTGAGCATTTGGTTCGAAAAAGAGGGCGAAATCGAAAAGATGGAGATAATCTATTACCCCCCCTCTAGATTATCGTAGCCGCTTGGACTTACAGAAGATTGTCCATGTATATCTTGAATAATCATCCATCACCACTAAGGGGTATTTCTTTCCACTGGTGCTGGCTGGTTAAACAGGACCAAATAAGTCCATGTGCAATAGGTGCAATATCCTTGTTGAAGAAGGACTTGGCTTATCCTTGGAAGATGATTTGATTTGCTTTCCGGCCATCTAGCATGCATCGCATATACTTTTTTTCTTGTATACTGAGTCAGGAAATCCTTCCACAAGATGACTCCTTGCAAGCTTGTTGATTATCTTAAAGTTCAGGTGACTCAGCTTCTTGTGCCACAACCAACTGGATTCGGCTGTACTCTTTGCTAGCAGACATGTGCTTGGTGTAGTAGTTGACCAATCCACTACATACATATTCTCTCGTCTTGTTCTTTGAAGCACAATCTCATTTGATTCAACATCCTTGATCTGACATATTCCCATGTTGAATCCCACATTGTAGTCACAGAGTTGGCTGATGCTCAACGGGCTGAAGTTGAGACCTTCAACATATGCAACATTTGTGATCTCCAGTCCGTTCCAAATATGAATTTTGCACTTTTGATCTCCTTGAATTTTGACAGATTTCTTTTATTTCCTGTCATATGTCTAGAACAGTCACTATCTATGTACCAGGTTCCTTGGCGCTCAGTTGTTCCTTGAACCTGCAATTAATGAAATTAATTTTTAGGTACCCATACTTGTCTGGGTCCTAGGGGTTAGTGCTATAAGATGCTCCAACCAACCTATAGCCAAATGATCTGGCTCTAAGAGGTTGCCATCTATCAGTTCCATAATCATAATGCATATTAGCAAATTGCTTGGGGGTTTTAGGATCATACAACTGTCTCTTTTGTCTGTACGCCTATGTGTGTGTTTGAGCATTTGCTTTCTTGGGGTAATAGTGGAATTTCTGGGTGTTCTGTCTGGGTGCATATGTGTGCTGATAATAGCTCTTTTGCCTTGGGAATGACCTTTGTTGAGGTTGAGGTCTTTGCCATTTTGGCTTATATCCCATAGGTTTTTGCTGATATTTCACTTGGTTATTCCAACCATCTTGGTTTGGATAGTTTCTACCATTCCCATCATATGAATTTCTTTGCTGAAATCTCTGGGCTTTTGGTAGCTCTGTTTAGCTTTCACAGAGTATTTTCTGTTAGGAGTCTGCTGATGGACTTTTCTGAATTTTATTTGCTTGTCCTTTCAAAGATTCTCTCTTGGCTTATTTCCTTTACTTTTGTATCCAAGGCCAGTATGATTGTGATTGTGTTTTGGTGTGGTTGGTGAAACATATGGTGTTTTAGGCTTTTGGATTCCTTCATTGCTTGAGGATCCTTTCTGCAAAATCACTCTGGAGTTTGACTATGCACAAAGGAATTTAATCTTATGCATGTCTTGTCTCCACACTCTTTTTGACTCATTATAAGTTCATCCAATGATTTGGATGCTTTTGTAAATGAGGCAATCACATTTTTAAGATCTTTTTCTCTCTTTTCAGTTGCAACTAACTCTGCTAGAATTCTGGCATTTTCAGCCTTGAGCTTGGCGTTCTCATCAGCTATTTGACTTAGAGTACTCAACTCTTTAGTCAGCTGTGAGTTTTGGCTTTTAAGCTGCCTGTTTTCTTCATTAAAAGTGTGTGTGAGGTTTCAATGTGCTCAAAATCTTTCATCATTTTGCCTAATGAATCATAAATATCTGTGGGTGATGAAGTGTGTGTATCACAGTCACTATAACTTGAATCAGAATGAGATGAGTTAGAGTGTACCTCATCTTCTTGATCTTGTTCTTTAGCCATGAGGCAGATCAAGGCCTCTTCCTCAGTATTACTAAAGTAGCCAGCTTCACTATTGTCCGAGTTTGCTGGCTCTTTACACTTAGGCCGGGTTTCATCTGGCAACTAACATGGCTTTCTTTTTTTCTTGTCTTCTTTCCCTGAAGACTCTTCTTTCTTCCTCATTTCTGTATTTGTTGACTGGTGGATATGAACAGTCAACAGCAAAGTGTCCTGGTTGCCTGCAATTCCAACACAGGTTTTCAGCTCTCTGGTCATCTCTCTCAGCTCCCTCAGCTCTCTGATTATCAGCTCTCTGATAGTCAGCTCTTTGATGTTCAACTCTCTTGGGTGGCCTGTCCTTCCTTGCTTTGGATGGTGCTGAAGAATGTCTCCGGGAGGTGTCACCCTTGTTTCTTTGTAATTCCTTTTAATGAACTTGTTGAACCTTTTTACCATGAGAGCAATTTTCTCCTGGTCAATGGTCTCCTTTAACTCATCTTTCTTCCCTTCACTGCCATTAGCGCAGCTGTCTTGAGCACAACTGTCTCCTCCTACTCTTTTCTTCTCAGCTCAAACTCATAGGCTTTGAGATCTGATAACATCTCATAATTTGATGTTTTTTAGAGGTCCATAGAGTGTCTTAGGGCCATGACCTTCATTCCCATTAGGCTGGGAGGGCTCTTAGAATCTTCATGCACATCTCCTTTTGAGTGTACTCTTTCCCAAGAGCTGAAACCTCATTAGTCATCTCTGTGAATCTGGCATCTAGCTGATCCAGACTTTCACCTGCAAGCATTTTAATATTTTCAAATTTTTGAACAGCAACTGTTAGTTTGTTTTTTTTATTTGTTCTGATTTTTCACAAATTAGGGTTAGCTTATCCCAGATTTCTTTGTCTGATTTGCATGACTTGACTTTATAGAACATAACCTTGTGTAATGTCTTGTAGATAATATCCTTGGCCACATTGTCCAGGTTGTATCTCTTTTTGTCTTCATTTGTCCATTCACAGCGAGGTTTCTCAACCATGGCTGGTCTAGGCTCTGCTGCAACATCCTCTCCTTCATCTTGAGGTGCTCTTCTTAAAGCAATGTTGAGCTTGAATATTTTCAATGGCCCATTCTCTATCACAAGCCATCAAAATGGGAGTTAACTGGGATTTCGGATTGCGAGTCTGCTGGCTCTTTACACTTAGCTGGTCCAGCAGTCTCAACAGCTAACATGGCTTTCTTTTTTTATTGTCTTCTTTCCCTGAAGACTCTTCTTTCTTCCTCATTTCGTATTTGTTTTGGTGGATATGAGCGATCAATATCAAAGTGTCTGGTTGCTGCAATTCCAACACGAGTTTTCGGCTCTACGATCGGCTCTCTCGGCTCTCGATTATCGGACTCTCTCGATTATCGGCTCTACGATAGTCAGCTCTTTGATGTTCAACTCTCTTGGGTGGCCTGTCCTTCCTTGCTTTGGATGGTCTTCAAGAATGTCTCTGGAGGTCTCACCCTTGTTTCTTTTCTAATTCCTTTTAATGAACTTGTTGAACCTTTTTACCATGAGAGCAATTTTCTCTGGTCAATGGTCTCCTTTAACTCGGCTTTCTTCCCTTCACGCCATTAGTGCAACTGTCTCCTCCTACTCTTTTCTTCTCGGCTCAAACTCATAAGCAGCTTTGAGATCCGATAACATCTCATAATTTGATGTTTTTAGAGGTCCATAGAGTGTCTTAGGGCCATGACCTTCATTTCCCATTAAGCTGGGAGGGCTCTTAGAATCTTCATGCACATCTCCTTTTGAGTGTACTCTTTCCCAAGAGCTGAAAGCTCATTAGATCTCTGTGAATCTGGCATCTAGCTGATCCAGACTTTCACCTGCAAGTATTTTAAAATTTTCAAATTTTTGAACAGCAACTGTTAGTTTGTTTGTTTTATCTGTTCTGATTTTTCACAAATTAGGTTAGCTTATCCAAGATTTCTTTGTCTGATTTGCATGACTTGACTTTATTGAACATAGCCTTGTGCAATGTCTTGTAGATAATATTATTGGCCACATTGTCCAGGTTGCATCTCTTTCTGTCTTCATTTGTCCATTCACAACGAGGTTTCTCAACAATGGCTGGTCTAGGCTCTGCTGCAACATTCTCTCCTTCATCTTGAGGTGCTCTTCTTACAGTAGTGTTGAGCTTGAATATTTGCAATGGCCCATTCTCTATCACAAGCCATATTTCATCGTGTAAGGCTGATAGGTGAGCCTGCATGTGAATCTTCCAATCATCAAACTCTTCTACAGTAAACATAGGAATACGAGTTAGATTGGTTTCCATGATAATAACTTTGCTTTTGAAATGAAAAAAAAACTTTGAAAGTACAAGTGTTATATCATTTGAAAAAGATTGAGATCTAGTATAGTAACTAATGCGGAAGGCTCAATGAACCAACTGCTCTGATACCACTTGTAGGTCCCAAGGAATATGGTGTAAGGTTTAGAAAGGAGAGGGGGGTTGAATAAACTTTACCAACTTTTCAGTTTTTAGTCATTTTAAAAATTTAACAGAGTTGACTCAAATCAGCTAAGTCCTTAGGGGACAGCTAGGTTGGCTTACTTCAGCAAAGTTACCCACTCAACAGACTCGGTTGAGCTGTTGATAGTATAACTTAGCTACGCCAGCTAACACTTAGCTTTTTAGTTGATTTGGTTTTATACAGCGGAAGACTTCACACCCTTGTTAATTTTAAACACGTTTTTAATACTTGATTTTAGCAATTGTTATTATCAGCTGGGTTTGCAATTTAACTTATCAGTAGATATAATATATGCAAGAAAGTAAAGTGCTGAAAGTTAATGACACAAGTAAATTTTATAATGGTTCGAGGATGGGGTAATTCCTCTAATATTCTGTTCTCCAACTCTTGGAGGAATCCACTAAGTAACAGATTAGGTTACAAAGTATTTCTTCAGTCTAGAGATAGCCTTGATCACACAGCTGGCTTCTCCTGCGACTCAGCTTCTTCACAAGATAGCTGCCTTGCTACTTCAGCTCACTTCAAACCCTTGGAATTGATCACACAGCCTTCCAACGAGCTCAAAACTTCTAGTTCGATCTTGAACCTTACTACAACTCCTTCAAACTTGGAGATTAGACCCCTTTTTGTTCTTGAAACTCTTTCTGTTAAATTGGTTGAAGTAATCTTTCCTTCACAGCGTGTGTTGGATCGAGTTCCTTTGAAATTTACGCTTTGAGGAATTTCTTGCAGATATTGCTTGCTTTCAGTTGCTTAGAATGTTTGATCTCTCATGTGTCATTCGTGCTTTTCTCTCTCTTGCTTCCTCAGTCTTTTATAGTGCTCATTTGAAAATTTGCCCGTTGAAGAGATAGGCTATTTTCAAATGACACTTTCTTGTTCGTTGGCTTGTCTTTTCTTGACCTGCATCATTGTGATGTTGACCCTTCCTTGTATTAAATCATTCTTCAGATTTTTAGGGCTTGACACAAGCTTCAGTGCTTCCCATTAGTTTATTCCCTTTGCATATTTCTGGGCCAAAAATTTTAAGACAGGGCAACTTGGACTTATTACTATATCAAGTAATATCATTGACTTCCATTCAATGGATTAATGTCAGTCTACTTGACTTGACTACTGCACTTACCCCTTTGACTTGAGTCTGCTTCATACTTTAAGGAAAGACTCAACTATCAGTTCAACTGGTAGACTCGGCTCTTTACTGACTTGACTGACACTTCTTCAACCTTTACACAATTGTTCCTCAACTGGATCTCCTTTAGTCGAGTCTGTGCCTTCCATCATGACTATACTCAGCTGACACACAGTTGGGTCTTCACTTCAGTCTTCAACTGACTTCTTGCATTCTTCGACATAGCTGACTTCACTCAGCTCATGCAGTCCTATCTATTATAAAATAGAAATACAAGGAAAATGGGGTGCCAAGTTGCTATTCTAAGTTTTACATGGTATCATCAAAATCTTAACAATAAATTTCCTAACAATCCCACTTGTACCTTCATAAAGATTTCATAATCATTTCTATTTGCCTTCTCCTTTTGTATTTGTAGCTTTTCCCTTTGTAATTCTTCTATTCCTTTTAACCTATTATAATATTCATCATTGTTAGATATTGTAGTTGTGGATTTTCCTCTCTTCTTGCTGCCTTTTGCCTGATTGGACGACTACAGACTTCATAATCATCCACATCAATAGAAGCATCCACATTCGATGACGATATGCCACCACTTAATTGAGAGATTCTTGTTTTCTTTTTATGTAATCACCTCGTGGAGCCTATTTTAGATAATTTTTAACAATCCTCTGCACATGTTCATATCTGAAATCCTCATTACCATTGTGTTTATACTCTTGATGTGCCCTAAAGAGTATATCATCATCACTTTATCCGCTTTAACGATTGCCATATAACCACTTGTAAATAGCAGTAAACTCATCCACCATTGAGTGGAGTCTATAGAGGTGAGATTTTAATGGCACCCAATCTCTCTCCACGGTTCCCTTTGAGCGGCATTTGTTGTAGTATTTTATAATTCATTTCCAAAAAGCAGTTTCTTTTTTATCATTACCAACCTCCGAGTCTTCACTGATAGTGAGCCATGCTGCTGCAAGTTTATCACCTTCTTCGTCTGTCCAAGTTGTCCGCTTTTTGCCACCTCTTTCCCTTTTATTAGTTATTTCCTTATCTTTATCGAGAACAATATTTTTCAGCCCCATTTGTGTTGAATGTTTTGGGAACGGTGAGTCTGGAATTGATAATGGCATTGAACGTTCCTTGTCTGTCCTGGAAGTATCTATGCTAGCTTTTCTTGATTCATTAGAAGGCAATCGACGGTTGTGGAGAAAAACTACCTGAAGGAGGGATTTATATCCCAAATTGGTTGCCCATGGCTCGCCAATATTCGAGAAAATACATATAAAATGGAGGCATTTGAGGGGTATTCAGATTCCTTGAGTAGTTTTGAGAACTTTGAAAATTTGGAAGAAATTGTGAAAAAATTGGAATATTTGCAACATTTTCGGGGTTGTGTAGGAGTAGAAAATTGAGAATTTTGCAGGGATGGAATATTGGTGGCATTTTGCGATGTATTTTCATCAATATTTTGAGAATTGAAATAATAAAAAGGTAGTTAGATGTAGTTCGAACAATTTGTATGTTTGAGAATTTAAGAGTGATATGATGAATGAAAAAAAAATTTGGCACCTGATATAGTTATAGACGAAAAAGTAAAAAAATTACAAATTATAATGTTACTATAACGACTATTGTTAATGCAACGACAAGTTAAAATAAAATGGATTCAAAATGAAATATACAAATATATATTACAAAATAATTATCCCAAATTTTTTATTTATTTTCTTAATATGAAGAAGCGGTATCGATCGCTTTCGTGGATCGAAAAAAGTTGTTGTCCACAACGAGATAAGGCTTTTTGCGTTCAGGTTTTTCACTTGAAAAATCTATTTAAAAAGTGGGTGTTACTGATGCCTTAAGGTCACTGGATTGATCCCCCACTGGCCCTCGGTCCCAATTTTCTTTTGTTATTTTTTAAATATTTGAATATCTAAGTATTTTTTATCAAAGAGTAGTTTGGTGTAACGGTGACTATTGCCATTTCTTTAACTTTGAGGTCGTGGGTTCTACCTCTCGCAATAGCAAGAGTCCATTTTTTCCTTTCACCAAATAAAACAAAAAACCTTGTCCAATTCTTTTATTTTGTTTAGAGTTTTCTTATCTTGGAAATATCTGTTATATTTTATTTAGGGTTCTTCCACAATTTATTTTTAAAATTTAAGATATATGTAGATTTAGTAGTTTGATTTCACCATTAACATGAATTTATCTATAATTATTTTTTTATTCCTTATAATTCATGCTCTTCCATCTGAATAAAACCCTTTATTCCTTAGAGTTTTTTTAAGAGGGAATAAATCTGAGGCTCCATTTAGCAAATTGGATCAATTTTTCCATTTAAGTATTGAAGCTGGAATTAATGTTCAAAGTATTATTTTTTAACCCCATTAAAAGTGACTGGATAAATGGGTAGCTGCAGGTTTTTGGAAAAATTAATAATTTAGGACAGACTAAATGGGCATAAATCTTCTTATCATAAAAAGGGATACGGGTTTTGCATATTAAAGGCATTTAACTTCTGATAAGATTTCCTATGACCTGCTATCAATATAATAAATTGTTGGAGTTTCAGTTGATTTCCTATGGCCTGCTATCAATATTATTTAATAATATTGAAACATCACTTTTGTAGCACTATTTTAATGATTTGGACACTGATATTGTAATATAATGTTTCATTATTTTATGTTGAGATTAATGGAATTAATATTTGTAACATTGACTAATTAGTTATTTTTAATTTTTTATATGAGAAGTTCTATATACACAGGAATGACCCTGTTGAAAGGAGACCTACTCAAATTATAAATATTCCTTAAAGTGTTACTTAACGCCCCATTTAGACTAGTACTTTCCTAATAAATACCCTCGTCTTGAAGGTTCATTTTGTAAAAGATAAATGTATTGGATGTACTTTTGTAATATATATATATATAGGACATAATTTTGTACAGGACAAGAATATTTTGGGTTAACATGGATAGTATATACATGTCATGAAATAGGTATGAGAGGGGTACAAATAGCATGTGTAATTTCTTAATCGGAGACGAAATGGATATGAATAATATTAATATTATAGAGTTCGAGTAAGTATACCTTAAATAGAGTTGCAATTTTTGAGCTTGAGTTGTTTATTCTCGAGTCAAACTCGAGCTTAATTTATTAAATATATTAATGGCTCACGAACTTTTTCGAGTTTAATCAAGCCTAAACGAGCTTAATAAATATCAAAATATTTTTTGATCCCAAGTATTCTGACACGTTAAATCACCAAAAATTGACACATAAAATTCGAGGATTCTAACATTTTGGTGGCAATTTTTACGTCAGATCACCAAAGTCCCCAATTTTTTTGACATGTTTGTGGTTGACCAGAAATAGTCATTTTTTTTTATAAAATTACATAATTTCAATCAAAACATGACTATATGTCCAAATTTTTAAAAGATATTGGATTAAAATTTAAAAATAACTACTTACAGTACTAAATCTCAAAATAGTTAAAGTTACAGAACCACCGAAGAAACTAATTTTTCTTTGATAAATATCTTACTAGTAGGCTACTAAATGATCATCAATTTGCTAGGATTTTTTTCTGGTATTAACATCAGCATTTTATATAATCAAAATCCCAAACATGACCCGTGGCCTCATCTAATTGGTTAATCCCAAACATCAGCATTTCCTAATTATTTTCTTTATTTAAATTATATATAGGGCTTAACTATTGGGCTTCAAATCAAGCCCAACTGACGGTCATATTGTGGCCGTCTCCATTTCAAATTATATGTGACAGATGTTAACATATGATTGGTACATCTTGACTACTTTCTCCAGATATTTCCTCTCTTCAAAGTGGCAAGTCTCTGGAATTCTCTTGTAAATTTCCTGAAACCTCTAAACTCTTCACCGCCATGACTCGAAATCAGAAACCCGTCATCTCCTTCCCTATAAATTCTTCATTCTCCCTCTGTGTAGCAGCAGCAGATAAAACATTCAAACAGCATTTAACAGAATTCTCATACAAAATCCACATTAAATCAAACTCAGACTCCCCCAATTTCTCAATTAGAAAGAAAAAAAAAATGTCGCTGATCCCAAGTATTTTCGGTCGACGAAGCAGCGATTTTGATCTATGGGATCCTTTTCGTGAGTGGCCTGTCTCCTCCTCCAACGAGACGTCTCAATTCGCCGCGACACGGATAGACTGGAAGGAGACGCCGGAGGCCCACGTGTTCAAGGCGGATGTTCCAGGGCTGAAGAAGGATGAGGTGAAAGTGGAGGTGGAGGAAGGAAATGTCCTCCAGATTAGCGGCGAACGCAGCCGCGAAAAGGAGGAGAAGAACGACACCTGGCACCGCATGGAGAGGAGCTCCGGCAAGTTCCTCCGCCGCTTCCGCCTGCCGGAGAATGCCAAACTGGATCAGATCAAAGCCAGTATGGAGAATGGGGTGCTGACTGTCACTGTGCCAAAGGAGGAAGTGAAGAAGCCTGAGGTCAAGGCTATTGAGATTTCTGGCTGAGAATGTTGTACTTTGAGTTTTTGCTTGTATAAATATGGTGTATGATATGCATGTTTGTGATGACACGTGGTTATAAAATCTGGATTTGTACTATGATATGTAATGAGAATAATTGAGTGGAATAAAATTTGATGTTATTGTATATATTTGTGTGTGTATTGTAATTGCATTTGCTATCAATACTTGATTAGTTAATATTCTAACTAGAGCTGTCAATAGCAATCCTGTTCGATCTTAGGGTAGAGTGGGGATGCAATTTTGTCCGGTTAGATGTTAGCACCGTATAGGGCTACAATTTATTAAGCTTGAAAAGTGCCAGCTCTGCTTGGCCCTGCCTATTAGGCTTGAAATGTCATGCTGCTTCGAAGCAAATATAGTTTATCTTTTTTTACGAGCTGAGATGGCTCCCAAAATAGCGTCTCGGAGAAATTTCGACTCGGTCCAATTTTCCCCTTGGCCTAGTAGGTTGGCATGGGATCGCCCGGCCCGGACAGTCTCTTTAAATTTAAAAATTTGTTTTATTTTGCAGAAAGGCTCTCCAAAATGCTCTAATAACACAATAAAATTATAGACATGTAAGCGAAGTTTACTCCACGATTATAATGTTAATAAACTTCTTGTAGTTGGATTTGCTCAGGAGTTGCGATATGCAGCGCGAGCAACTTGGAGTGGGCATGGGTTCAGAAAAGCCACCTTGTATGCGGTATTAAGCCCAAAGGATACCCAACCAGGTTGGATTATAAGATATCAAAGCAATAAATATTTTGAATTGGGCTTGTTCAAACTCAAACATGGATGATGCTGGATTCTTAAATAATTATCTTGTAGAGTGTTTGTCTAAATATAATTTCTAAAAAGAAAAATAGGTATATGCAGAATACGAAGTAGAAAAGAATTCGTTGGATTTTTGGCCATTTTCTCTAATCAACAATGTATTTTAGCATGTTTTTCAAAAATATATATTTAGCTATTTTCAGTTCAAATGTTCACTCCATCTTTTTTATTTTATTTATGGGGATCAGTACGTAATTTGATATCGAGTTATATGATTCGGTACCGAGTTATGTACCACATCAATTTTTAAAAAACTAACGAAGTACTTACCAGAAAATACATGAAGGGTACAACTGTCAATTTTTAGTCAAAATGGCTAAAAAAATAACACATTTTTCCTTTTTAGGATATAAGTTCCTTGAACAATATGTTTAGTAGTTCTCATGAAAGGTATTATTTTTTTTAAATCAGAATTATTAATAAACTCCTAAAACTTATTAGCAGTCTACTTGAAAATTATTTGGATTTTTGATTAAATTATTTTGGTAATTTACCCTCAAAAGCATTAGTTTTTCTCATAAAAGAAAATAGTTTGTATTATGCGTATTTGATATGCAAAGTCCATTTATATTACTCAAAATATAGTCTGTATTACACCCAACCTAGAAATTAGGGTATCCCCAATCCAATTCTATAATACACACTATTACACCAAATATGCAAAAAATTCTCTCCTATCTTACATCAAATTTGGTGTTGTGAATAGTATGAGATGGTCTCTTGTAGGACCGTCTTACGGATCCTATTCCGTAAGACGGATCCTACACCTCCCCGCCCGCCTGCCTGCCCCCCCAACCTGCTACATCCAGCCGGATCCAGTCAGTATTCTTAGGAAAAAAAATGAAAATATATTACAGCTAAACCTAAGACATAACACGCCCAACAACCTCGCCCATTCGCACACACCCGCCACATCCGGACCCGGTGATTCGCACACACCCGACCCACACTTGGACCTCAGCCCTAGTCGACGCGCCCTCTCAGCTCAAATCGAATATTGAACCAAACCAGTCATCATCCTCCCCCCTGCTCCAAAACTTGAGATTTTCATTAAAATTTCAGCAATTTCTTTAACAAAGACGTAAAAGCTGTTCAAAAATCAAAAGTTCGACCTTCTATGAAATTTTCACCTTCCTGAAACTGTAGTCCAGTTCGATTTATATACATACAAAAGTTCTGCGAAAAAGCATTACTTATTGCTATATTCAACAACAAAATATTGATTACAAAGACGACTTCTGCAATGGAGAATAATGATGGAAACGATTTACTCATTCAGGAAGGTAATGCACTAAGTTCTGTTACATGATCCATACTTTTTGCTGTAAAGGTGATACTAATTAGTAAAATAATGATACTTTTGAATTTAAATACGATACTTTTGGAATGAAAAGTGATACTAGAACGTTTGAAATTTATAAAGCAAAAAACGACGCTTGTTAGTAAAAAAATAGTGGAACTCTACAACAATAAATATGTTTATTTTAAACATGAACATTAAGAGCTTATATTAACATATTCAAAAAATTCACCTATATATTTTTTATAGTATTTATTAATATTATATTTTATTCATTTTTTCTACTTATAGGTGAAAAATTGGATTTAGCAGTTGTTGTTTTTAGTGATGAAGAACAAATAGAAACCATTGAAGATGAAAATATAAATGTTGCGGATACTATTGAACAGAGTACATAACCAGTGGAAAAAGGCATTAGATATTAATGCAAAAGTATTACATTTTAATAAAAAAGTATCCTTTCTGTTTTAACATGTAATGTGTTTCATTAAAATGTTCACAGAATACATGAATGACATTGTGGATATATCTGGTCCTCTGGTTGGGATTAAGAGGAAGACAATTGATGATATGCATTAATTGTATCGCGATCATTGTCGTAAACTAGGATTTAGTGTTCCCAAAGCAGCAACTAGAACACAATCTAATGGAGTTGTGCTAGACCGGTCGAGTAGTGTTAATTTTGTTGTATTGTTTTTCAACGTCTATCAGTGCGCGACCGGTCGCCCTAATGGTTTGACAAGTAAAATTCTAAGCTAGCAAAGCAGATGACTTTTCCTAATTTATGGGGTTGATTTCTATTATAATCTTGATTTTAATTGCAATTTTTTTGTAGAAATCAGTTCCCAAGAGGAGCCTATCAATGTTCAAACATCTCCTATAAATAGAGAAAGATTTGAAGCATAACAACAAGAGAGAATATTACAACAAAACAAGATACACACAAGCAAATATATTTGTTCTTCATTGTTATTATTCTTGTTGTAATAGCCTAAGGTCTTTCACTTTCACATTTTGAGGTCAATGCTTATTTCTTGATTACACTTGAACTCAATATTTGTTTTATTCATTATCGAGTTGTAATCTTGAATTTGGGTTATCATTCAACACAAGATATCCTTGTGAGTGTTCTTGTGGTAAGAACACACTTGGGTGATCTAGGTGTTAGGTGCAAGAGGATTGTGGTGATCTTCTTAGGTGTTGAATAGTGTGGTGCTCATTAAGGTGTTGAAGAATTTGGTATTCTTCAAGTCGGAAGATTGTGGTTATCTTCACAAGGTGCTATTGGAGATTGTGGTAATCTTCAAGAGAGATTGTGGTAATCTCAAAGGTGGTGTTGAAGAAGAGTATGGTGCTCTTCAAGGTAATGTTGTAAGGTGTTGTATTAATTTTGGTAATTTATAAAATCTTTTTTCTTTTTGAAATTCATCCCGGATATACTGGGGTGGTAGAGTATTAGGCCCTAGGTGGGTTGAACCTCTATAAATCGACGCGTGTTGTTTACTTTCCGCACCTTTATTATTGTCTTGGCTTGTTTAATTCGAAAAAGAGGGCGTAATCGAGAAAATGGAGATAATCTATTCACCCCCCTCTAGATTATCGTAGCCGCTTGGACTTACAAAAACAAGTGTTAAAAACAAGCTTAAAATTAACAAAGGGTGTTAAGTCTTCCGCTGTTAAAACCAAATCAACTAAAAAGTTGAGTGTTAGCTGACGCAGCCGAGTTATACTATCAACAGCTCAGTCGAGTCTGTTGAGTGGGTAACTTATCTGAAATAAGTCAACCTAGTTGTCCTTCAAGGACTTAGCTGATTTGAGTTAACTCTGTTGAAATTCTTAAAAAGACTAAAAATGAAAATTTGGTAAGGTTTATTCAACCCCTCCCTTCTAAACCTTACACCACACCCCTTGGGACCTACAAGTGGTATCACAGTTGGTTCATTGAGCCTTCGCACTGGTTACTGAACTAGATCTTAATCTTTTTCAAAAGGTTTAATACTTGTGTTTTCAAAGTCTTTCATCTTTAAAGCTAAGTTATTATCATGGAAACAAATCTAACTCGTATTCCTTTGTTTACTGTGGAAGAGTTTGATGACTGGAAGATTCGCATGTAGGCTCACCTATCAGCCTTACACGATGAAATGTGGCTTGTGATAGAAGATGGGCCACTACAAATATTCAAAGTCAACACTGCTGCAAGAGGAGCACCTCCAGCAGAAACAGAAGCTGTTGCAGAGGCTAGTCCAGCCATGGTTGAAAAACCTCGCACTTAATGGACTAATGTAGATAGAAAGAAATACAACCTGGAAAATATGGCCAAGGATATTCTCTACAAGACGTTGGACAAGGAGATGTTCAACAAAGTCAAGTCATGCAAATCAACCAAAGAAATCTGGGATAAGCTAACCCTGATTTGTGAAGGATCAGAACTGATTAAAGAAAATAAATTAACTATTGTTGTTCTAATATTTTAATTTTTCAATTGCTTGCAGGTGAAAGTCTGGATTAGTTGGATGCCAGATTCACAGAGATAACAAATGAGCTTTCAGCTCTTGGGAAAGAGTACACTCAGATGGAGATGTGCATGAAGATACTAAGATCCCTCCCAGTTGAATGGGAAATGAAGGTCATGGCTATGAGAAACTCAATGGACCTCTCGAGAACATCTAATCATGAGTTATTCTCGAGATCTCAAAGCCTACAAATTTGAGCCGAGAAAGAAAGAGTAAGAGAAAACAGATGTACCAAGAAGACGGCTACATAATTGTTGGCAGCACATAAAGGGAAGAAAGGCGAGCCAAAAGAGATCATTGACCAGGAGGAGATTTCCTCATGGTGAAAAGATTCAACAAGTTCTTTAACAAGAACTACAAAAGAAACAAGGTAAGACCTCCAGAGACATTCATCACCTTCCAAAGCAAGCGAGGATATACCACCCAAGAAAGTTGAGCATCGAGAGCCGATAATCGGAGAAAGATGAGCATTGCAAGTTTCCTCTTGATGGGTGAAAGAAATAGTTGAGAAAGATGTAAACTTGGTGCGTCTTGGAAGGAGATAGCCAAGCTCGAGTCACCGCGAAGGCTATCCATACGATCAAGAAAGAATTGATCAAGGACAATTACCACAAACTAATGGACATCATGTCCAAGTGCGTGGACATGAAATTTGGAAGCTTCAACCGGATATCTCGGACTAAGGTGGTGGTTATGGTCGTAATCATAAATGAAAAGAAGGTTAAGCGGGCTGAGTTTGTCTTGATCGTATCTGCTAGAACATGATTAATAAGTCCTTCAATGAAGATGGGACTTTTGGATGCTCGTTGGGGTATGGCTGGTGATCGGCCATTTGATGGAAGTAAAGTGGATTGCCTGCGTCATGGAAAGCCATTCCATGCAAACAAGAAAATGTTCAAGGCAAACCTCTCTAGATCTTAGAGGAAGGCGCATACCAGGAAAGCTGACACGAGTGAGGAAGAGTCAGCTGACCCTGCCGAAGTCACAATTGTGACCACTTTAGCTCTCTCTCCTAAGCCTGTTCAAAAGAAGAGAGGCTGGCACTAAGCCGCACCTACTCCTACTGACC
Source organism: Rehmannia glutinosa (assembly GCA_016081115.2). Taxonomy (NCBI): domain Eukaryota; kingdom Viridiplantae; phylum Streptophyta; class Magnoliopsida; order Lamiales; family Orobanchaceae; genus Rehmannia; species Rehmannia glutinosa. Next base: position 113,708 of record JABTTQ020002785.1, read on the forward strand.
AAGTCTAAGAAGGCTCCGCCCGTAGACGAACCACAAGCACCGCCTTGAAAGATCCGATTCAAAAGCCCTTGCCCTTGTAGCCAAGAATGAGAAGAAATTAATCCCTTCTCCAGTCGTGAAGAAATGGCGCACTGCAAAGTCTCGAAAGGTAGCTACGTTAGAGAAGAAGAATGTTGAAGCACAGGCTTTCATGTTTGAAGAGCCCAAGAATGTAGAGCCATAAATTCCCCTGGTTCCAACAAAACAAAGACATCTATTCAGAATGTCGGAGCTGGAGAAGCGGTGAGTCGCACTCAGTAGGAGAAGATCAAGAGACTACTGATGCTCAAGAAGAGTAGTCTCAGGAGAAGGACGATGGAGATGTAACGACCATGGATGTCCAGAAGACTGCTGATGTCGATCACCAGAGTGTAGAAGACCCAGCTGCTCGTGAGACAACTACAGAGAAGGAAATAACTGAGATAGCCAAGACTCTTGAAGAAAGAGTTGTCTCATCCCCTCAGACTGATGCTAATGCACCTAAGGAGGAGCAAGCCCCACTTGCAACCATTCCGGAAGATAGAGATGATGATGATGACGTGATTATGTACTCTCCAGTCTAACCGGATAATCAACATAGATTGAGGGAATTGAGAACATGGAAGTTGGACTTCTCTAGACAAAGCAATTCACGCACCTAAGTACATCGAAGAAGAGGAGGAGCTCCTAAGCTTCCTTGGAAACGTCTCTGTTCACTATGCCCTCAATGAGGAATTTTGCATGGATGCCCTCCTTGCTATCAAAAAAGATGAAAATGAGAAAGCTTTGGAGAAAACCAAAGCTTTTGAGAAATCAAAGTTGTATATGTTCGCTGGCGATCATGAGCATGTCATGGAGTCAACTGACAACAGCGATCTAGAGTAGTTGGACCCAGCTGCAGCAGTTGAAAAGGTTGAGTTCCAATAGGGAATTAAGGAATCACGAGCCATGCACGAGCAAAAACTACAAGAAGGTCCAGGAGAGTCTTCCCAACTCTCCCCTCGATCTGATCCTTTGGGTGTGGCGCAAAATATTGCAACTGACATTGCTGCCATCGCATTCCCCATGCAATCTGAAAATGGCTCTCATGGGAACGGCTACGAAGCTAGGGAAGGAGATGTAGCGGGCACCCTAGCCAAGCCAACCCCCGAAGAAGGTTTTGAGATACCGCCCAAATGACTGACTACTCAAAAGGACAAACAGTCGGGTCTCAAGAGCCTGTGTAACCCCACAACCGTTAACTTAGCTGGTGTGCCAGCTGAGGGGAAACTCTCTCCACCACAGCTAGGTCGGAGGACGCTGTGGGAGACCAAACTATGCAATTATGAGGCGAAGGTGAGAATAAAATGGATAAGTAGAGTGAAGTTGACAAAGCTCGGACGGTTGAGACAGTCCCAGCTAAAACTCCCTCTGAAATGAAAGCTGATGACGCAGCTAATGCAGCTAAGGAAAAGGATGAAATTGAGACCATGGGAGTTGATACTCATGTTCCTGAAAGTGCAATCCTAGGAGTTGAGACTTCAAAAGATGCCATAGAAGACCCCAAGGTAGCTGAGCATGCCAAAGGGATAATTGTCCAAGGCCCTACAGTGGTTGAGACTACTTGGGGTAATGAAGGCCTAAAGGAGGTTGAGACTTCCTTAGGTAAAGAAGTTGAGCAAGAGAAAATTCCTCATATCGAGACGGCTGGTGAAGAAGCCAGAATCAGCGCTCTCAGTGATTCCCAAGAAAACATTGACAAAAAATTTTTGGAATCAGACAATGAAGCCGAGTCTACACGTATTGATGAATCTGTCAAGGACAATGCTGAGGATTATCTAGACTCTCGAAGTGACAAAACATCTCCGATGAGGTTTGTATTCACTGATGAGCCAACCCCCATGGCTACATCACACTCTGATGACACTAATAAAACAGGTGAGGAAAAGTCAACTCAAAAGGAAACACACACTGATGCCAGTGAAGTTGTTAACACAGTTGAGGATCAGTCAACTGGGAAAACCGAAACAACTGCCCCAGCTAGAAATCAGTCAGTTGAGTAGGCCACCACAGCTGCTCCAGCAGAGACTCATTCAGCTCAACAACAGGCTCCCACAGCTATGTTAACTGCCGATGAAGCTAGCTCAGCCGAGGCAAATAGAGCTAAAGCACTACGAAAGGAGAAGGGAAATGCTTCACAGCGTGGAACCTACAGGAATCCCTCTCATTTTGGATGATATGTTTACAGAGATTTTCCACTTCGACGCTGAATTGCCATCTCTAAATGCTAAGTCTACTAGAGAACAAGCAAATACACTGTGCAGAAAGAGCCAGTAATTCCAGCTGATTCCATTTGTGCCTATAGGCTTTGACTTTGATGTTGTTTGGCTTGAGAAAGAATCAGCTTCTAAAGCCGAATTCCGAAAGGCGTTCAAGGATATTTGTGCATAAATTGAGAAGATGGAATGTCACCTAGCATCATTAGACCTAAGGTTGGACAACCGTGATGCAACCATCAGCGGAGATATTCGAGATGTTGTCCTATGGATCAGGGAATGGGCTGCACAGACTACTGCTATGCGATTAGAACAAGTCCGCTACTTCAAATCATTCTTTGCAGAGCTGCTATTATGGAGCGCGGACAATGCACAATTTCAGCAGAGGCAGAAGAAGTTTATGGAGAGAATTGAAGATTTCCATAAGTCGGATATGGAGTAACTCAAGCTGCAACACTAGAGCGAAATTGCACGCCTGGAGGACAACATGAACCAGAAGTTCAGTCTTCTTCAGGCAGAAATGAAATTAATGGCAGCTGAGTCAAGGGCTATACGGTTAGAGTTCCGAACAGCCTACTCCAAAGAAGATGACAAAAAAATTCTACGAATAGCCGACTTGACTTCATTCTAAGTGGATTGTTCCCTGGCCTGACCCTGTCTTTTGGTGATGATGCCAAAAAGGGGGAAGACGAGGCCTTCAAGGAACTGAAGGAAGATAAAGCGAGTCATAAGGCGGAAAAGAAGGGAGAAACAATAAGGGGGAAAAATCTTGAAAAATCCCTCCTAGAAGCTTATGTTCGCTGAAATCCCCCAACAAGGAGAGATAACAACTTCAATTCTCAGCAAGCTGCTTAAAGAGCTGACAGTAGAACAGAAAGCTGAGTTGACAGTGAATGAATCAAGAAAAGCCATCGAAGCTAAATTTGAGAAGGTAGCTGAGAAGCAGTATGCGTGTATTCAGAGTATCAGGATGCAATATGATGGTCCTCCAATGAGAAAAAGGTTTCCTGCGATCAAGCCCCAAGAGACATTGCTATGCACGATGTTGGGTCCGAACCCGCATCCCCAAGCGATTTCAAACTATAGATGCGAGAAAGGCTACTTCCAAGATATTACTCTACCACAAGCCAGGATTTGTCTTGGGAGAAGGGTCTTGAAATATGCAAATCAGCTGATAAGCAGAAAAGTTCCAGAAGTCACTCGGCTGGAAAATCAAAAGCCCCAGTACAATACACTCCCAAAGAAGGAGGAGCTGAGTCAGGAAGAGGAAGGGGAAGGTATGGTGGTAGTGGAATAGGAAGAAGTTCTCAACCGCGGCCAAGACACTAAGTACATTGATCCGCAGAAGAAAGGGATCACATACTGGGCTGGATATGATCATCTTGCAAACCTGGAAGTTGCACGCAAGAATGTTGAAGCTGTGAGAAGGCAGAAAGCTGAAAATGAACGAACAACTCGTGAATGGGAGGAAACGCAGGGATGACCGTGCTACGAGGCAAGCATATGAGAAGAAGAATAAGAAGGATGAAGAAGAGAAGGAAGAGAATGAGAGCTGACGAGGATAGAAGAAGAGCAGAAGATGAAGATAGAAAAAGGAAGCAGTCAAGCTTGAAGACGGCTGCAACCCTTTTATGCATTCTACTTTGTAAATACACAGCGGTAAGTTCTTTGTAAGTTATCTGTTAGCTCAAATACCTTCCTTGTAAGTTTGCTCTGTAAAATGTTGTATTTCAATAAATGTATAGAGTATATTGTTGAAAACAGCTTTGTAAAGGACAAGAATGCTATGATCAATAAAATTGATTATTTAAAGCATACATTCTTTGTTACTGCACTGCTTGTGTTTGCTGTTTATTTTATTTAAGTTTTGGCATCTTCAAAAAGGGAAAAATTATTAGGAAATTTATTTGTATGATTTTGATGATACCATGTAAAACTTAGACTAGGAAGTTGGCATCCCATTTTCCTTGTAATTCTATGTTGTAATAGATATGACTGAAAGAGCTGAGTGAAGACAGTTATGTCAAAGAATGCAAGAAGTTAACTGCAGACTAGAGTGAAGACTCCACTGTGGGTCAGTTGAGTATGGCAAAGATGGAAGACAAGGACTCGACTAAAGGAGAGCCGGCTGAGGAACCGTTGTGTGAAGTATGAGGAAGTGTCAGTCATGTCAGCAAAAGAAGCCAAGTCTAACAGTTGAAGTGACAGTTGAGTCATTCCCATATGATTAGAGTAGACTCAAGTTAAGGAGCAGAGGCAGCAGTCAAGTCAAGACAATTGACATTGATCCTTTGGAAAGAAGTCAAAGATATTAATCTATATAGTAATAAGTTCAAGTTGCCAGGTGTTAAAGTGTTTGGCCCAGAAACATGCAAAAAGAATAAGCCAATGGGAAACACTGGAGCATGTGTCAGACCCTGTAAAGCTGAAGAACCATTTAATACGAGGAAGGGTCAATATCACATCTCTGCAGACCAAGAAAAGACAAGCCAACGAACATGAAGTGTCATTTGAAAATAGCCTATCTCTTCAACGGGCAAATTTTCAAATGTGCACTATAAAAGGCTGAGTAAGTATTTGAGAAAAGGTTATGATTTACACGAACTAATCAAGAAATTATCAAGCAAGCATAACCTGCAATATTCTCAAGCTTATCAAGAAAATTCCTCAAGCCTAACACTCGAAAGAATTCGATCCAACACACGCTGTGAAAGAAAGATTACTTCAACCTGTTGAAGAGGAAAAGTTTAAAGAACGAAAAAAGGGTCTACTCTCCAAGTTGAAGGAGCTGTAGAAAAGTTCAAGGTCGAACCAGGAGTTTCAAGTTTGTTGGAAGGTTGTGTTATCAATTCCAAAGACTTGAAGGGAGTCAAGTAGCAAGACAGGTTGTCTTGTGAAGAAGTTCGAGTCGTAGGAGAAAGCATTTGTATGATCAAGGTTGTCTCTACACTGAGAACTGCTTTGTAACTTGATCTGTTACTTAGTGGATTCCTCCAGGAGTTGGAGAAGAGTGGATTAGAGGAATTACCCCATCCTCGAACCACTATAAATTTGCTTGTATAATTTACTTTCAGCATTTACTTTCTTGCTTATATTTTCATATCTGCTGATAAGTTATTTTACTATCCAACTGATAATAACAATTGCTAAAACAAGTATTAAAAACAATCTTAAAATTAATAAAGGGTGTTAAGTCTTCCGCTATTAAAACCAAATCAATTAAAAAGTTGAGTGTTAGTTGACACAGCAGAGTTATACTATCAATAGCTCAGTCGCGTCTGTTGGGTAGGTAACTTAGCTGAAATAAGCCAACCTAGCTGTCCCCCAAGGACTTAGCTGATTTGAGTCAACTCTGTTGAAATTCTTAAAAAGACTAAAAGTGAAAATTTGGTAACGTTTATTCAACTCCCCCCTTCTAAACCTTACACCACACCCCTTGGGACCTATATTTTCAATCAACCACCTCCAATCCACGAAACATGTTCTTGCCAAAAAGAACACTAACAAGGATTTCTTGTTTTGGATGATGTTACAAATACAATCAAGATTACACTTTAAATGAAATATTACAACTCAAAAATGCAAGTATAATCAAGAAGGAAATCCTATCAAGCTAGTTATGAAAGTGTAGTGCTTAGGCTATTACAACAAGAATGCTGAAAATGAAGAACAATATATTTGCTGAGATTTTTCTTGTTGTGTCGTAGAGTAATGTGTTGTGTTGATCCTTCAAATTCTTCAACTATTTTCAGGAGAGCTTCAAGATTTGATTTCAAACATAGGCTCCTCCACTTTGAATTTTGTCTGCAAAAGAAGGATCAAAAGATCTACAAAAAAATAGTTAAGAATTGATAAAGTGATTTTTGTTGATAAGTGCTTAAGCAACGAATAGATTTTGTTGTCAAAAAGCTTAGGGCGACCAATTGCTATGTATAAAATTCGAAAGTTTAAACCGTAGGATTGAGATTTGACACAGTTCGGCATCAAGGGCAACCGGTCGTTGTCTAAGGCGACCGATTACTGTGGATATTAATTGTTCGCTCGAGAAACAGAGGGTTTTAAAAAACAAAACTCAAACTGGTCACCATATAGGGCGACCGATCGCCCTTACCCTATTTTCTTCTCTGTTTTGTTTCAAGTTTTAAACACATTCAGGTATGGGTCTCCCTATAGAGCGACCGGTCAACCTTATTACAGAGAAGTTGTCCGATTTTTATCAAAAACAAAGTTCAAGAAATACTTCAAAAACTTAGTAAAAATCATTTGAAATGTTTTGAAGTATTTGGATAACTTTTGGAAATATTTTTTTGGTATAAAACTCATATATATGAAATCATCAAAATTGAAATCAAAATATTTTTCTAACAGTGTGTTGTCTTAGAAGATCTGTTTATGGTCTTAAGCAATCATCTAAACAATGGTACCTATAATTTCATGAAACTGTTATTTCAATTGGTTTGAATGTGATAGTGGAAGACCACTATGTATATGTCAAGAAGACGACTTATGGGATTTTAATTTTATCGTTGTATGTGGATCACATTCTCTTGGCTAGGAGCAACATGGAGATAATCAACACCACTAAACAGCAGTTGTCCTCCACTTTTGAGATAAAGGATCTAGGTGAAGCTAGTTATGTACAAGAAACAAATAAGACATGCAAATTGTAGATCAGATAATCTACAAGAAACAAGTACCCGAATTCATAAATAGAACACAAAACCAATTAAGAAAAATAATCAAATTAGAATTAACATGAATCCACAGTTTTGATTATGCCCTAGGATCAGAAAGATTAGCCCTACATAATTGACAACAAATTCATAGACAAACTTGAAATCAAATAGTTTGACATCGAACTAAATTACAAACAAGAGATCAAAACTAAGTGGATAGAACCCTTCTTATTAGGATGGATCCTTCTTCAAAGTCTTAAACCATTGTACCTTCGTAGATGCGAAAGATCTTGTGGTGTTCTCCGTTGATTTGTGTTTCTCTCAGAAGTATGTAGATTTATGTAATCACAATTGTATTTCTGTGTATGATGTTGTATATTTTCGTCCAGGGCTTGGTCTTCCTTTTATAGAAGGTTTGAGATATCACTTGTAGAGTCCGGATGGAATTAGGAAACAAAATTAGCCGCCAAACAAATCACACGGTCGTGTATTTCTACACGGGCAGACCATGTAAACAGTTTTGCTCTCTGTTTTGGCTCGGAATATAATACACGGTCGTGTATTATTACAGGGTGGGTCGTGTACTTCATCTCTGAAATTCTTCCCTCGAACAAGTCGCACGGACATGTAAAATAACATGAAAATCATTCACACTATCGTGTGAAATCACACGGCTAGATCGTGTACTTTTTTTTTTGTCGTTTTCTTCGCGTAATTGGTCGGCTCTTTGCATTCGGTATTCTTTTCCGAGATGTCCTACTAATATCTTTCCATTCTAGCTCTTTTTCCTATAAAAATTACAAGAATACATAGTATCACGCCCAACAAAGGAAACCAACTAAAATACAATAAATATCCATGCAAATGTTTCAAATATGTATCAATATAAGTCCCTAAATGCACGTATATTTTACATGCATCAGTGTATAAGCCGGATGATAAGGTTTTCGATAAACTTTTGAAATATGTATATTTGAGTAATGTATATGAGAATCCATACAATGTTTGAGAAAGTGACGCCCTGTTAGGTGGGAGCTCCATCGTAACATGTGAATATATATTACATGTGCTCAAGTCGACCAATTAAGAAGTGATAATATCTTAACATGTGCTCCATCGTAACATGTGAATATGTATTACATACACTCAAGTCGACCAATTAAGAAGTGATAATATCTTAACATGTGCTCCATCGTAACATGTGAATATATATTACATGTGCTCAAGTCGACCAATTAAGAAGTGATAATATCTTAACATGTGCTCCATCGTAACATGTGCATATATATTACATGTGAATATATATTACATGTGAGCCCCAAATTGTTTTTCCCTGGGATTTAAAGATGTATAATGAAGTTGGATTTTGGAATAATTGTCTTAGCTATGTCATAATCAAAATATACAGGGCCATGAAATCAATACGACCATATGAGACATAGTTAGAAAACTATCCAAATAAAGATGGAGTTATATAGTCTTTAAGGAATATATTTTGATTACACACTTTTAAATTATGATCCATAACCTGGGCGATTTGTGCAAAGTAATCATGGATCCATAGTTTTGGTATGATTAAATATTACTTAGTGTTGTTTTCTCAAAAGGGGTTGAGAGTACGTAAGCAGATGTGGTTAAATTGTCTAGGACAGAGATGATGGAAAGATTACTACATTAGTTAGGTGGTAACGTTAGGTGGTAAAATAATGTAGTAATTCCAAGTTTGTGTGTTCATCTAGTCGTATGCTCCACTGCCTATTCTGTAGGTATATTTGACATTTTGAGAGCTAGTGGTCCAATGTGGTTGAGTGGGAGATGTGGATACGTCCACAAAATTACATTAATTAATAAATAGTTATTGATTAATTAGTTAGGATTTGATATGGTTAAAGAGAGGATAAATTAGACTAAACTCCATCTCAATTCCTCTCTTCCTTATTTTTTGCCAACTCCTCAAATCTCCTAAGTAGTGGAGATCTAGTATATAATTCTCTTAGTTGAGAACTAAAGTATATAAGAAAATAGAGAGTTTTCTTCTCTCAATCACACCACCATGCTACTTACATCAAATAGACCGTCCGAGTGTGGAATAGAAGAGACTCTTGTAGACTTCTTCAACCTTAAATGGAGATTTCGCGAATTCTCGGAGTTTTCATCAGTCGATGTGGAGTTTCACTGCCTACCATATATCAGATCGTAGATCAAAGTCAATCTATTCATTTGTCAGCATTCTAAAACTATGCAAATCCCACAGTCATATGGACAATTATCCAACATAAGTCAATATAGTGTTGGTAAGTGGACACCACACCTCGCAATACATCTTGACTATGTTGGAATTGAAATCGTATGTGAACAACAAAGCATACACCTAGTCGTATATGTTCATTTTAAGAAATTTATGCTCGAACCAACTTAGGATCTCTTCAGTCCACTCCCAATAGCCTTAATGTTGTGGAATTCACCACCAAATATTAAACGTCATCATCTCATTTGGATTTTTTTTAATGATGTGGTGACCCAATGTTGGCAATGAAACTAGTTCATTCGACGAGTGATCATGAGTTGTTTGCAAAGTACACACTTTGAAATTCTTGCTCAATACTGACACAGAAAAATTATTAGTCACCGAATTTTCAGGTTATACTAACTTTTAAGATTTCTGGGGTAATTTTAAAGATTAAGCTGTTTTAGTTGGGAACAAATTATAGTGCAAGCCATATACCATTGGAAAGCCCTATGAATCTTGTTTTCAATTAAAAACGGAGCTCAAAAATAATATTTCTACAAAGAGTTATGGTCAAAGTGCAAGCCGACAGGATCTTTACTTCTTCTCGAAAAGTTGGAAGAGTCAACCAACTCTTGGTATTTTTGTGAGTCAAGTCATTCAAGGACCTTGGTAATTGATAGATAATTAGTATTTAGTCATTATTCAGCAGATTTTCCTTTATTAACTCCTCTTTTCATTATTCAAGGTCTTAGAAGATGTGAAGTTATATTTATTGTATTTGACTCATCTTAGAGGGTTGTTCCAATGCTTGCCTATAAAAGGTCTTCTATTGTAATGTCTCCAGCAGCATAATTTCAAAAATTACAATAATATTCTGAGCTTTTAAGCTTGTTTAGAAGATTACTTCTTCTTGTATTTTTCTCTAACTCTTTGGTGGATTCTGGAGTGGTGAGTGTTGAGTGGTGCTTTGTATTCTCTCCTACTTCTCCTAAATTTTGATGTCAAGTTGGTTATCGAGCTTTGGTTCTTGATGGCTGGTCGTGAAGACGAAATAGACCTAATGATCCTGTAACTCGTCAAAGAGACCTCTGTGATATCGAGTTGGATGACTTAAGGAGACAAGTGCAACAACTCGAGCAACGCCTTGCGCGTGGCGAAACTTTTAATCATGATGTTGAGTGTCATGAATCAGAGGTTGGTTCTTATAATTTTGAGGCAGATTTTAATCCATTTCAGGGTGATAGAAATAATGATTCAAGTGACAATGCATCTTATGGCCAGAGGGCTCGAAAGAACAATGTTCGTGATAAAACTTTTGACTTCAACATTGATATTCCAGATTTTGATGGAAGAAATGATCCTAATGAATTAATTGAGTGGCTCAATTTTGAATTTAAAGATATTCCAGAAGATAGTAAAGTAAAGTTTGTTGCTATAAAGTTAAAGAAATATGCATCCATTTGGTGGGAGCATGTAAAGAAGCAACGTCCTCGTAATGGCAAGCAAAAGATCCAATCTTGGGATAAGATGAAGAAAGAACTACGCAAAAAAAATATGTCGGATAATTATCGTCAAGATATCTTTCTCAAATATCACAGCTTCAAGCAAAAATATTTATTCGTGGAGGAGTATATTGCTGACTTTTGAAAATTTTATGATAAGATGTGATAGTTTGGAGCCAGAAGAACAAACTATTGCTCGTTTTCTTGGAGGACTTTGATATGAAATTGCAAATGCTATCCAATTGCAGCCATACTGGACTAACAATAATGTTTGCAAGTTGGCTCTGAAGGTTGAGAAACAACAAAAATAATTTAATCGTTTGGGTGGTCGTTTCTCTTCAAGTGGTGGTGCTTCTAACCGAGGGAGCGCATCTACTTCGAAAAATACCTCAACATCGAATGATGCAAAACAAAAAACCGTTGCAAGTAAGAAAATAATCCTGGTTTTGTGAAACCGAGTGGGCCGAATAATCAAAAACCATGTTTCAAATGCAAAGGTTTTGGACATTTTGCCGCGGATTGTCCAAATCGCAATATTATCACTATTGTTGAGGAAGAAGACGAGGAGGAAACTTATGAGATAGCTCCTATCTATGATGGGTCAGATGAAGAGGAAGGGATTATTTATGAAGATCATGGAGAATCTTTGGTAGTTCGACGGAGTCTTAATGCCACTTATGTTGAAGATGACTCATGGCTACGCAATAATATATTTCACACCTGGTGCACTTCTCATGGAAAGGTGTGTACTGTCATTATTGATGGAGGAAGTTGTGAGAATGTTGTGGCGACTACAATGGTGGAGAAGTTGAAATTAAAGACCGAATATCATCCTCAGCCTTACAAGCTATCATGGCTTCGTAAAGGTAATGAAGTGAATGTAACAAAAAATATCTTGTACAATTTTCTATTGGCAATAAGTATAAAGATGAAGTTTGGTGTGATGTTATTCCTATGGACGCTTGCCATTTGCTTCTTGGTAGACCGTGGCAATTTGATAGGAAAACACATCATGACGGTTTCAAAAATTCTTATGCTTTTATTAAAGAAGGCGAGAAAATTATTTTGGGGCCATCAAAGATGGAGAATGTTCCTAAATCTTCAAAAGGAGGGGGAAATAGTTTACTCTCCAAATCTCAAATTGAAAAGGCGATTTGTGAATCTATGGAAGCTTTTGCCTTGGTAGTTTTGGAGGAAAATGAAGAGGGTCATGATGTTCCTTTTCAAGTCCAGTCTCTTCTTCACGAATTTCACGATGTGGTACCCGAAGAAATTCCCCCGGGACTCCCGCCAATGTGAAATATTCAACATTGCATTGATTTAGTCCCTGGTGCTTCAATTCCAAATAAAACAACTTACAGAATGAGCCCAAACGAGCATGAAGAATTGCAAAGACAAGTTGATGACCTTTTATCTAGAGGTCTTGTCTAAGAAAGTAAAAGTCCGTGTGCTGTCCCGGAACTTCTTGTGCCAAAGAAGGATGGTTCTGGCGCATGTGCATCGATAGTAGAGCGGTGAACAAAATTACTATCAAATACCATTTTTCTATTCCTCACCTTGATGATCTTCTTGACCGACTTCATGGTTTCAAGATTGGTTCAAAAATTGATTTGCAAAATGGTTATCATCAAATTCGCATGAGGTCATGATATGAATGGAAAGCAGCTTTCAAGACAAGAGATGGTCTTTACGAATGATTGGTTATGCTATTTGGTCTTTCAAGCGCACCTTCGACTTTTATGCGGCTTATGAATCATATTTTTAAGCCATTTATTGGGAGGTTTGTTGTTGTCAATTTTGACGATATTCTTGTATATAGATCTAGCCCGGAAGAGCATTTGCATCACCTTCGGCAAGTATTTGAAGTGCTAAGAGAGCAAAAATTATATGCTAATTTGAAAAAATGTCATTTTTCACAAACAGCCTGATTTTCATAAGCTATGTTATTTCTTCCGAAGGCATGAAGATGGATGAAAACAAGATTGAAGCTATCATAAGTTGGTTGATTCCTAAGTCTAGTCATGATATTAGGCGTTTTCATGTCTTACCTTCATTTTACCGGAGGTTTATTAAAAATTTCAGCACTATTATTGCACCTATAACAGAATGTTTGAAAGGTGGCGACTTCAAGTGGATGAAGAAGCACAAAAAGCTTTGAACTTCTTAAAAAGAAGGTTACGGAAGCTTCAATTTTGCAATTACTTGATTTTGATAAAGTTTTTGAAATGGATTGTGTAATGTGGGGAATGGAGGTGTTCTTAGCCAAGAAGGTAAACCCATTGCTTTCTTTAGCGAGATGATGAATACTTCTCGGCGTAATTATTCTACATATGACAAGGAGTTCTTTGTTATTGATCGAACTTTGAATCATTGGCAACATTATCTCCTACACAAGGAGTTTGTTCTTTTCTCGGATCATAAAGCTTTGAAATATTTGAATACTCAACAAAAGTTGAATCCTCGACATGCTAAATGGGTTTAATTTTTACAAGGTTTAAACTTTGTTATCAAGCACAAGTCTGCGTACTAAATCGAGTGGTGGATGCTCTTAGTCGACGACACTCTTTGTTGTCTACTTTGAAATTAAAAATCATTGGCTTTGAGGTAATCAAAGATCTCTACAAGGATGATCCATATTTTGGCAAGATTTGGGAGGAATGTTTGAAGGCTCCATTCAAACTTTTCTTAATTCAAGATGGCTTTCTCTTCAAAGATAAGTTCTTATGTATTCCAGATTGTTCCCTAAGGCAAGAATTATTAATGAAGCTCATAGTGGAGGCCTTGCTGGACATTTTGGTAGAGAAAAGACTCTTGCACTTGTTCAAGAGAATTTTTATTGGCTAAGGATGGAACGAGATGTCAAGAAATGTATTGAACGGTGCAAGACTTGTCACATTGCCAAAAGTCACGGGCAAAAAAAAATGGTTTATACACTCCATTACCAGTACCAAAGGGTCCATGGGAAGATGTTAGTATAGACTTTGTGGTTGGATTGCCTCGCACTCAAAGGAACAAGGATTCAGTCATGGTGGTTGTTTATCGATTCTCTAAAATGGCACATTTTGTTCCTTGCACCAAGATTTTGGATGCGACGTATGTGGATAATCTTTATTTCAAAGAAATTGTGAGACTTCATGGTATTCCAAAAACCATTACTTCTGATCGGGATTCAAAGTTTATGAGTCATTTTTGGATGACACTTTGGAGGAAACTTGGAACTCAACTCCAGTTTAGTTCATCTCATCATCCACAAACTGATGGACAAACGGAGGTTGTAAATAGAAGTTTGGGGAATCTTTTGAGAAGTTTGGTTAGCAATAATAACCGATAGGAGTTTGGTTAGCAATAATCAACATTGTCAACAAACATAAAATCCTAGCCAATGGGATGTGGTTTTGGCTTAAGCTGAGTTTGCTTACAATCGATCTTCTAGCCAAACAACCGATAGGAGTCCATTTGGGGTTGTGTATGGCAGCAACTCATCACTCCATTGGACTTAGCACCCATTCCAGTCACTCATCATTTCAGTGGAGATGGTGAAGAACATGCTAAGTACATCAAAAAGTTGCATGAATAAGTTCGACAAGAGATTGTTAAGCAAAATGAGAAGTACCAAAGAAGTGCTAACAAGCATAGAAAGCAATCTATTTTCAAGGAAGGATGTTTGGTTTGGATTCACTTTAGGAAGGAACATTTAGCCTAGAGCTGATGCTCCTTTTAGAATATTAAAAAAGATTGGTGATAATGCGTACAAGGTTGAGTTGCCTGGTAACTATGGTGTTTCAACAACTTTTAATGTTGCAGATCTTTCTCCTTATGTGGAAAATGAATTTGATCAAGGTTCGAGGGCAAATATTTTCCAACCGAGGGAGAATGACACAGAAAAATTATTAGTCATTGAATTTTCAGGATATACTAACTTTTTAGATTTCTGGGGTAATTTTAAAGATTAAACTGATTTAATTGGGAACGAATTACAGTTCAAATAATATACCATTGGAAAGCCCTATGAATCTAGTTTTCAAAAAAAAAAATCAGAGTTCAAAAATAATATTCCTACAAAGAGTTATGGTCAAATTACTGAAGGCTGCCAGGATGCTACTTCTACTCAGGAATTTGGAAGAGTCAACCAACTCTTGGTATTTTTGTGAGTCAAGCCATTTAAGCACCTTGGTAATTGATAGATAATTAGTATTTAGTCATTATTCATGAGATTTTCCCTCATTTGACTCATCTTTTCACTATTCAAGATCTTAGAAAGTGTGAAGTTATATTTATTGTGTTTGACTCATCTTGGAGGGTTGTTCCAAGGCTTGCCTATAAAAGGTCTTCTATTGTAATGTCTCCAGCAGCATTTTTTGAAAATTACAATAATATTATGAGCTCTTAAGCTTGTTTAGAAGATTACTTCTTCTTGTATTTTGCTTTAACTCTTTGGTGGATTCCTAAAGTGGTGAGTGTTGAGTGGTGCCTTGTATTCTCTCCTATTTCTCCTAAACTTTCCGGTGTCAAATAGGATTTCCTGAGATCATTCCATCAACTAAAGTAGATTAACATTAACCTTGCCAGTAAGTTGATCATGGAAAGCTAAGGTATTATCCTTTTTCATATGTTGAAGTTCGTCAATAAGGATCACCAAATGTTACACCCCTGTGGAGAATAAAATACATGCATGATGCATATTGAGGTTACTTCATAAAACATAAGCAACAAGCAAGGTAGAAGAGCCTCACAAGAATTCGAAGAAAAACTGAAGTAAGAATATGGGTTCATCATCTTCTCTTTTATATGTTGTGGATGGTGATTGTACAAGAAGTCTTTCGATATCCAAAATAACTTGTAGCATAGTCTAATTAGAAGAGAATTTTCCATTTGTATTTAAATACAAGACCGGACTAAAAGAGTTGATGTGAGTGAAGTTTAGCCTAATTATAAAAACTTTAATTACCTTCAAAATTATAAATACCTCTCAAAGTGTTTGAAATTTGTATTTATTTAACAAATACCCTAATTTGTAAAAGGGTAACAATTAACAATAGGTACTTGTAATTTTTGAATGACAATTTGTAAGCTTTTGTGATTAGATTAAATTTTATTAGTAGTTTTTGTAATTAACCATATCTTTGAATAATTCGATTAAAGATTTACTAGATTAATATTTTTGGATAATGAAAGTTTAAAATGGTCCAAATAGGACGAGATGTGATATCCAAGACTAGAGATGTCGATACAAGCAAGCAAGGAGGGCATCATTGAGCCCACAAAAACTCGCCATTTGACGGGATGGAGCGGGCTGGCCAGCTAAGATGTCGAGCCAGGGAAACCTCAACCTTATCAACCTTTCATCCATGACAGGACATGGCGGGTTGGGTGGGCTTGCCCTCCTATAATTAAAAATAAATAAAACAAATATGTTTCATTGCGAATTTAACTTTGGTATCTTCATATAAGCTGTAGTTTCGCTTGTTGGCTTTTCAACCAAACTAGAATTACCTTATTATCAATTTTACAGATGAAGTTATGCTTGAGATATCAAAGATCACCAAATTATTGAATTTTATGTTTTAGTTGAGCTCGAATTTGAGGAAGTGATGAATATAAAAGTTTTAGTTTATCATTTTGGCTTCAGAACGAATTAATAATTTCATCAAACTCATATTAGGACTATACAATATACTCAAAATTGCTCGCCAACTAAACCCTCAACTCATCCCCTACTTTTGGCAGAGTGGACTCGGGCTGGCGGACCAAGCCCGTTTTGATAGCTCTATCTAAGACCTGTCCATTAGTTCAAGACCAATGTCCATAAACCCCCACTCATGATAAAGTTCAGTGTCATAGTTTACCACTGGCCATGAGGAAAATAAAAAGCAAGAAAGACAGTTTAGGTGATAGGCTAGAGTATAACAAATAAAATATAGTATAAGGCATCAAAAAATAAAACAAAAATACATTATAAGGCATCGTTTGGGAATTAGGATAAGAGTTTTTAATCATTTCCAAACCCAAGTTTGTAAATTAGGTTCATGGCCCTTGATAATAATTTGGCGTCATAGTTTACCACTGGCCATGAAGAAAAGAGAAAGCAAGAAAAGTAGTTTGGGTAATAGGCTATGGAGGAGAATAATAGATAAAATATAATATAAGGTGTCATTTGGGAATTATTGTATCAAGGGGTAAGAATTTTTAATCATTTCCAAACCCATGATTCGCAAAATAGGTTCAAGGCCCATGATAATAATGCGAGCTAATGATTTAATCCAAGATCTACTTGATAACTTATCACAGCCCAAGAGCTGGTATTATGCAATCTTGAACTATCAACTATTGTAAAATCTCACATTTTTCCTTCACTTGTTTCACAAAATCGGTGAGCAGGGTTGTAATTATTAGAGGTAATTTTTACATTTTAGTATATTATCACACACAATTAGTTTTGCCAAATACAAAATTGTATACCAAATTTTAAAAATAAGTATCTCAATTACAAATCTCAAACACAATTATAAATGGTATTATATAATCAACAAACAATGTAATCCAATTCAATCAAAAAAAATTATCAAATCCGGTCAACAAAATCGAAAGAGACCTAAAAAGATAGTGTTATTGAATTTGACCAAGGGCATTTTGGTCATATGGTCATCATCCTTGTGATGCCCTGACTTTTACCTTGCATATAATTTGAATTTTGTAGCATTGTAGGATGATGTACTACGTGTAAGTCCAAGCGGCTACGATAATCTAGAGGGGGAGGTGAATAGATTATCTCCATCTTTTCGATTTTGCCCTCTTTTTCGAACCAAAAGCTCAAAGACAATAATAGAGGTGCGGAATGTAAACAACACACGTCGATTTAAAGAGGTTCAACCCACCTAGGGCCTAATCCTCTACCACCCCAGTATATCCGGGATGGATTTCAAAAAAAAAAAAAGAATTTTATTAATTACCAAAATTAATACAAATTCAACTTACAACACCTTGAAGAGCACCACACTCTTCTTCAACAACACCTTTGGAGATTACCACAATCTCCTTTGAAGATCACCACAATCTTCCTTCAACGACACCTTGTGAAGATTACCACAATCTTCAACCTTGAAGAATACCAAATTCTTCAACACCTCAATAAGAAGATCACCACAATCTTCTTGCACCTATCACCTAGATCATCCAAGTGTGTTCTTACCACAAGAACACTCACAAGGATATCTTGTGTTGAATGATAACCAAAAACCAAGATTACAACTCAATAATGAATAATACAATTTGAGTGCAAAGTGTAATCAAGAATAGCCTAGACCTCAAGGATGTGAAAGTGATAAGCTAGGCAATTTTACAACAAGAATAATAACAATGAAAGACCAAGTATTTGCTTGAAGTGTATCTTGTTGTGTTGTATCTCAATTGTTGTTGTGGTTGCTCCAAAACTTCCTCTATTTATAGGAGATGATTGATCAAGCATAGGCTCCTCTTGGGGATTGAAAATCTACAGAAAAATACAATTAAAATCAAGAATATAGCTCTTAGAAATCAATCCCACAATTTAAGGAAATGTGTCTCTTGTCAAACGGTCATATTTTTTTTGTCAAAGCACGCAGGCGGCCGTCGCATTACGAAAAAAGAGAATTGAAGAACACTTTGAAAATTTCAACAGGCGGACCCGGTCGACATAGGCCGACCGACCGGTCGACCCCTTTCAACCGGTCCCCCTCATTCATTTTGTTGGAAAAAATCAACTGTTTCAACGCCAACTTGCAGGTGCGGTCGGCCGACCCTGGGTGGCCGGTCGATCGACTGTCGGCCGCGCCGGGGCGACCGGCCGACTGCACAGTTTTCCTTCCGTCTCATTTTCTGTTTCAAAAATCATCTTCGGTACGGGTTGCCCTATAGGGCGGCCGGTCGACCACGAGACAGTAAATGTTGTCCAATTTTTGTCGAAAATAAAACTCAAAAAATACTCCGAAAATTTAGTAAAAACATTTTAAACCAATCGGGAGTATTTAGACAACATTTAGAAATCTTGTTTAGGAGTAAAAACCCATTGACATAAAATCATTAAAAGTGTTGTCCATTATTATCGATAATAAACTTGAGGAAATACTTCGGAAAATATTAAAACCATTTTAAATCATTATTAGAACAACCTTTAAAAGCATTGTTTTGGTGACAAAATAAAATCATCAAAATTAAGATAAAAACATGTATCAAACACTACGTGACTTAGTGTCACAATATTTTTATTAATGAAATGTGACATTGATTTCGAATTTCGTTAATATTTAACTACTAATTTTTCTTTTCTTTTATTTTTTTATTACTAATTGCTATTTACTAATTATTTCTAAGCAGTTTATTTCATTAACTCATACATTAGAATTTTAGTAAACCCAAGTACAAATATTTAAGATGACTTATCTATAAGTGGTATAGATGTAAAATTTGACTTATAAGTGGACAACACTATAAGAGAAGGGATAAAGAAGATTGGAGATATGATAAGGAGACTTAAATATCACAAATTATACAAAAAAAAAAAATATTGGAGGGGAGATGGATGAAGTGGACGACCAAGAGAGGGGGAAGCAAGTCATCATCTTTTTTTTTGTCTTATTCTCCGTAAACATGCAAACCTTTCTCCCTCCTAAAACAACCTTTCCAATTTCCAACACAAGCATGAGCCCCAATTTTGCAAGCTTCCAAAAATCACCAATGAGTACCTTTAGGGAACGCGCACTAGGTCTCTTATGAGGAAGAGAGGATTCAACTTATACCAAATAAAATTTTCTTCCTCCATTTTCACCTCACTTAACCATCTTATACAAAATAAAAAAAGAAAGCTCTTCTCTCCACCACTCCAAATGGGCCAAAAATTGTGAAGAAATAGTTAAGAATTCTCCTCACTCATTTCAATCTTCTTTCCTAGAACTCAAGTCTTTTCTTTTCAACCTTTAACTTGAAAATTTCACTTCTTGTAGCTAGAGAGAGAGAGGGGGCCAACAATTTTTGTAGTAAGAAGCTTGGAATTTGTGGTTTAGAGGAGCTTAAGATAGAATCAAGGTAAGAGCCTCTTTCTAAGTGTTCACTCTATTATCTTATTTTTTTCCAACTCCATTTCTTCTTTGACACCATTCTCCCTACTTAGGGACTACCCTAAGGACATTAAGACCTTGAGAGGGTGATAGTAAAAGGGAGAAAGCACATAGAACATTTTGCTACCAAGACTAAGAGGTGGGTGAAAAATCTTCCTATAAAATCTCTCATTTTGTTTTGCATAAAAGCATGCTTATGTGACCTTATTAGTATGTATGAAATTTTATATGAATTTTAGTATTTTTCTAAGGATTTTTCAACAAAAAATTGAGCATGATTTTAATTCCAAAAAAAGTAGTTCAAAATTGCCTATTATTAAGTTTTAAAGTGTTTTATTATTATGCATGTATAAAAATAATTTAGAAATGTGCAATATTTATATTTATATGTAATTTGAATTCTGGACTTGTGAATTGACAGAGAAAATCCGAACTTGGGCTATTTTTATAATTATTATAAAATATATGGCTAAAAATATATATAATAAAATTGTAAAAGGACCTCCTTGTAATTTACAAATTCTGTAATTAAATCACTTAAAATTTTATATATTAAGTGACTCGAAAAATTTGGAGACCTTTCGGGTCAACAAAATACAATAAATAACCAACTTGACACTAAAGTACCAATTTTTAAAACTTAAGGGACCAAATTATAATTTTTAAAAATAAGGACAATCTCTGTGCCCCAAAAATTTATTGTCTTATTTATTATAATAATTTGGACCCTTAATTCTAATTTCACAAAAATTAGACTCGAAACGAGTCCTTAACGACATAATTACTTTTGGGCCAAAATTGCAATATTTGAAAATAGGGGTATCTAACCTACGAAATTTTCAAAACTATTTTACCTTAAAATAACATTGTCCTAAGAAAACTTTTAAGCTTCGAATCGCAATAAAACCCTTCCCGGTTTAAGATATACCTATTTTAAAAATATCAAGTCAAAAATAGTAGATATGGAAAATTTAAGGGCTAATCTGCAAATTTTAAAAATCTGACCCCGAGTCTCTAGAAATATAACCGTCTGGAATTTTTAAAAAATTTAGGAATTGACCTTGCCTCTTTTTGAGTCCAGGACCAAAAAGTATTGAAATTTTAAACCTGATAAGAAAATACATCTCTTTGTAAAATGATATGTTTTAAGCAAAATCTCCAAGGACCTAGAAAAATTGTATTTTTAAATTCAGTTTACTTATATTATTTTAAGATATATTTTTATAATTATTCAATAAAAATGATATTTTAATTATTATCCAAGTTATTAGTCGGGCTTTCTTACACGAATAAATACACAAACAATAAGATGGCTTCCTCGCCCGAATAATTTGTAATAATGGAATATAGACTTATGCATATATCGAACCAAATATCGTCTCCGGCTAGATTATCCACTCGGTAACTAGACCGCAAATTTGAACTTAGCCAACTCAATACCGGACACAGTGCGACTAAGATCACTCCAGTTTTTCTATCTAACTTGCTAATAACTCGCTTAATTGAGATAACCTCTGACTGTGTCTATGGAATGGATAAGTCGTGTATGGGATGAATTAGCTCGGTTGCAATCCCGTACCGGCCTCCATCATCTAAATCCAACCTCGAGTCAGATAGGAGAGTCTGGTGGGTGATTGGGTCATAGTATGGGTATAATCATGATTATGACGATTTTCGGGCTTAGCTGGCTCCACTGTGGAGACATCGTGCCTTCTAGGATACTGGCTTTGGCCTTATACATTGGAGGGATAAGGTGATCTATCAAGGGAGTCGATGTTTGATCGACACGTCTCGGCTGTATAAGGCTGGATGGTTGGCGTCACACTTTTGTGCGCAACCACTTCTGCTTGACTGTTACTAACCGATCTAAGTTATTTAAATTCGTAAATAATTTTAATTATTAAATGCATGATAATGACACATGCACGACTCATGCATAAATTTCCATGAAATGATTTTCTTGCACAACTGTAAGCCACACTGGCACACCCGCACCCACCCACTGAGAATTTTTGTCTCACTCGAGCCTGTTTTCACAGCCAGAGGATGAGGACCCACATCAGGATGATGACGTCGATAATCCTGAAGCTACGGACAAGTTTCTCTGTTGTATTTGGCAACCTATTTAAGACAATTTAATCTTGTTTTTTAATGGACGAGTTTCTAAACCATCTCTAATGTAATAGTTGGGCGTTGGATCCGTAACAATGATTTGAAGATGGATTGTATTTCTTTATGTTTCCGCTGTAATTGTACTCTGACTTAGGTTATTTAATATCTATGTTTATTTTGGAAATTTTGCTATTTCTGTTGGGTTATGTTAATGAATAATTGGGTCGGCTTAGTAAATCGGCATAACTTTGATTGTCTGTGTCACGACTTCCATTTTGGAGCGTGACAGATTGTGGTATCAGAACTCGGTTAAGAAGAAAACTTATACCAAACTGAACCATGATATGGTCCTCTGCCTTGGATTGGGTTACCACTACTAGATGCCTTAAGTTGAGTCTAGATTACTATTTGAATAATTATGGATCATTAGAGTATTAATATCCAGATATTCCTCGGTTTGGACGTTGGGTGATTGGAAATTATTTGATCTGAAAGTTATAATGCCCCGATATGATGAGACTTGAAGGATTGATTTGGCTATGTGATATGTTATGGATCTAGATGCTTAGTGATATTACTTCAGCAAATGATAATATGGGAATCACTAAGTATGATTTACAGATTGTAGGGCCATTGTGTTATTCTTTCCAAAACACTTTTGTAATTATAAGTAATGAAATTTAACTTGTAGCCGGGTATCACGGTTTAGATATGTTAAGGATGTCAATATTGCATAACATCGACTCGATGTCGCTACTAAGTATCTTATAAGTTGTGATGCCTAACTTGTGAACTATTATTGGACAATGATCATCTGGGATTGTTCGGACTACTATTGTGGTTTAGACACCTATCTGTGAATTGGTTGTAACTTTAGTTGGTTGATTGTCACTTATTTGTTAATTACTAAAGTGTTGATTAACTACTGATGAGATGGATACTAGTATTTTATATAAGATATATAAGAAGAACTTGCTCATGATCGTGGTTTCAATAGATCTATTTGGTCGGAAAATCCAGGTTATGACAATAAATCTAGTTTACTGATTGTGAAATGGCTAATTACTCGATGTATCAACATAATCATTTTATTATATCTCCTAATGATTATAACCAAAATCCAATTTGGGCACGTGACAAAAATTTTGCTAGAAATGCCCGTTGATACCTTCTTAACACCGTGTCCAAGGTCTTTTGTTCTTCTTGGCATCTATTATTTTGGCACGAATCTTTTTGGTTCTTAAAAAGAAACAGTTCGAGAAGGTTCAATTGGATGAAATGAATACTTTTATCCGGAATAATCAAGGTCTTTATGGATATGAGGAGTTGAGATTACTACCAAGGTTTTAGTAGGAACGACTATAATTACAATTTTGGAAATAACTTATTTAATGGTTAATGAGGTCCCAACTATAAAATACTGGTGGATTGAAAATCTTGTTCGACCTTTTACTTTTTAGCAATGAAATCTGCTATAAATTGTTCCAAGAAAATATGTGACGATATGAATAAGTGTCGACTATTTAGTTAATCGAGACTATTATAATGAGTACCATTTGCTTACGTGAATAAATATTGACAAGCTGCGAAAGACAAGGATATGCTCAAATTTTGGATTATAAGAGGAATGTTTCAAGCTAAATATTATGGGAATAGTACATTAAAGCAATATTATGGACTAAATATTATTGCTTAAGTGATGATCGAATAATGATGCTCAATCAAACTTTACAGATCATATGAATACGGTATTATGAATATTGTCTTCTACGTGATAATGAGAAGAAAATTTTGATCAACACTAAGGTTTATTAGAAATATGTTTGTAGAATGATTATTTGAAGCTGACTGATGTGAACTTGGATCGGAAATAAATCGGACAATCGAGCTAGGGCACCTGCTCGTGCCTTTGCTTTGGCAGGGCAAGAGGGCCCAAATGCGACCGATGTTGTGGAAGGTACGCTTTCGATATCTGATCTATGCGCTAAAGTATTATTTGACCTCGGCTCATCACACTCATTTATTGCACCGCATTTTTCTCATAACTTGCACACATGCATGGAACGCATAGCTATATGCTTAGAGGTGTCGGCTCATTTGGGTGCTAGCCAAATAACTGATGTTGTATATAATGCATGGGAAGTAAAGATTGACGATGTGTGTTTTCCTGCTAATTTGATATTACTGCATATATCTGAGTATGATAATATTCTAGAAATGGATTGGTTATCTGAAAACTTTGCACAAATGGACTGTCACAATAAAACCGTTAAGTTGTGTAACCCTGGAAAACCCGTAGTAGAGCTATCGGGTAGGGCACGAATCTCGTTCATTCCTGCCATTAAGGCCAGAAAAGCGATCTTGAATGGGGCACAAGGGTACTTGGCACTTGTAATTAACAAACCTAAGGATGAGACCCAAATTCACCAAGTTCCTATAATGTCGGAATACCCAGATGGCCGAACATCATCTAAGGGGAAGGCCACGTGCCGATGATAGGGAGGATGTCAACCCTTCATCGGAAAGGACACCTTCACCCGAGCTACCACCCCCGCCACCTTCCCTAGCTGCGGGAGGAGATCTGACTGCCCAGGATCTAAAACAAATTTTGTTGTTTATGCAACAACAAGCCGAGCAAAATCAAAATGTGCCATAGCCTGCATGTGATGCTCTTGATCGGGTATTGGAGTAGTTCCTATGCATCGACCCGCCAGTTTTTCGGAGGGGAACTTGACGACGCTAAAGTAGAGGACTGGCTTAAGCAGATGGAAAACATCTTCACTGCCCTGCAGTACACAGAGAAGTAGCAAATCACCTTGGCTGTCTACTATTCGGAATCTGCCCTAGACTAGGCGGTGGAGGGTTGTGGAAAGGAGAGAGGTTCGGGACATGACCCGGAGGACATGGGAGAACTTCTTGCCGAAATTTAAGGACAAATATATTCCACAAGTGGTCCAAGAAGCCGAAGGGATGAGTTTCATCGGTTGAGCGGGGGAGCATGACCGTCGCTCAATATGAGTCCAAGTTTCATAGCTTGTCAAAGTATGTCATAGGCTCCATAAGCACCAAGGCAGATAAGCTATCCAAGTTCACTCAGAGACAGTTACTAACCATCAAGTTGGATACATACTCGCCTAAAGTTAGGGCGGCCTCGATTTCGAAATGGGACTAAGTAGATTGGACGACTTGTGAGAATAGGGCATTAGGCTCAAAAAGGCAAGTAGCCGGAAGGACATCTGGACCACCTGTGAAATTTTAGAAAGGTGGGACTGGATAGGCTAACAAAGAAAAATAGCTCGTGCAAGGCCAAGCATGCCCTCATTGCAACTAGACGGGACACTTGCCAGATCACTTTTGGCGTAAGCAAGGAAAGTGTCTCAGATGTGGTAGTGCTCAACCCCAAATTTGGGAATGTCCAATGCGTACCACTCCGGGAAACAACCCAGCACCACACCAGAAAAAAAAAGGATAAACAACTGAGCTAAGGGCAGGGTAAGAGGGCCCGAATGCAACCAATATGGTGAAAGGTACGCTCTTGATTCTAATCACAGTGCTAATGTATTATTTGATCTCGGCTCATCACACTCTTTTGTCGCACCGCACTTTTCTCATAAATTGCATTCATGCATGTAATGCATGCATATTTGCTTAGAGGTATCGGCTCCTTTGGGCACGATCTAGATAACTGATAATGTATATAATGCATGCGAGGTAAAGATTGATCATGTGTATTTTACTGCTAACTTGATATTACTGCCTATATCTGAGTATGATATCATTTTGGCAATGGATTGGTTAGCTGAACACTTTGCACAAATGGTATCACAATAAAACCGTTAGGTTATGTAAACCTGGAAAACCCGTAGTAGAGCTATAGAGTAGGGCATAATTCCATTAGCCCCGATCATTTCTGCCATTAAGGCTAGAAAAACGATCTCGAATGAGGCACAAGGGTACTTAACGTTTGTAATTAACAAACCTAAGGATGAGACCCAGATTCACCAAGTGCCTATAGTGTCGGAATACCCAGATGTATTTCCGCAAGAACTCACTACACTTCCCCTGGATAGGGAGATAGAATTTGCCATCAAGACATTACCAAGAGCACGCCAAAGAGCAAAAACACCGTATGAGAATGGCTCCAGGAGAACTACAAGAGCTGAAGGCTCAATTGCATAAATTAATGGATGTGGGATTCATCCGACCAAACACATCTCCTTTGGGGACCTTGATCTTTGTTTGTCAAGAAGAAAGATGGTCACTGAGACTGTGCATAGATTATCGCAGTCTTAATAGCGTGACCATAAAAAATAAGTATTCCCTCCCGAGGATCGATTAGATATTTGACCAACTTCAAGGAGCCATGATGTACTCAAAATTTGATTTAGAACAAGGGTATTATCAGTTGATCATTAAGGGCGAAGACATACTTAAGACAATATTCCAAACTAGGTATGGTCACTACTAGTTTGTAGTGATGCCATTTGGATTGACAAACGCCCCAGCTTTCATGAATTTAATGCATAGAGTCTTTCAACCTTACCTCAATCAGTTTTTAGTAATCTACATTGACGACATACTCGTGTATTCCAAGTCGAGAGAGGATCACGAGCATCATTTAAGAAATGTACTTGAGACACTACAACATCACAAATTGTACGCCAAATTCAGCAAATGTGAATTTTGGCTGGAGAAAGTCACCTTCTTTGGTCATATAGTATCTAGAAATCGGATCGCAGTGGATCCACCAGAGGTTCAGACTGTTGTTGAATGGGGACAACCGGAAACAATTACAGAGATCCGAAGCATTTAAGGATTGGTGGACCACTTTCGCGATTAACTCAGAAGCAAGCCAAATTTGAGTGGACCGACAAGTGTGAATCCAGTTTTCAAGAACTGAAGAAACAACTCAACAATGCTCTCATCCGAGATCTTTTGAGTGGAAGTGAAGGGTTTGTCATCTACAATGACGCCTCAAAGGAAGTACTAGGAGCTGTACTCATGCAAGAAGGATGAGTAATTGCTTACGCCTCGCAGAAACTCAAACCATATGAGGTAAACTACCCAACGCATGACCTAGAGCTGGCAGCAATAGTGTTTGCATTGAAGAAGTGGCGACATTATCTATACAGAGTAATGTTTATCATTTTGGCGGACCACAAGAGTTTGAAGTATTTGTTCTCCCATGAGGATCTCAATTTGAGGCAGAGAAGGTGGATGGAACACATTGAAGATTATCACTTCGATACCTAGTACCACCCTGGGAAGGCAAATGTAGTGGCATATGCCTTAAGTAGCCAAACTAATGATCGGGAGTGGAAATCCTAGAAGAGTTGAGCGCATGGAATCCGATGAGAACGGACACTAAGATATTTTACGCTAATATCTTGGTAAGGCCTGAGTTGCTAAATGAGATTAAAGTAGCACAGGAAGGAGACCCGAAATTCAGAGAACTTATGGAAAAATTTTAGAAAGGACTGTAGCCGAAGACAGAATCTTGAGGTTTAAGAACCAAGTATGTGTACCAAACGATTAGGTGTTAAAGAATAAGATTTTAATAGAAGCGCATCGTTCAAAGTACACAATACATCCCGGCGACATTAAGATGTACAATGACTTGAAGCAGCACTTTTGGTGGGTAAACATGAAGAATCAAGTGGTCGAGTATGCGGCAAGATGTTTGACCTGCCAACGAGTCAAGGCCGAACACCAACGACCATCAAGGTTTCTAAAATAGTTACAAGTTCCCGAATGGAAATGGGAATTTATCATTATGGATTTTGTGGTGACAGACTCACAAAATCAGCCCATTTCTTGCCAGTTAGGAAAATGGACAGCGTACAGAAACTAGCACAGACTTATATCCGAGAGATTGTTCGGTTGCATGGAGTACCGGTAGACATTATTTTCGACAGGAGATCCTAGATTTGTCTCAAGATTTTGGAAGTGTTTGCATGAGGAATTGGGGACAATGCTAAGTTTTAGTACGTCTGCCCATCCGCATACCGATGGACAATCAGAGAGGACGATTCAAACCCTCGAAGATATGTTGAGAGCTTGTACGCTGGATTTTCAGGGAAGTTGGGACTCTCATTTGCCATTGGAAAGTTCACCTACAATAACAGCTACCAGGCGATAATAGGAATGGCGCCTTATGAAGTATTGTATGGGTGAAAATTGGATCCCTGTTACCTTTGGGAGATCAATGACCAAATGGACCCCAAAAAGAGAAAAGAAACAAAGAAAGAACTATTTAAGAGTGGATCGATCTGAAGAGCGTAGACAAGGTCAGATAGATAAAAGAAAGAATCTGAATGGCTCAGAGTCGGAAGAAGAACTATGCAAATAGAAGGAGAAAGGACTTGGAGTTCGAGGTTGGAGATGAAGTATTCCTCAGGCTCTCACCACAGAAAGAATTAATCCACCCAAAGAAGGGAGAAAACGTAAGTCCGAGATACATTGGGTCATATAAGATACTCAAAAGGATCAGGAATTTGGATTATCAATTGGACCTCCCACCTCCTTTTGTTGGAATGCACGACGTGTTCCACGTCTCCAAATTAAGGAAATACTAACCCAACCCTAAGCACATTATCACCCTAGAAATCCCTCCATTAATGGAGAATTTGTCATACACCAAGAAGCCCATACGAATCATTGATAGGCAAGTGCGACAACTGAGAAGGAGAGAGATTCCAATGGTCAAGGTAGTGTGGCAAGCACACGATCGAGATGAAGATGCTACCTGGGAAATGGAAGAGGATATGCGAAGAGGGTATCCATTAATATTTTAAGTGGAATTTGGAGATCAAATTCTCTTAAGGAGGGAGGATGTGAGGCCCCAATCTTTACCTCGCTTATAATTCGAATTTTGTAGCATTGCTAGATGATGTACTACGTGGCTTATTGTCACAATATTTTTATTAGGGATAAAAAATAATTACCCCTCAAACTAAACCAATTATTTCACTTTGACATCCGAACTTTTAAAAGCGACACTTTACCCTCTGAAATTTATAAAAATTTTCACTTTGCATATAATTCCAGAATTACCCTTATAGACATTAAAGTTTGATTTTCAGTTTGCCCTCTAAACTTTAAGAATTTTTGCACTTTACCACCTAAACTATAAATATTATTGCATTTTTTGCACTTAGTCCTAAGGTCTTGCAATCCTCGAAAATGGTATCAGAGCTTAAGTTTATTAAGAACTTTAAGTTATATTTATTATTATTTAATTAACATTTGGTGAGGAGAATTTCTCCAAGAAAATGGATCTGGACAATTGTCCAAGATGTATACCTTTTAGGAGATATCATCACATTTTAACGATATATGTACAAGAACACCAGGACAAGATAACATATTGGAACAATCAATATGTTGAAAAAGAACTCGCAGGAGCCCAAGGGAAACCAACCTAGTTGTCCCCCAAGGACTTAGTTGATTTGAGTCAACTCTGTTGAAATTTTTAAAAGGACTAAAAACTGAAAAGTTGGTAAGGTTTATTCAATCCCCCCCCCTTCTAAACCTTACACCACACCCCTTGGGACCTACAGGGATTACAGAGGACCAACTTAGATTACATATGTTTTACCGTGAAGATATTAAAAAGAGACGGGGCTTCTAATAGATATCTTGTGGGGGTGATCTATTCGGTTTGTTATTTCTGTATTTTATTTATCTATTCCACTTTGTTTTGTATTAATGTAATTTGTGTTGAATAATAAGAAACTAGCCGTTATAAACTAGTTGTTACAAACTAGCTTTTATGAAGTAGTCTTACAAACTAGTTTATATATACATGTATAGAAGATATAATTCTCTATTATATAAACATTGTATTCTACAAACATTGTATTCTTGAATGTCTGGTGATCCTAATCACTCTGGACCTTCCATTCTATTTGAGCAGTGGAGAGATTTTCTGGTGGATTCAGATGATGTCTTGGATCAAATGATGTTGGGATTACTTGAGCACGAGGAAAGTAGACGTCAAGGAGTTCCAAGTTCTTCCAGCATAACACATAGAAGAATGTATTTAAATCGAGATCGTGAAAACCGGACATGATCGTCTTTTCAATGATTACTTCTCCGAACCAGTATATCTCGATGAAGTATTTCGACGATGATTTCGAATGCAAAGAGGGTTATTCCTTCACATAGTCAATGTCTTGCAAAATCACTTGGAATATTTTGAATGGAGAGTCGATGCGTGGGAATACGAGGTTTGTCGACCCCTCAAAAATGCACAATAGTTATCCGTCAATTGGCGTATGGATCCCCTGCCTATTGTTATAATGAGTACCTACGGATAGGTTAAACAACTTTCTAGAATGCTTGGAAAAATTTTGTCAATGTGTGATTGAAGTATTTGGGCCACAATACCAATGAAGACCAATGAAACTAACATCCAACATTTGCTTGAAATGCATGACCGCAAGCACGGGTTTCGTGGCATGTTAGATAGCCTTGATTGTATGCACTGGGAATGGAGAAACTATCCCATAGCTTGGAAAGGCCAACTTACTCGAGGCCATCATGAGTACCAACAATTGTTCTTGAAGTGGTGGGTAATATGCATACTTATGGATATGGCATGCTTTTATTGAAGTAGCGAGGACCACATAATGATATAAATATGCTCAATGAACGCCTTTATTCAATGGCATCCTGCAAGAAATGCACCATATGTCAATTTTATAGTAGCGACACACGATATACAAAAGGGTATTATCTAATTGATGGGATTTGTCCACAATGGGCAACTTTGTCAAGAGCTTTCCACGTAGGAAGATCTAAGATTTTCAAATAAAGACAAGAATCTGCAATAAATGATGTTGAATGAGCGTTTGAGGTACTCCAATCTCCTTGGGCCATGGTTAGAGGTCCATGGAGATTATGGTACAAAAAACTACTTAAAGGAAATCATGCATAGATGCATTATTTTATACAAAATGATTATTAAGGATGAAGGAGAAACATCAAAGAATTGGGTGGATGATGAAGGAGATCCTCCAGAACAAATATTTCAGGGCTCTCCTAAGAGTTTCAAGAATACCTTCGGAGACGTTCTGTATTACGCGATAGTAAAACACATCACCAACTTCGAGCCGACTTGGTTGAGCACATTAGGAGACTCTATGGAGGCGATTATTGTCTATATTAATGGATAAATTTTATGAATTGATAGTAATATTTAATATTTAATGATGTACTACTGCAACAAGTATAAACAATTTTTTCCTACTTTTTGACTATATCAAATAGTTTATTCAAATAATCCATATATATTAATATATATAAAATATATAATATATGTATAAAATATATTTTTATTCATAAATAAAGATATAAATGATATATATTTTTATATAAATGTAATAATGCATATTATATAATGTAAATATAATAAAAGATATGTAATTTTATGGTAAGGAATGTAGGGTCCACAAAAAAGCTATTTAAAGATTTTTGGATTGTGTAGAGAAAGATGAGGTTTTTTCGTTTTGAGGTTTTTATGAGGCGGTATTATGGGCCCCACAAAAAAGTATGTTTTTGGAGATTTTTAAAAATGTGGCATTGGAGATGCCCCTAGTATGCAAGAAATGAGAACAATATGTTAGGCTGGACAACTCTTTTAGTAAGCTTGGTAGGCTTTATTCTACATATCAGATGTTTTAAACCTTTAATTAAAAAGTTCCGGCCGTCGGGAGCCCTTTTCAGAAGCGCCACCTTGACCGCCTCAGGGATGCCCCTACCTTTCAGACGGTCTGACAGATCTAATACTTTAGAAAGATTCCAAAATTGACCCAGACCAACACACAATCCTTCAACTTCCACCCATCTATTATTGTTCACATCCCAAACCACCCGTCTATTAGCACTCCTTATGTTGCCCCATCCGCCCCATCACCCCCACGCGCTGGAATCTGCTGGAATTGATCTGCAAACATGCTTTCGTCTTACAATATAAAACTAAAGTTATAATTTTTACTATTAAGAATTTCAATTGGTGCATTGGTAGTTGCCTCAACTTGTTGATCGCTAAAATTTATAAGCTAGACCGCAAGTGTACGGTGTAGTTAATAGATAATGGCAAGCAAGGTCATATTTCGCAGGGATTAATTTCAAGCACATACAATATAGTAACTATAGCACTCCAATTTTATCAAAGCTATCGTTAAACAAGAATTGTATCTAATTAACCCTAAAATTATTAAACTAAAAATGTCTAATTATTATAAATCACCAAACTTCACAAGATTCAAACATTCATAAAAGCAATCTTAGGGTTATGATCTTAACATGCTTCATTAATATTAATTCTAATTAGTATTTCACAAAAACCAGTTTCCGTGTATCTATGGGTTTAATTCCTAAGGTAGTTTATTCCCTCTCCGAAAGCAAACAAATCAGTAGATCAATATTAAATTGCTAGTATCTCTACTAAAAATTTAATATCAACTCCCAAAAGCATGAGAATTAAAGTAAATCCCCACAAACATTATATGTCTCCCAACTTTGCACCCGTTTATGTTATGAATTCGTTATCTAATGTTAGATATCATCTCCCGAATTATGAACTAACAAATTAAGCATTCAAATTATTGGCTAGATAATCTACAATAAATAAGCCCATGGATTCATAAATAGGCTACAAAAAACCAATTAATATGAAACTATCAAACTAGAATTAACATGAATCCACAGTCTTGATCACGTCATAGAATTGAAAGATTTAAGCCTAACATAATTCATTGCAAATTCACAGACAAACTTGAAAACAAAGAGTTAAACATGGAATTGTTGGACCTCTAGCGCTATTCGGATTGACGATGTCCCCACAAACAAACACGAGTCTTTTCTAGCGCACTTTGTCCTCACTCATGCGCACCCTGGAAAACTTCCCAGGGGGTCACCCATCCCATGTCTACTCCAGGCCAAGCACGCTTAACCTCAGAGTTTCTATGTAATGGGCACCAGAAAAGAAGATGCATCTGTTGGTATAGGTAGTCCAAATCATATCCTTTAAGCTATCCCTTAACTATGCAACCGGGCGCTCACGAGTTCGAATCGCGGGCGCGCCCTCGCGCCTCTTTTAAAGCCCATTGCGGGCGAGGATCTTTGGACCAAATCCCAACAATCCCCTCCCGACACTGCCATCTTCTCGATTCGGTGCTTGGCAACCTCCATTTGTCCGCCAAACTTAAACTTGATTCTAACGCCAACTTCTTGATTCAAGCGTCGCGTCACGCAAGCCTCTCGATTCAAATCCACCCAAAGAACCTACACCTTCGATTCTGTTTACCTCGGTTTCGGCCACACGACAACTTACCCTTGATTCTGGTCCATCCAAAGAACCTACACCTTGATTTCAACTGTTTTACGAGTTAAGCCACTGGCAACCTACCCTTCGATTCTGGTCCACCAAAGAACCTACACCTTCCTTGATTCGATCTGTTTCCCGCCACCTGGCAACCTACCCTTCAGTTCTGGTCCGTTTACCTCCGCTGCGCCAGCATCTCAGTTCCACCGCTCCTGGCAACCTCACTGCAGCGTGCTTCCAAGGGAATTCGAACTCGTGACCTGCTCTGATACCAGTTGTTGGACCTCTAGCGCTATTCGGATTGACGACTGTCCCCACAAACCAACACGAGTCTTTTCTAGCGCACTTTGTCCTCACTCATGCGCACCCTGGAAAACTTCCCAGGGGGTCACCCATCCCATGTCTACTCCAGGCCAAGCACGCTTAACCTCAGAGTTTCTATGTAATGGGCACCAGAAAAGAAGATGCATCTGTTGGTATAGGTAGTCCAAATCATATCCTTTAAGCTATCCCTTAACTATGCAACCAGCGCTCACGAGTTCGAATCGCGGGCCGCGCCTCGCGCCTCTTTTAAAGCCCATTGCAGGCAGGATGCTGGACCAAATCCCAACAATCCCCCTCCCAGCACCTGCCATCTTCTCAGTTCCAGTGCTTGGCAACCTCGTTGTCCGCCAAACTTCTTGATTCTAACGCCAACTTCTTGATTCAGCGTCGCGTCGCGTCACGCAAGCCTCTCGATTCGTCCACCCAAAGAACCTACACCCGGTTCGATCTGTTTACCTCGGTTTCGGCCACGACAACTTACCCTTGATTCTGGTCCATCCAAGAACCTACACCTTGATTTCAATCTTTTTACGAGTTCCGGCCACCTGGCAACCTACCCTTGATTCTGGTCCACCGGCAACCTACACCTTGATTCGATCTGTTTCCCGCCACTGGCAACCTACCCTTCGATTGGTCCGTTTACCTCATTGCGCCAAGCATCTCAGTTCCACCGCTCTGGCAACCTCGGCTGCAGCGTGCTTCCAAGGGAATTCGAACTCGTGACTGCTCGATACCGTTGTTGGACCTCTAGCGCTATTCGGATTGACGATGTCCCCACAAACCAACACGAGTCTTTTCTAGCGCACTTTGTCCTCACTCATGCGCACTCGGAAAACTTCCCGGGGGTCACCCATCCCATGTCTACTCCAGGCCAAGCACGCTTAACCTCGAGTTTCTATGTAATGGGCACGAGAAAGAAGATGCATGCGTTGGTATAGGTAGTCCAAATCATATCCTTTAAGCTATCCCTTAACTATGCAACCAGCGCTCACGAGTTCGAATCGCGGGCGCGCCTCGCGCTCTCTTTTAAAGCCCATTGCGGGGCGGGATCTTGGACCAAATCCCAACAATCCCCTCCAAAGACCTGCCATCTTCTACCGATTCGGTCTTGGCAACCTCATTGTCGCCAAACTTCTTGATTCTAACGCCAACTTCTTGATTCAGCGTCGCGCCGCGCCACGCAAGCCTCTCGATTCGTCCACCCAAAGAACCTACACCTTGATTCGATCTGTTTACCTCGTTTCGGCCCACGACAACTTACCCCTGATTCTGGTCCATCCAAAGAACCTACACCTTGATTTCAATCTGTTTTACCCGAGTTCCGCCACTGGCAACCTACCCTTGATTCTGGTCCACCCAAAGAACCTACACCTTGATTCGATCTGTTTCCCGCCACGGCAACCTACCCTTGATTCTGGTCCGTTTACCTCAGCTGCGCGCCAAAGATCTCAGTTCCACCGCTCCTGGCAACCTCACTGCAGCGTGCTTCCAAGGGAATTCGAACTCGTGACTGCTCGATACCAGTTGTTGGACCTCTAGCGCTATTCGGATTGACGGCTTGTCCCCACAAACCAACACGAGTCTTTTCTAGCGCACTTTGTCCTCACTCATGCGCACTGGAAAACTTCCCAGGGGTCACCCATCCCATGTCTACTCCAGGCCAAGCACGCTTAACCTCAGAGTTTCTATGTAATGGGCACCAGAAAAGAAGATGCATCTGTTGGTATAGGTAGTCCAAATCATATCCTTTAAGCTATCCCTTAACTATGCAACCAGCGCTCACGAGTTCGAATCGCGGGCCGCGCCTCGCGCCTCTTTTAAAGCCCATTGCAGGAAGGATGCTGGACCAAATCCCAACAGGAATTAAGAACAGAACAAAAGCCCTATACTATGATGATGAAACCCTCTTGAGTAGATGGATACGTCTTCCCAATCTCGAACCTTCGTGCCTTCGTGGTTGGTAGAAGTCTTGGGTTGTTCTTCGTTGTATCTTTTTTTTTCTCTCTATGATGTTATATTTTCTCCCAAGTATATTATGTCTGACTTTAAGGTTAAGTCTCCCTTTTATAGTTGCCTTTTGGGATTCCTTGTAGAGTCCTCGCGAAATTAGGAAACAAAATTTGCACGCAGGACAAATCGTTGACATATTCTTAGTCTCTGTAATTGTACAAATCCATTCACACGACAGTGTGAAATTACACGGACAAGTCGTGTGATATGTTCTCCGTAAACCAATTATGGGGCCTCTCACACGGCCATGTGAAATTCACACGGGCTGGTCGTGTGAGTTGTCCTTCCTTATTTTCTTCGCGTCTTTGATCGTCCAATTGGCTTTCGACATTTCGGTAGGGGTCGTTCCACTGATATTCTTTTAAATACAACCTCGTTTCCTACCAAAATACACAAGAATATGCAGTATCACGCTCAATAGGAGAAACATACCTAAACACACTTAATATCCATGCAAATATATCAATTATATGCCCAAATATGCCTCTAAATGCATGCATATTTCACATTTCTCAAATCCTCCCAAACTTAAACCATTGCTCGTCCTCGAGCAAAATAAGAAAAATAATCGCATGAAATGAGGTAGATTACATAACACAAGAACACCACAAATACAAAATCTCATGAAGATCCATTCTTTAGCTAACATGTAATTTATTCTAAAAAAGTTCTCAATTGCAAATTAGGCCTAATCAATACTCATTCGTGTATTTGACATCGTGACTCACCAAATAAGTATATCACTCACTTTCTCAAAGTAAATAGAGTTGTGTATATTCTCAAATATATTCAATGTTGTAGAACTACCATAAGCTTGCAAATCATCTCACATATATACCAATCAAGTGTGCACAATTTAAGAATAAAAAAGGACTTTCACATTTGGTTGTAATGTAGGTTCTTTGGTTAAGGTAGGAAAAATATGGACAAATAGAACTATGAGTACTAACACTTCAAATCACCAATCCACTTTATCTAAGAAGCATTCACTTATTCTTTCAATTTCACTTCATACTTCTTATTTCACCCTTTTTTTTCTTATTTTACATTCTTTGGCCATTGTCTCCTTTCTTTTGCCTTAAGCTTGATTTTTCTCTTCTTTTTTTTCCTTTCATATGCTCAATTTTTTTCATTTACATTTTTCAAGCTTCCTTCATTTACCTATTCACCTTTCATCCCTCTAACCAATCGTCTTTTCAAAATTAAACCAAATACAATGTTTGCATCTCTATAAGCTCAAGTTTTCGGACAAGGATATGTCAAGTTTTGGCTCCAATATTATCGAAGCTATCGTAAAACAAGAATTGTATCTAATTAACCCTAAAATTATTAAACTAAAAATGTCTAATTATTATAAATCACCAAACTTCACAAGATTCAACAATCACAAAAGTAATCCTAGGACTATGACTTTAACATGCTTCATCAATATTAATTCCGATTAGTATTTCACAAAAAAACTAATTTTCGTGTATCTATGAGTTTAATTCCTAATGTAGTTTATTCTCTCTCCCGAAGCAAACAATGGTAGATCAATATTGAATTGCTCGTATCCCTAGTCAACAATAAATATCAACTCCCAAAAGTATACAAAATTAAAGTAAACCCCCACAAAGGGCATAAGTCTCCCGACTCTACACCTGTTTATGTTATGAATTCGTTATATAATGTTAGATCTCATCTCTCGAATTATGAACTAACAAATTAGGCATGCAAATTATTGGCCAGATAATCTACACGAAATAAGCCAACGAATTCATAAATAGATAACAAGAAACTTATTAATATGAAACAATCAAACTAGAATTAACATGAATCCACAGTCTTGATCACGTCCTAGAATCGAAAGATTTATCCTAACATAATTGTTTGAAAATCCATAGACAAACTTGAAAACAAAGAGTTAAACATGGAATTAAGAATAAAATAAAAGCGCTAGACTATGGATCCATGGTAGGTAGAAGTCCTATGTTCTTCGTTGTAGCCATTTTCTTTCTCTCTATGATGTTCTATTTTCTCTCAAGTGTGTTATATGTGACTTTATGGTTAAGTCTCCCTTTTATAGTTGTCTTTTGGGATCCCTTGTAGAGTCCTCGCGAAATTAGGAAACAAATCTGTAGGCAGGACAAATCGCATGACCGTGCAGTTCATACGGCCAGACCGTGTGACATGTTCTCAGTCTTTGTAATCGCACAAATCCATTCACACGATCGTGTGAAATTACATGGACAGGTCGTGTGATCTGTTCCATGTACACCAATTTCGGGGCCTCTCACACGGCCGTGTGAAATTCACACGGGCTGGTCGTGTGAGTTGTCCTTCCTCATTTTCTTCTTGTTTTTTATCGTCCCTTGGCTTCAGTAATCCGGTCCGGGTCATTCCACTGATATCCTTTCAAATACAACTCTATTTTCTGTAAAAATACACAAGAATATGCAGTCTCACGCCCAACAAGAGAAACTAACCTAAATACACTTAATATTCATGCAAATATATCAATTTTATGCCCAAATATACCTCTAAATGCATGCATATTTCACACTTATCACTTGTTCCAGAGAGGCTATTCATTATTGTTTGTTGTGTGGGTCTTTGCTCCAAGTTTTTGAGATTCATTGGTACTTATAAATATAATGACATCGCGAGATAAAGTTTACAGAATAAGGGACCAATGATGATAATGACATCGCGAGATAAAGTTTACAGAATAAGGGACCAATGATGATGAAGAAGAATAAATGGATTTAACCATTATTCTATGAAAAGTGCATTCATTCATACCACCACAAGTGTTTACTAATTCCACTGAATCAATTCTAAAGCATTTAGGGGACTACTTATACTTTTTTGGAGGAAATTAATATTTTTTAGAGGGACTACTAAATATATTTTCAGGAGAG
Organism: Rehmannia glutinosa; assembly: GCA_016081115.2. NCBI lineage: Eukaryota > Viridiplantae > Streptophyta > Magnoliopsida > Lamiales > Orobanchaceae > Rehmannia > Rehmannia glutinosa. Next base: position 152,156 of record JABTTQ020002785.1, read on the forward strand.
CTAGTAATACTTTTGGGGGAGGATGGAGAACTAATGACTGCGATTAGATGAGCTTTCATTCCGTCCATCATCATTTTTAAATGGAAAATAGTGGTGAAAAATTATTTTTGAAAAGTCGTGAAATTTTTCTTTTTCTTTGTCAAAAAAAAAAGTCATGAAATGTTTTGAGATTGTGATTGAATGTAAGATAAAAATGTGATGGTAGTGATATTTGATGTGATGATATTTTTAGTAATACAGTGATTGAATGTAATTGATGATTTGAAAATTAAGAGATTATGAATATTATTTTCTAATGTAATAGTGTAATGATGATAGTTGCTAGTGATATTTTTTTAGTAAAATAATAAATTAATGCGATTGATGATTGGAAAAATAAAAATGAATGGATAGTATATTTTTTGAAATTTTTTACAACCAGTCATATTTTGTGTCAAAAATATTTTTTGAGGGAAAATATTGTAAAACATTTTGACATCCAATCACATCAATACTTTTATGGAGAATTACTATTTTCTTTTATGAGAAAAACTAATGCTTTTCGGGAGAATTACCAAAATAATTTAATCAAAAATCCAAATAATTTTCAAGTAGACTACTAATAAGTTTTAGGAGTTTATTAATAATTCTGCTTTAAAAAAAATAATACCTTTCATGAGAACTACGAAACATATTGTTCAAGGAACTTATATCCTAAAAAGGAAAAATGTGTTATTTTTTAGCCATTTTGACTAAAATTGTGATTTACCCTTCATGTATTATTTTCCGGTAAGTACTTAGCTAGTTTTTAAAAATTGATGTGGTACATAACTCGGTGCATCGAATCATATAACTCGATATCAAATTAAATCGATCCCCATAAATAAAATAAAAAGGTGGAGTGAACATTTGAACCGAAAATAGCTAAATATATATTTTTGAAAAACATGCTAAAATACATTGTTGATTAGAGAAAATGGCCAAAAATCCAACGAATTCTTTTCTACTTCGTATTCTCGCATATACCTATTTTTCTTTTTAGAAATTATATTTAGACAAACACTCTACAAGATAATTATTTAAGAATCCAGCATCATCCATGTTTGAGTTTGATAGGGATGGCAACGGCGGGTTTGGGGCGGGTTTGGCCAAACCCGAGACCCGCCCCGCCAAGGAGAAGTAAGACCCGGGACTCGCCCGCCCGCCCCCCCCGCCTCAAAACCACGGAGCGGGTCTAGAACCGCTAGACCCGCCAAATATATTTTTAAATTATAATAATTTATATTTTTCTATTTGTGGCCAAATTTTCAAAAGTAATCAAATGCCAATAGATTAAAAAATAAATAAATATAATTATGCAACTTATTATAACTATTTTTTTTAGAATTGACTACTATTAAGATTTTTTTTAAAAAACAAATACTATTAGTATACTACATAGTACTCAACTAATACTTAAAATAAATATTCAAAGTAGAATATTACAAGATATTATATTAGTAAATTAAAACTTTAAAAGTAAATAATATTATAATAGTACTCAACTAATATTTTTAAACATATAACACTCAAACTTAAAAGTAAATAATGCAAAAATATTTTAATATATATTTAAAAATTTAATAAAAATTAACATGCGGGCGGGTCCGGGCGGGTCCTATAGGACCCGGGACCCGCCCGGACCCGGGCGGGTTTTGCAACCTTAGACCCGGGACCCTCCCCGGGACCCATTTATCCGGGTCTAGACCCGCCCCATCGGGGCGGGTTTAATGCGGGGGCGGGTTTTGACCCGCCCCATTGCCATCCCTAGAGTTTGAACAAGCCCAATTCAAAATATTTATTGCTTTGATATCTTATAATCCAACCTGGTTCGATATCCTTTGGGCTTAATACCGCATACAAGGTGGCTTTTCTGAACCCATGCCCACTCCAAGCTGCTCGCGCTGCACATCGCAACTCTTGAGCAAATCCAACTACAAGAAGTTTATTAACATTATAATCGTGGAGTAAACTTCGCTTACATGTCTATAATTTTATTGTGTTATTAGAGCATTTTGGAGAGCCTTTCTGCAAAATAAAACAAATTTTTAAATTTAAAGAAACTGTCGGGTGATCCCATGCCAACCTACTAGGCCAAGGGGAAAATTGGACCGAGTCGAAATTTCCCCGAGACGCTATTTTGGGAGCCATCCCAGCTCGTGAAAAAAGATAAACTATATTTGCTTCGAAGCGGCCTGACATTTCAAGCCTAATAGGCAGGGCCAAGCAGACCTGGCACTTTTCAAGCTTACTAAATTGTAGCCCCATACGGTGCTAACATCTAACCGGACAAAATTGCTTCCCCACTCTACCCTAAGATCGAACAGGACTGCTATTGACAACTCTAGTTAGAATATTAACTAATCAAGTATTGATAGCAAATGCAATTACAATACACACACAAATATATACAATAACATCAAATTTTATTCCACTCAATTATTCTCATTACATATCATAGTACAAATCCAGATTTTATAACCACGTGTCATCACAAACATGCATATCATACACCATATTTATACAAGCAAAAACTCAAAGTACAACATTCTCAGCCAGAAATCTCAATAGCCTTGACCTCAGGCTTCTTCACTTCCTCCTTTGGCACAGTGACAGTCAGCACCCCATTCTCCATACTGGCTTTGATCTGATCCAGTTTGGCATTCTCCGGCAGGCGGAAGCGGCGGAGGAACTTGCCGGAGCTCCTCTCCATGCGGTGCCAGGTGTCGTTCTTCTCCTCCTTTTCGCGGCTGCGTTCGCCGCTAATCTGGAGGACATTTCCTTCCTCCACCTCCACTTTCACCTCATCCTTCTTCAGCCCTGGAACATCCGCCTTGAACACGTGGGCCTCCGGCGTCTCCTTCCAGTCTATCCGTGTCGCGGCGAATTGAGACGTCTCGTTGGAGGAGGAGACAGGCCACTCACGAAAAGGATCCCATAGATCAAAATCGCTGCTTCGTCGACCGAAAATACTTGGGATCAGCGACATTTTTTTTCTTTCTAATTGAGAAATTGGGGGAGTCTGAGTTTGATTTAATGTGGATTTTGTATGAGAATTCTGTTAAATGCTGTTTGAATGTTTTATCTGCTGCTGCTACACAGAGGGAGAATGAAGAATTTATAGGGAAGGAGATGACGGGTTTCTGATTTCGAGTCATGGCGGTGAAGAGTTTAGAGGTTTCAGGAAATTTACAAGAGAATTCCAGAGACTTGCCACTTTGAAGAGAGGAAATATCTGGAGAAAGTAGTCAAGATGTACCAATCATATGTTAACATCTGTCACATATAATTTGAAATGGAGACGGCCACAATATGACCGTCAGTTGGGCTTGATTTGAAGCCCAATAGTTAAGCCCTATATATAATTTAAATAAAGAAAATAATTAGGAAATGCTGATGTTTGGGATTAACCAATTAGATGAGGCCACGGGTCATGTTTGGGATTTTGATTATATAAAATGCTGATGTTAATACCAGAAAAAAATCCTAGCAAATTGATGATCATTTATTAGCCTACTAGTAAGATATTTATCAAAGAAAAATTAGTTTCTTCGGTGGTTCTCAGTAACTTTAACTATTTTGAGATTTAGTATCTTGTAAGTAGTTATTTTTAAATTTTAATCCAATATCTTTTAAAAATTTGGACATATAGTCATGTTTTGATTGAAATTATGTAATTTTATAAAAAAAAATGACTATTTCTGGTCAACCACAAACATGTCAAAAAAATTGGGGACTTTGGTGATCTGACGTAAAAATTGCCACCAAAATGTTAGAATCCTCAAATTTTATGTGTCAATTTTTGGTGATTTAACGTGTCAGAATACTTGGGATCAAAAAATATTTTGATATTTATTAAGCTCGTTTAGGCTTGATTAAACTCGAAAAAGTTCGTGAGCCATTAATATATTTAATAAATTAAGCTCGAGTTTGACTCGAGAATAAACAACTCAAGCTCAAAAATTGCAACTCTATTTAAGTTATACTTACTCGAACTCTATAATATTAATATTATTCATATCCATTTCGTCTCCGATTAAGAAATTACACATGCTATTTGTACCCCTCTCATACCTATTTGATGACATGTATATACTATCCATGCTAACCCAAAATATTCTTGTCCTCTACAAAATTATGTCCTATATATATATTACAAAAGTACATCCAATACATTTATCTTTTACAAAATGAACCTTTAAGACGAGGGTATTTATTAGGAAAGTACTAGTCTAAATGGGGCGTTCCTAACACTTTAAGGGAATATTTATAATTTGAGTAGGTCTCCTTTCAGTAGGGTCATTCCTGTGTATATAGAACTTCTCATATAAAAAATTAAAAATAACTAATTAATCAATGTTACAAATATTAATTCCATTAATCTCAACATAAAATAATGAAACATTATATTACAATTTCAGTGTCCAAATCATTAAAATAGTGCTACAAAAGTGATGTTTCAATATTATTAAATAATATTGATAGCAGGCCATAGGAAATCAACTGAAACTCCAACAATTTATTATATTGATAGCAGGCCATAGGAAATCTTATCAGAAGTTAAATGCCTTTAACACGCAAAACCCGTATCCCTTTTTATGATAAGAAGATTTATGCCCATTTAGTCTGTCCTAAATTATTAATTTTCCCAAAAACCTGCAGCTACCCATTTATCCAGTCACTTTTAATGGGGTTAAAAAATAATACTTTGAACATTAATTCCAGCTTCAATACTTAAATGGAAAAATTGATCCAATTTGCTAACCCTTTATTGGCAAAAGCTCATCATACAAAATGGACAAGTGGAGCAGTCAAACCTTTCAAAATGGGAAATTCATCATAAAAATTTCCACCTAAAACTGTTGTTTCTTAAGCAAGCCCTATTCTAATACCGTATGCTCGTGAAATGAAAATCAAATCCAGAAAATCACAAGTTTATAGAAAGAAAATCCATAAAATCATAAAAATGATCATCCAAATAAATATCTAGTGTCATTGGTTCAAAACTTGAGATTAAAGGACTGAAAAAATAGAATCTGAAGTTTAATATGCAATTAATTTGCCCTTTATCACTCACAGTTCGAAGACGAAGCAATGCCGAGCAGCGTCGAGCGACGGCGGCAGCGGTCAGGCGATGGTGAGCCGGTGAGAAAGCAGTGTTGGGCGGCGGCTGACGAGACTGTGTTATACTGGTGGACGGGTTCTAGGGTTTGAAAAATGTCATTTGTTTGTTCTTAGCCTTCTAGATTGTGTTAGTCGGCTTCTTCTTTTCCTTGTTTTGTTTTTTTAACTTTCTTTTCTGAAAACGTGTTTAACTTTTGATTTGCTTTTGTTAATGACGTTTTTTTTTGTTAAACCATGTTAATTTTAGGGGTTAGTTTTAGGGGTTTAATTTAGGGGTTAGTTTAGGGATTAATTTAGGGGTCAGTCTAGGGATTGATTTAGGGGTTAGTCTATCTTAATAATCGCGGACTAGGAGTCTAGGACTTTTATCGTTTATCTTTCTACATTGAATATCAGCGAGACAACGATTAATCAACTATTAAGATAGAGATGTTTATATTATTTGTTTTTATTACATGTTTAATGATTGTATTTAATTAATTGCAATATACGTTAACAGAAAATAAATTCATATAAGTCAGGGTCATAAAATGGGGGGTCAAGCTGAGCTCCTGCCACCCCAGGTCCATTGGAAAGGTTTTGAAAATTATTTTCAAGGGTCACGAGAAAAATCCTGGGAGGTCGAGCTGAGCTCCTGCCACCCCAGGTCCCTTGGAAAGGTTTTGAAAATTATTTCCAAGGGTCACAAGAAAAACCCAGGGGGGTCGAGCTGAGCTCCTACCACCCCAGGTCCCTTGGAAAGGTTTTGAAAATTATTTCCAATGGTCACGAGAAAAACCCTGGGGGGTTGAACCGAGCTCCTACCACCCCAGGTCCCTTGGAAAGATTTTGAAAATTATTTCCAAGGATCACGAGAAAAAACCTGGGGGGTCGAGCTGAGCTCCTACCACCCCAGGTCTCTCGGAAAGATTTTGAAAATTATTTCCAAGGATCACGAGAAAAACCCAGGGGGGTCGAGCCGAGCTCCTACCACCCCAGGTCCCTTGGAAATATTTTGAAAATTATTTCCAAGGATCACGAGAAAAACCCCGGGGGTCGAGCCGAGCTCCTCCCACCCCAGGTTCCTTGGAAAGATTTTGAAAATTATTTCCAAGGATCACGAGAAAAACCCTGGGGGTCGAGCTGAGCTCCTACCACCCCAGGTCCCTTGGAAATAATTTTCTAAGGGTCGCGAGAGGATATAGATATAAAGCATTGAGCTAAATAGGAAAGTACACTGGATATATATATATAAAGCGTTGAGCTGAACAGGGAAGTACAATAAATCAAGCAGAAATAAGTAGTTAACAGAGACTAAAATACACGGATTCATAACCAAAACGTAATTACAAAGGTCCTAAAAAATCTACTGCACTACGTCCTGCCCATCGGCAATATTAGCAGGGTCTGGGGTCCCTTCACTGTCGCTGCTCACAGTTTGGAGAGGGGGGGGTGAGTGGTCAACGGTTGAATTTGCAGAGGAGAAGGTTGCGGAAGAGCTGAAGCCGAGCTGGATGAAGCTCCTCCTAAGGGATCGGCTGTTGGCTCAGAGACTGCGGGCAACTCCTTGATCGCCTCCTTCATGTCCGGGACTTCGAGAGTGAACCCCTTGGCTTGAGCCCATTTCGCCATAATGATCATGCCTTGCTCCAGGTAGGGAAGAGCGGCATCGGCCACCTGGTCTAGGTACTCATCGGAGTCCAGGTATTTCTCCTTTTCTTGCAACCATTCCGCCTGACCAGCCTCATACCTCGCAGATCTACCCTCCTCTCTGGCTCGAATAACATCCCCTCGAGCCTTCGTCAACTCCTCCTCAAGAGCCTTGACTTTGGCCTCAGAAGCAGTAAGTTGAGCCTTCAAGTCCTGGATCTCCGTGGAGGCCTTCTGCAGCTCTGTGTCTAGAGTGGTAGATCTAGATTGCACTTGTTGATATCGATGCTGCAAGATCTCATTAGCCCGTCTCGGCCAGTAGCATCGGTCAGGAGTACGCGGGCGTCACGAACTATCGAGCCTATAGTAAGGATCATCTGAAGGACCAGAAATGTGTGAGTAAAATAATTGAACATTCGGAAAAATAATAGTAATAAGGGGCTTCAAGCTATTACCCGAGATGCGTGGTGGGTTATGTCACGGATGCGAACTTGAATGTCCGCATCCCCAAGGCACGTGGTGAACAGGAGTAACTGGTTTTCCACCCAGTCGCATTCACTGGGACCATGATGTTTAGAGGGGAGTCATCCTCTCCTCTATGAAGATCTCGCCAAATTCAATCGAGGTCTTAGAAGGTTGGCTCACTTTTGGAGGTCGTGGGTCCTCTTCTTGGGATGGGTCGTGCATTGCGGCGGGGAAGGGCTACGGGATGCTCGCTCTCGGGGTTGTGTGTTGGAGCGGCCAAGGTATGGGGAGCATGGGGGACTTGCTCCGGGGAGTGCTTTTCAAGGTACATGCCCCTCCTTCGGGATGAATGGGTAGGCTCGAAGACTTCCTCCCGTCGGCGGCCGAGCTAGCCTCTCTTGCATCGATTGCTCCGAAAAGGGAGAGAATGGATTAGAATACACTTAAGAGCAAAGAAAAATAAATGTAAATCAAATAAGTATACCTAGGCCTCAAGGCGGATCTACCGCCTTGGGGCTCAAATGAAAGTGGTATAGCAAAGGCCATGACTCGACCAAGAGTTTGGGCATGGTAGGGGTTATCGTTTAGGCGCGAGCTAAATCCAAGACAAATGGAGTGGGTTTAACACCCCTACCTTGGTGGGGAAGGTCACCTATCCAGCGAGTGGCAAAGGGCCACGGCTCGGGAAAAGAGATATAAAAAAACCTCTTTTTCCAGTACTTGTTGGAAGAGGGGGTACCATCAATGAATTTGGCCAGACCCCTGCTAGTAAAATAAAAAAACTCAAGATTACTGGAGGTTTTGGCTTGATAAAAGGTACGCCAGAGCTGAGGGGTGGGCACTTCCTGGGCATGTTGAAGTATCATAGAAAAGCTGACAAGTAATCTAATAGAGTTAGGGACCAGTTGGGTTAAGGGGATGCCGAAGCTCCGTGAGATTCGACATATAAGGTCGGGAATAGAAAAGCGGAGCCCTGCCTCGAGCTGCTCCACGAAGAAGCAAGCAAACCCAGAGAGAGGGCTGTAAGGTACATCGGTGGGCCCAGGAAGGCGTAATTATAGGAAGAAGGAATGCCCGCATTAATGCGGATGTTATTTAACGATTCCTCCGACAAGGTACTGTAAATATTGGGACGAACTGGATTGTTGCTTGAAGAAGCCATTTTAATAAGAGGAGGAAAGTGGGTGGAAAATTCAGTCAAAAGATCGCGATCAGAGCGAGGAGGGCTAAATGTACATGGAAGGGAGGAAGGATGCATACACGAATATATACGTATATATATTTGTAAGTATATATAAAAAAAGAGAGAGAAAGAGTAATAGAAGAAAAGAAGAAAAATGGAAGAAGAGGAATTAAAACTTACTTGATCGCTGGGCCATGGATGCTCCAGGAACGACGAGAAATGGTTACTAATCAACTCAAAGATAATGGGGATTTCGCTCAAAGTGAAGAACCAGGAAGCTCAAAGAGAAAATGGAAGAAGGAGGGGGAAAAAAGAAGAAGAAAGGCTATTTATAGAAACTGGAAGGGAGGGGAAGGGTTGGCCAAATAAAGGCCATTGGATGTAAGGAAGATCAACGGTGAGGAAAGGGAGAGAGGCGAAAGGACAAGCGATGTGACTGGCATTAAATGCGCCTGCCATGGCACGAAAATCGAGCGACTCTTGAAATTCAAAAGAGAGGGAGTAGTTGATTCGGTATGGGTAAGGTAGATCGGGTAGTCTTACTCACCTAGCAAAAGGTCTTCCACCTAGACTAGGAGAGTAGAGGGAGTAGTTGATTCGGTATGGGTAAGGTAGATCGGGTAGTCTTACTCACCAGCCTGTGGTCTTCCACCTGGACAAGAAGAGTAGAGGGAGTAGTTGATTAGGTATGGGTAAGGTAGATCGTGTAGTCTTACTCACATAGCCCAGGTCTTCCACCGGGCTAGAGAGAGTAGAGGAGAAGTTGATTCGGTATAAAGCGGATCCGGAACTATAAACCCACCTAGTCCGACCCTTCACTAGGGAAATGGGGGAGTAATTCCGCACGGTCGAGACATTATATAAGGTAAGACCTGGCTCTGGGACCTAGTATAAGGAGACCTGGTCCCACATGGTAGTATTCAGTTAAGGCCATGTCAACCAGACATGGAAATAAGAATTAAACTAAACAGTTAAAGAGACCTGCCCTGGTGAGTGTGCTAGGAAAACTTGGAAATTATTAAGGATAAAACCATTTCGGTTCTATAAAAAGGACAAAGCTTGATGAGCGACGATGGAGTAAGAAAACCGACCTGACTAATGCTCAAATAAGTCGCAAGAGGAGAAACCAGAACCGGATGTCAAGGAGGGCCGACCTGGCAATAGTAACTCTTTGATATTCCCGACCTAACGGATAGTTACTCGTTGATATGCCCGACCTGACGGATAGTTACTTGTTGATACGCCCGACCTGACGGATAATTACTCGTTGATACGCCTGACCTGACAATAGTTACTCTTTGATACGCCTGACCTGACAATAGTAACTCTTTTATGCGCCCAACCTGACGGATAGTTACTCGTTGATACGCCCGACCTGACGGATAGTTACTCATTGATACGCCTGACTTGACAATAGTTACTTAGGGATACAATATCGAGGAGGGACGACCTGACAAAGTAAATAAGGGTCAGAACCGACCTGGGTAGCATTAATTATACCTTAAGGTAGACCTGTCAACAATTAATGCTTGTCAGGTCCGACCTGACGGCATTAAATGCATTTCAAAGAATACCTGACGAGTATTTGACATCCTAGGATATTGACGCCGTGAAGCCACCTGGCTATAATCAAACCGATGAAGTGACTAGTTCCTTTGGTCTACATGACTGAGACTTTCACCAATGCGGACAACCAATTAGGGGCCGCCACGTGGACAACCAGGACAAAGGAGATGAGGCTATAAAAGGGGTAGGTATGTGTGATTTTCAGATCATCTTCTTCCCATATACAATCAGCTATTTTTATATTTCTAGACACATTTTGCTAAACACTCTTTTTTCCTTTAAAACTAACTTGATCGTCGGAGTGCTAATGCCGGAATTATTTCAAGTAGTCTTTGCAAGCTAGCTGAGGATCAGGTTGGGACTTCGAAAAGATCTCCCCCAAGAGACCTTTTCACCTATTATCCACTATAACTATCTTTCCAAGCTATTTTCCTGAAGTCTTTGGTTCTATGACATCGTAGATTGAAGGTTAGTGGCTTTTTTTTTTTTTGGAAGAAAGGTTAGCCGTTAGTGACTTTTTAGCAATGATCTATTGCAACATGCTTGATCTACAAATAAGAATTGGATAGTTCATCCTAAAATTCACAACATTTATTTTATTTTGTTGATTGAATTTTGTTGGGAAATTATTTTGTAGATTTTGATGAATGCCATGCAAAACTTAGAATAGGAAGTTGGCACCCCATTTTTGTTGAAAATTGCATTGTAATAGATAGGGTGGTCGAAAGTGAGTTAAGTCACTATGCTCGAACACGCAAGAAGACAACCGGAGACTACAAGGAAGACTGTTTGTGAGGCGAGATGAGTATGGCAAAGAAGAGAAGATAGGAACTGATCAAGGTGCGGTGAGATGTGAGTGAAGTATCGGTCAAGTCAACTCAAGATAGCCAAGTCTCAAGTTGAAGTGATGAAGAGTCATCCAATGATTGGAAGTCGACTCAAGTCGCCTGTGGGAAGTCAAGGAAATGTCAAGTCGAGATAATGGAAGAGATCCGTTGTACGTAAATCAAGAGAATTACTTAAACAAGTAATACTTCCATACTACCTTTCTTGAAGTGCTCGGTTCTAAGCGGCGTGCAAGAGGAATAAACCAATGGGAAGCATCGCACTGTGTTTAACACCAAAAGTCAAGAATCATTCATACAAGGAATTGGCAATTCCAAGAACTGCAACAAGACAAGCCAACGACCACAAGTGACTTTCAAAAATAAGCCTATCTCTTCAACGGGCAGATTTTTGAAAGATCACTATAAAAGGCTGAGGAATTTATTTGAGAAAAGGTGACCTTGATTATCTGAACCACGAACATTCAAGCAAACATTTGAACTGTAACCAAAAATATTCTCAAATCATTCAAGATCAATCCTCAAGCCTACATTACGAAGGAAATCAATCCAACACTCACCGTGAAGGAAAGATAATCTCAATCGAGTTGAAGAGGAAATTTTTGAAGAATAAAAGGGTCTACATTCCACGGAGGATTGTAGGAAGGTTCAAGGTCGAACCGGTCTCAAGTTTTGGGTCAAATCCAAGAAGCTTGAGCAAGTGGGTCAGTAGTAGCAAAGGCAAACGCCCTGTGAAGAAGTTCTCGAGTCGCACGAGAAGCCGGTGTGTGACCAAGGCATCTCCAGATCGAGTCCCAAAGGATCAAGTCATTTGTGTGATCAAGACTTGTATCTGGATGTTAACCACTCGTATATTGATCAATACTTAGTGGATTCCTCCGGGAGTTGGAGAAGAGAGGAGTAGAAGAATTACCCCATCTTCGAACCTCTATAAAAATTTATTGTGTCATTTACATTTCAAAGCATTTTAAATTTCTCGCATCTTATTTTTATATCTCACGATAAATTTGCTATCCAATTGATAATTAACTAAGTGCTAAAACCAAGTATTAAAACAAACTTAACCAAATTCAAGGGTGTTAAGTCTTCCAATAAAAACAAATCACGGTGAGTTAAGTCTTTAGTCAAAAACAATTTGAGTTATTCTATCAACAAATTTCGGCCGAAATCGTTGAGTGACTAACTCACGATTAACTAACTTAGTGTCCATCAAGGACAAAGTTGTGAAGTATTAACTCGAATATTTAAAAGGACTAATTTGAAAAGTTGGTAAGGTTTATTCAACCCCCCATTCTAAACCTTACACTCACACCCCTTGGGACCTGCAAATTTTAAAGGTGCAAAACCAAATTTAAATACGCTATAATCATCTTACATTTGATTAAGGGATAATGACAAAAAAAAAACCCTGAGATCCGAGCTAATTACAAAAAAATCCAAATGTTTTTGAAAATTGCAAAAAAAAACTTGAGATTTGATTTCACTTGCATTTCTCCCTTCATAAACAAAAATATTTCAAACCCCTAATATTTCTAGAAGTATTAGAATTACCACCTTAAATTTAAGACCTAATCAAACCTAAGGAATTTCTTTTGTAACTTTGAAATATTTCTGGGTTTTTTGTGATTAGCCCAAAGCTCAGGGGTTCTTTTGTAATTATTCCTCTGATTAATTATCGAATTACACTGGCACATTCACGTGGTGGACGTCAGCTTCTGATTTTCTCACTGATTTACTTACAAAGAATTATGTTGGTTTATCACACTTTTGTTTAGTTGATTAGTGTTGTTATCTACCCCCAAGGGTTGGCCTAGTGGCCTTGAGGTTGCAATTGCACCTCAAGGTCCTGGGTTCAAACCTTGACTATCGCGGAGTGAGGGTTGAGGTTTTTCCCTCCTCCCCCAGAGATTAGGACCATCCCTGGCAAGGATGAATGTCCTATAGTTCGAAGGAAGTTTGAGGTTTGTGCTCCCAACTATTGTGGGGATACTCTGGGTTGTCAAAAAAAAAAAGAGTTGTTATCTTTCTAGGGGTACTCTTTTTCTCAATCAAAGGTTTTTCTCCAACTAATTTTAATTTGATTGTGTTTTAATGAGGCCCCTCTTTTGTCTATTTGTATGGCCTTGTGTTCAGTATCTCTTTTTGCTAGCTATTTGACGTTGTGAATAGCACCCCATTTTTATCTTTAATAGATATATCTGAATTATCCAAAAAAAAAAAAATAAGGTGTGATTGCTTGATTTTTTTAATTTTGATTTTCCTTTTTTCTATTAGAAAAGAAGAATAATGAATTTTGATAGTGTAATTAGATATAACATAAAAATATAATAATGATAGTTTATATGATATAGAAAAGAAAATTTTAGTAAATCCCCCAAGCTATGCGAGATTTACTACATTACTCACTAAACTATTTTTTTTCTACTTAACCACTTAAACTATATAAAAACATTACTACTTCATCTACTTCTCCGCGCCGGCGAAATATTCCCATCAGATCTGTGACAAGGATAAAGAGATGGGACTGTAGAATTTTCGTGTAATTCAAGGGGTTAAATAGAAAAAAATAGTTTAGTGCGCGATGCCAAGAATTTTACATAGTTTGTATATTAAAATTTCCATATGTATTTATATTTATTCTTTTTTGCCTATGTATAAAAATAAAATATTAAATTATAGCATAGTTTAATAAGTTTCACTTGTTATTATGCATGATTTTCAAACCAAATGACTCTAAAATCTGAACAAATGTCTAGAAACTAAAAGCATTCATTTCTTTTCGAACAAAATAAAGAAAATAAGCTTTGAAACCCCAATCAAGTATAGAAATGACATCCATCTCTATCAGATGACTTTCTTTATTCGATGCAAAAGCAATAAAAGGGTCAAGAACCGAACAAGCAGAAACATCATTCTGACAAAATTAGTGAAACTATAACATATTATACAAGCATAAATACACGTTTACGAAACATAATTCAAGCATTTACTATTAGATGCACGCACAGAGGAAAGTCGAACTTAGTAAGCTAGTAAAATCTAAGAATTGAGAAAAAGTTAAATGAAATTTTGAAGTAGATAATTGCTAGAGAAAATTTTAATATACCCCCAAAATTTTATCTTAAGTTTGTGAAGTATTACTTGAACTCTATTTTTGTCAAAAAATGAACAAATTCTTTGTATTGAGGGAGACCAGTCTCTATAGAGGGCGACCGGTACCTGAAAGATTTTAAATGTTTTCAAAAAACAGAGAAGTGTTAGACCAAGTGACTACGATAATTTAGAGGAGGGGGTGAATAGATTATGCCAATTTTCTAAAATTCGTCCTCTTTTTTGAATGTCAAGATGATAGCAATAATGTAAGTGTCGGAAAATAAACAACACTCGATGATTTATAGAGCTTCACCCCACCTAGGGACTACGTGCTCTACCACCCCAGTATATCCGGGATGGATTTCGAAAAAGAAAAAGAATTTTATTAATAGTTACTACAACTATTACAACTTCACCTTGAAGAGTACCACACTCTTCTTACAACGACACCTATGAAGATTACCACAATCTTCCAACTCGAAGAGCGCCAAACTCTTCTATACCTTGAAGAGCACCAAACTCTTCCAACACCTTGAAGAGCACCAAACTCTTCCAATACCTTGAAGAGCACCAAACTCTTCTTCACTTCAAAGAGCACCAAACTCTTCAACAACTAGAATCAACCAAGTGTGCTCTTACCACAAGAACACTTACAATGATATCTTGTCTTGGGGGATAGAAACAAATTCGAGATTACAACTCGATAATGAAGTATACAACTTGAAGTGGAACTGTAATAGAGAATGAAAGACTAATAAGCAAGATGTCAAAGTGATAATCTTAGGCTATTACAACAAGAATGTTGACAGAAAAGAGTTAGACAAATTTGCAGATTTCTTGTTTGTGTTGTATTGTGTAATGTCTTGTTGTGTTGCTTCAAATCTTCCTCTGTTTATAGGAGAGGTCTTGAATATTGATAGGCTCCTCTTGGCGAAATGAATCTGTAAAGAAAATACAGATTTAATCAAGAATATAGCTGTTATAAATCAATCCCACAATTTCAAGAAAAGTTGTCTCCCATAGGGTCAAAATCGCCGATTTTGAAATGGGTGGGTCGACCGATCGAGCAAAGACAATCGGTTTTTTTATTCCGAGGAAGTGCATATCTTACCTGGATCTTCTTCCATAATGGTACGAAACAATAGTATCATTGGGGTAGATACACAAATTACTTTAAATATAAGAAGCTGATTGGGTGGGTTGGTCCGAGTGGAAAGAAAAAAAATGAATTGAACTTAAAATCTTTTCTGGAGATGTCCATTTTCCTGCCACGAGCAAACATATTAATGATGAGGAAAGCATTTTTGTTATGCTACTAATACTTGTACTTGCTCGCCTATTCTGCCTAAGCCTGGCTGAGGAAGAGTTACGGGGCCTAAAACAAAAAAATATGCTGATGGGCCGAGGGCATACTATGTGTAATGATTTCTTCATTCACGATAAATAATAAATAAAAAGAAAAAGGCATTCCAAAGACCGACCCCCAAGTTCCATAGCTTTTGGTCCGCTATCCCGATCATGATTTTCCTACCCCCGGAGGAAAGGTACTTCCCTTTTTGGCCGGTTGTGGGCGAGGAGGTATTCGAACCCCTGACACCGTGGTTTGTAGCCACGTGCTCTAATCCTCTCGAGCTGTGCCCCACCCCATCTCCACCGGATCTGCTTCCGGGAGTACCCTATATAAAAAAGGAACCTTTCCTCTCCCGACCATTTTGGGTTAAGAAGATGTGAAAGCACGTTGAGCTGGAACCCACACAGGTCGACCTATAGGTCGATCTGTCCCTGCAATTTTATCAGAAGAAAGAATATTGAGACAGAGAGGTAGAGGAGGGGATTACAACTAGGTCAACCCATGTGGTCGACCCATCCCTGGTGATTTTTTCTGGAAAAAATGCAATCTTAATTTCCAGGCACCGGTTGACCTAGGGGTTGTCCGATCAATCTATTCCAGGGACTTTGTCTTACGGGCTCCGTTTTACCTTGATGGTATTCGGTAAATGTTAAAAATACATTAACACATAAAAATGACTTTTTATATCACCCGAAACGAATTGTTTTGAATAATCGAAAAATAAACCTCAAGAGAATACTCCGAAAAATAATTTAAAACGAATAAGAGTATTTGGACAACACTTGGGGACATTGTTTTGGTGTAAAAACACATTTAAATAAAATCATCAAAATCATGATAAAAATATTTATCTAACAAACTCCCCCTTTTTAATGATTACAAAACAAAAAAATTTTAGGAGATCGATTTTTAAAACAAAACACATTTTATTGGTCTAAAACAACAATCAATTATAAGCAACACAAATCATGAATAAAAATACAAGAATAGGAGCAAAGATTTTTCAAAAACATTTTATAAAAGCTCCCCCTATCAACATGCACAACAAGAGTAAGTAGAAGCAAACAATTAAGAGCTAAAAGCTAAGCTTTTACACTACGAGCTTCAATATGATGAGCTTAGAAGCTCCCCTGTCAAAAAGAATCATTAGACAAGTATAAAAGTACATAATACATCTGTTGGACTAAGTTATATCCACAACTTTTGGCTTTTAATAACCACAACTGCTAGCTTTTTTTGCGAGCTTTTTTTTAGTTACATCCACAACCTTTGAGCTAATGACATTGTTTCGTGTTTCTCCCCTTTTACAATCATCAAAAAGAATGTTTCGATAATAACATCATATATTCATATCAAAGTGCGCAATGGAACCGATATATCGAGCTTTTGAACATGAAGCTTAAAATTCCAAAAATTAAGGGAAAATTTGATAAGACTATTTGTATAAGCTCATTTTAGTGACAAAACATGATCTCTATAAACTTATAAGACTTTTGAAATCGAGAGAGTCATGTAAATGATGAAGTTTCCATTGAAACATTTTATCGAGCACTTGGCGTGCGTAAAACAAAATCGAAGATGTATATAAACTTTGTAAAT
Organism: Rehmannia glutinosa; assembly: GCA_016081115.2. Classification (NCBI taxonomy): domain Eukaryota; kingdom Viridiplantae; phylum Streptophyta; class Magnoliopsida; order Lamiales; family Orobanchaceae; genus Rehmannia; species Rehmannia glutinosa. The sequence goes on from JABTTQ020002785.1 coordinate 169,029, forward strand.
GTAATCATGCCCAATAATTCATCATCAAATGCAGTTCTATAAATATCATCCATCAAAAATCATCATATCCAACACAATTATACAAGAATTCCATCAAAATATTCATACATAAGCATTTTCTCAAGGGTTCAACCCAATTAAGATTAAAAAGGAATTAAACTTACCAATTGATCGGAGAAGTCAGGTATTATGAATGATATACCAATAATATAAGATCAAAAATATAGAAATATCAAGAAATAAAACATTTTGAGTGAATTGTGTGTGAAATTGCAAAGGGGTCAAAAAATGGAAGAAAACCGAGTGAAATACAAAGTCTGGAACATAACCAATTTATCCAAAAAAATAGGCCAGGTCGACCCGTCCATGGGGGTGGCCGACCGGTCCAGCTGCCAGGTCAACCGGTCGACCACCTGGTCATCCGGTCCCAGAAGCCATTTTTTGATTCTGTCCGAATTTTGATCAAAAAATCCAAATTTTCACCCCTAAGTTTTAAAAACGCACAAAATACAATCATAGACCTTATTCAATATGCATTATGCCTAAACAAGCTCGAATAGAAGCAAAAGACTCGGCGGTAAGCAATTTTGTAAAAATATCCGCGAGTTGATCTTGAGATGGAACAAAAGACATCTCAATTTTTCATTTGGAAAGGCAATCTCTTAGAAAATAATGACGAACCTCAATTTGTTTAGTACGATTATGATGAACCGAGTTTTGGGCAATATTTATAGCGGACGTGTTATCACAAAAATTTGGGACACTTTCAAAAGAACATTTATAATCCGCTAAGGTTTGTTTCATCCAAAGCAATTGAGTACAACAAAAACCGCGGAATTATATTCGGTTTCGGCCGTTGATAATGAAACACAATTTTGTTTCTTTGAAAACCATGATACTAGGCAATCGCCTAAAAATTGACATGATCCGGAAGTGCTTTTGCGATCATCAATATTCCCGCATAGTCCGAATCACTATATCCTTTAAGAGAAAAATTTTCATTCTTTGGATAAAACAAGCCATATTGAATAGTGCCTTTCAAATATCGAAAAATTCTTTTAACGGCACTCATGTGAGATTCTTTGGGATTGCTTTGAAAACGAGCACATAGGCATACGACATGAAGAATATCGAGTCTATGGGAGTAATAAAAATTGATGAACATACCTCGATTTTATTTGTCAACCAATATGCCTTTTTCAAACTTGACAAACCATGATGTAGATCCCTATGGATAAGTCTACAATCATTTGTTCTTTAATTCCAAAATATTTCCTGCAAAATCTTGACAAAACATCTTGCACAAGAGATTAGTAATATCGGATAATATAGACAATATTGATATAAAACATCATAAAAGTTGGACAAGTAGCACATACTATGCTTTTTGTAGGAATCAACAAAAGTTTGATAAAACATGTGCTTATTAAAAATCTATTGAAGATCTCCTTTTTAATTTTGAAAAACCGAGAATATATAGTTGAGACATCATTTTTAAGAAACATTTTGAAAAAAAATTATGACAATCAAGAGAAGAATAACAACATGAATAATAAAATGCATAATTCTAGAAACTGATAAGAGTTACCAATTTCGCCATTGCCAAAGGTTGTATCTTTCCCATTGTTGATTATACCTTCTTCTTGAAAAATTATTTTGTTAATGTTTTCTTCTTTGATCAAATGGCGCGAACATTTGTTGTCTCTTTGACGATTTGAATTCCTTTGGCTTTTATTGCATCGAGTACCTAACATCATATTTTCGTGTGGTACCCTCAAGTGTTTGGGTCCTTTGGGATTAGCATTGAGACTTTTAGGTCTCCAATAATAATTAGAGCTATTTCTAGCCCGATAAGTATTTGCCGTGTGACCACTTTTACCACAATAAAAACATGTAATAGTTCTAGAAGCATAATGATAAACATGCATAGAGACATGGTTCGTTTTCATATCATTAATAGCATTAGTCTTATAACCAAGTCCTAGTTTCAAATGATCACAACATTGAACATCAATAATTTTGGTCATTATATCGGTACTCAAGTTAAACTTTAACATATCTTTTTCATGCAATCAATATCCTTAAAAAGAGTACTATTTTCTTTTTTAAGGTTTCTAACCTTATCAAGTCTACTAGTGTGAGCACAAGAAAGTGATTCATATGAAGCAAGTAAACTATCCTTTTCATTTTTCAAAGAGTTGAATTCCTTTTTCAAATTTTTGTATTTAAAAAGCATGCTTTGGAATTCATTTTGAAGCTCATCAAAATCTTCTTGCAGCTCATTAATAAAAGTGATAGAAGAATTAGAGCGTACCGCATCTTCTTCTTCGATGCCTATTAGACATTGCTCGACTTCCTCATCATCGGATATTGCATGAAGCTCATCCCATGTTTTTGCTTCGGCTTTAGCATTTAAGGCTTTTAATTTTTTGTGGTATTTCTCCTTCTTCCTTTGTTCTTCCTTCCCTTTTGGACAATCGGCAACATGGTGTCCGGGTTTTCCGCATCTAAAGCAAGACTTATTTCTTGCTTTCCTTGTTTTTATTTACAAATTTTATAAATTTTCTAATAAGTTCCTCATCTTCATCTTCTTCTTCATCCTCATCACTTGAATAATAATTTTTCGATTTTGAGGCAAGACCTTTTAGAGTTGATCCCATATTCGGTTGAGAAGTCGATGCTTTTGAATTATTCCCTTCATTGGTATAAACTTCATAGATGAGAAGATTGCCAATAAGCTCATCAAAATTTAGAGTTTCCAAATTTTGAGCTTCCGTAATAGCGGTAACTTTTTCGGACCAAGAGACGGGAAGAACATTTAGAACTTTTGTGACCTTATTCTCTTCGAAAATAATTTTTCCAAGTGCCACAAGACTACTTCTGGCAAGCTTGTTAATCGTTTTGAAATTGGGTGACTCGGCTTTTTTGTGCCACGACCAACTTGATTCAATTTGTGCTTTTTGCTAGTAGGCAGTCTTTGGGTGTAGCGGTTGACCAATCTACTACATACATGTTCTTTTTGTCGCATCTTTGCAACACAACTTCATTCGATTCAAGATCCTTGATTTGGCATATACCCATGTTAAATCCAACATTATAGCCCCTTGTCACAAAGTTGATGATGCTTAGCAAGTTGAAGTTGAGTCCTTCAACATATGCAACATCCGTGATTTCTAATCCATTCCTCTTGATGGATCCAATGCCGCCGAAATCCACAAAGAGACCTGGTGTGGATTTGCTTTCCTAACTTGACAAAATCATAGGTTGGTTCCATTTTTCAGGATTTCACCGAAGAAAACTTAGAGGTTGATTTGAAGATAGATAGGGTTTTGAGAGAGTTTTGCCTTTGCTTCGAAAGAAATGAACAGTTTTGGTAATATGAGAGAGAGAAGAAGGAAAGCTTAAGTATGGTTTATGAAAGGACGTGCGGGTGGTTTTGAAATGTGATCGAAATCGATGACTTAGATTTTGCACGCCGATGTAGCATTTAATGTTTCGTATTTAATGCGGCAAAGCATTTATATCAAATCATAAGCTTGGTGTGCGCTTTTGCATGTACGTCATAATTATGACGTAATTCTTAAAAACATTCCCGCTTAGTCAAACGACATTGCGTTTTTGTCACTTTGTTCATAAATGACTCGGCTTTTACCCTTAGTCTGGTTTAACTCTTCTTCTCACAGTTCTCTTTGTGACTAAATTTGTCGTGACTTGGTATATTTGTCTTTTCCGATACGGTGATTTTCTTAGCCGATTTGTGAGTTCAACTCTTTTTCCTTTTTGTGTTCCATTTCTTTTCTTTGATTCTTCCGAGTGTCACTCACTCAATTAACCCTAACTCATGCTTGAGTTCTTCAAATCTTGACTCACATAATGGTTTTGTGAAGATGTCACCAATTGTTTATCAGTTGAGATATATTCCAAGATGATGTCCTTCTTTTCAACATGATCTCTTATGAAGTGATATCTCGACGTCGATATGCTTTGTTCTTGAGTGCAACACAGATTTTGAGTGATTGCAATTGCACTTGTGTTATCACACATGATTGGAATTTCTTTTTCCTCAACTTCATAGTCTCTCATTTCTTTGTCTCATCCATAGGATTTGGGCACAACAATTTTGCCCGCAGCCTATGTATTCTCGGTGTAGAGGTGGCTATTGAATTTTGCTTCTTGCTAAACCAGGAAATCACTGTTTCCAAAGCATTTGACATGTGCCCGAGGTGCTCTTCCTGTCAACTCTACATCCAAAGATAGTCGAGTCGAATATCCAATTAGCTTGAATCCACCTTCCTTTGGATACCATAAGCCAACTTCTTGGCTTCCTTTCAAGTATCTCAATATTCTCTTAGCTGTTGTCATATGGCTCTCTTTTGGAGCATATTGAAATCTTGCACATACACCTACAATAAAGATGATGTCCGGCTTTGCCGTTTGTGAGATAGAGCAATGATCCAATAAGTGCTCAGATCTTGTTTGATCTACGAGGCTTGCCATCCGCATCCATGTCCATTTTGACTGATGTATTCATTGGTATTTTCACAGAGGACTTCTCCTCCATACCAAATTTCTTCATTAAATCTCTGGTGTATTTTGTTTGACTTATGAAGGTTCCATCCTTCAGTTGTTTCACTTGGAATCCAAGGAAGAATGTCAGCTCTCCCATCATGCTCATTTCAAATTTACTTTGCATGAGGTTTGAAAATTTTTCACATAGCTCTTTGTTTGTGGATCCAAAAATGATGTCATCCACATATATTTGAACAAGCAGTATACTCTTCTTGTCTTGAATTCTAAAAAGTGTTCTATCTACTTTTCCTTTTGTGAATCCATTCTCAGTTAGGAATTGTGATAAGGTGTCATACCATGCTCGGGTGCCTGTTTCAATCCATACGAGCTTTCTTGAGTTTGTATACCTTATCTCCAAGAGTCTTCTGCTCAAATCCTGGAGGTTGTTCAACATACACTTCTTCTTCCAATAAACCATTTAGGAATGCGCTTTTTACATCCATCTGATATACATCAAAATTCTTGTGAGCTGCATAGGCAAGAAACATCCTTATAGCTTCCAATCTTGCTACAGGAGCAAATGTTTCATCAAAATCTATTCCTTCTTCTTGGCAATATCCTTTGGCTACTAGTCTTGCTTTGTTTCTTACCACAGAACCTTCCTCGTTCATCTTGTTTTTGAACACCCATTTAGTACCAATAACGTTTTGATGGGTGGGTCTTTGAACTAATTCCCATACTTTATTTCTTTCAAACTGATTCAGCTCTTCTTGCATAGCTTGAATCCAATGTGTGTCATCCAATGCTTGTAACACATCTTTGGGCTCTATTTGCGAGATAAAGCATGTGAACTTAGCTTCTTGTTGAGTTCGGATCTTGTTTTGACACCTTCTCTTATATCTCCAATGACAAGTTGGTGGATGGTCTCTCGGCCATCTTACATCAAAGTTGGAGTAAGTTGGCCGGATTCGATCGTCTAGCGTTGTGTTGCTTTGATCACTCTCTCGTAGTCACTTAGCTGCAAATTTTCCAATTTGTTTTTGAGATTGACTATCTCATCTTCTTCTCGAGTTTATAATTCCTTTTCAAACTTCAAAGATAGGGACTCTTACGTATGGTTGGATGATTCAAACTTATGGTGACTCTTCAATGTCTTCTCCATTTACATTTGGCTCATCGAATACCACATGAATGGATTCTTCTACAACCATATTCCTTTTGTTGAGTACTCAGAGGCTTTGCTTTCGGTGAGTATCCCAAGAAGATACCTTCATCGCCTTTAGCATCGAAGGCCTTTAGATTGTCTTTGCCCTTGTTGTGGATGAAGCATTTACATCCAAATATTCTAAAATATGCAACATTTGGTTTGCCATTTGTCTTTGCCATTGTCTGTTTATCATACATCCTGTTTTGAGTGTAGCAAGTGTGTTGATTGCCACCCCAAAATCTTTTTGGTAACCCTACTTGACTAACATGGTCCTTCCTTGTCGCTTCTTTGAGAGTTCTATTCCTTCTTTTCGCAACTCCATTCTCGCTTTGTGGAGTTCTTCTTGCATGCAGATAGTTCATGACCAATACCATTTTCAATACAATATCGAGTTATTATTCCATTGACAAACTCGGTTCCTCCATCGATCTTATTTTGATAATGGTTTGGCTCTTCTCATTTTGAATCCTCTTCATCAATTTGTGGTAGTTTCGTAGAGTTTCTTTCTTCTTACACATGAATATTGTCCATGTATATCTTGAGTAGTCATCTACTACCACCAAGGTGTATTTCTTTCCACTTATGCTATTTGGTTCCCTTTGGGCCAAATAGATCCATATGTAGCAGATGCAATATTCTTGTTGAAGATGGGCATGTCTTTTCTTTGAATGATGATTTGATTTGTTTTCCTTCGACATGCGTCACATATACTCTCCTTTCTCGTATAATCGAAGTCCGGAAGTCCTTCCACAAGACTACTACGGTAAGCTTGTTAATCGTTTTGAAATTCGGGTGACTCGACTTTTTGTGCCACGCCCAACTTGATTCATTTGTGCTTTTTGCTAGTAGACAGTCTTTGGGTGTAGCGGTTGACCAATCTACTACATACATGTTTTTTTCTCCGCATCCTTGCAACACAACTTCATTCGATTCAAGTATCCTTGATTTGGCATATACCCATGTTAAATCCAACATTATAGCCCTTGTCACAGAGTTGATCGATGCTTAGCAAGTTGAAGTTGAGTCCTTCAACATATGCAACATCGTGATTTCTAATCCATTCCTCTTGATGGATCCAATGCCTCTTATTTCACCTCGAGCTTCATTTCCTCCAAATATGACTTTTGCTCCTTTAACTTCCTTGAATTTTGACAGGTTTTTTCTTATTTCTGTCATATGTCCGGGAACGACCACTATCCATATACCAGGTTCCTTGGCACTCACTGTTCCTTGAACCCGCAATCAAGGAAATTAAGTTTTAGGTACCCATACTTGTATCCAGGTCCTGAGGGGTTAGAATTGTAATATGATCCAACCAACTTATAGCCAAATGATTTGACTCTAAGGGGTTGCCATCTATCGATGCCATAATCATAATTAATCTTGGCAAATTGCTTGGGGATTCTAGGTTCATACAAATTTGTCTCTTTTGTCTGTATGCTGTATATGTGTTTTGGCAATCGCTTCTTTGGGTAATTGTGGTGTTTCGAGTGTAGTGCCTAGGTGCATATGTGTCTTGATAAAAGCTCTTATACTTTTGGAATGGCCTTTGCTTTGAGTTCTAGGCCTTTGCCATTTGGGCTTATATTCCATAAGTCTATGTTGATAGTTCACATCATTCCAATCGGCTTGGCTTGGATATTTTCTACCATTCCCATCATATGTATTTCTTTTATAGATTTTCTGGGGTTTTTGGTAGCTCGCTTCTTCTTTCTGAGTATTTTCTGTTTGAAGTTTCTTTGAGAACTCGATGAATCTCTTCTCATTTTGTCCTTTCAAAGTAGCGCACTCAATCGGCCGCTTTTCTTTTCCTTTATAACCAAGCCAGTTTGCTTGTAATTGAGCTTTGGAGTGAATGTGTGTGCAACATTTAGAGTTTTGGATTTTTAGACTCTTCATTGCTTGAAGATCCTTTTTCCAAAATTACTTTTGAAGTTTGACATATCACGCAGAGGAGTTAAATCCTAGGCTGTCTTGTCTCCACATTCTCTTTGACTCATAATAAGATCATCCAATGCTTTAGATGCCTTAGTGAATGAGGTAATAACATTTTTGAGGTCATTCTCCCTCTTTTCTATGGCAGCAATTTCTGCTATTAGCTTGGCTTTTTCAGCCTTTAAACTTTCATTCTCATCGCTATTTGACTTAGAGTACTCGGCTCCTTAGTCACCGTGTGAGTTTTGGCTCTTGAGTAGGCTGTTTTCCTCATTTAGTAGTGTGTGTGAGGATTTAATGTGTTCAAAATCTTTCATCATTTTGCCTAATGAGTCATAAAGATCAGTGGGTGATGAGGTGTGTGTGTCACAGTCACTATCACTAGAATACGAGTTTGATGAGTTGTAGTTTACCTCATCTTCTTGGTCGAGTTGATCTTGTTCCTTGGCCATCAAACAGATCGGGCCTTCTTCTTCGTAGTCACTTGAGTAGTCGGCTTCACTTGCTCTCAATCATGTTTGTCTCTCTTGATTTGTTTGTCTCGGCGATCTCTGCGACCATCATTGCCTTTTTCTTTTCTTGTCTTCTTTCTCTCAAGACCTTTCTTTCTTCTTTATTCCTCGTATTTGTTGACTACAGGATATGGGCGATCAATGGCATAGTGACCTGGTTGCCTACTGGTTCAAAGATAGGTATTCAACCTTTTGATCGACTCTTTCCATTCTTGGATTGTCACCCTTTGATATTGACTTTTTGATGATCTGTTCTCTTGGTTCCATCTTCCCTTGACTTGGAGGGAGCTGAGTGTCTTATGGAAGATTCGCCTTGCCTCTCTTGTAGTTCTTATTGAAAAACTTGTTGAACCTTTTTTACTAGTAGGGCTATTTCTTCCGGGTCAATGACTTCTTTGACCTCGGCTCTCTTCCCATCTTTAACAATTAGAGCAAATTGTTTTGGGTACATTTGTCTCTTCCTGGTCTTTTCTTCTCGGCTCAAACTTGTAGGCTTTGAGGTCCGAGAATAGTTCATGGTTGGATGTCTTTGATAGGTCCATGGAATGTCTTAGTGCCATGACTTTCATTTCCCATTCATTTGGAAGACTTTTTAGGATCTTCATACACATTTCTTCTCGTGTATATTCCTTTTCCAAGTGCAGATAGCTCGTTGGTGATTTCGTGAACGAGCATCCAGTTGATCCAGGTTTTCTCCCGAGATCATTTTGAAGTTCTCAAATTTCTGTACGGCCACTGATAATTTGTTTTCTTTGATTTGCTCACGAGCCTTCACAAATCAATGTTAGCTTGTCCCCATTTCTTTAGCCGTTTTGCATGATTTGACTTTATTGAACATGGCTTTGTCCAAGGTTTTGTAAAGGATGTCCTTGGCTACATTGTCCAGGTTGTATCTTTTTGTCATCATTTGTCCATTCGGTTCTTGGTTTTTCAACCATGGGGTGGGAGCAACATCCTCTTCACCTTCAAATTTGCGGCTCTTCTTACAAATTTGTGTTCACCTTTAGGATTTGCGGTGGCCCATCCTCTATCACTATCCACATCTCATCATGTAATCTTTGATAGATGAGCTCGCATACGAATTTTCCAATCATCAAATTCTTCAATTGTGAGCATAGGGATGCGTGTCAAATTTGCTTCCATGATAATAAATTTTAATGATAAAAAGAGTTTTGAAAGTTTAAGTACTAAAGCGGACTTTGAAAAGTTTGGAGATCTAGTTCAAGAACCGGTGCGGAAGGCTCAATGAACCAACCGCTCGATACCACTTGTAGGTCCCAAGGGGTGTAAGTGTAAGGTTTAGAAGGGGGTTGAATAAACCTTACCAAATTTTTGATTTAGTCCTTTTAAAAATTGAGTTGATACTACACATTTGTGTCCTTGGTGAATGACCAATTTAGTTAATCAAGAGAGTTAGTCTCTCAACAGGCTCAATCGAGTTTGTTGATGGAATAACTCATTTGTTAAGTCTAAATTAACTCAACCGGTTTGTTTTTTGGAAGACTTAACACCCTTAAGTTTGGTTAAGTAGAGATTTAGAGCTTGATTTAGTACTTAGAGATTATCTAATGGATAGCAAATATGTCGTGAGAATTAAACAAATATGATGCAAGAATTAAAGTCTTTGAAATGTAAATGACACAATGAGATTTTTATAGAGGTTCAAGATGGGGTAATTTTTCTACTCCTCTCTTCTCCAACTCCTGGAGGAATCCACTAGGTATTGATCAAGATACAAAGTGGTAACATCCGGATACAAGTCTTGATCACACACGGTGACTTGATCCTTTGGGACTCGATCTGAGACGCCTTGATCACTCGGTGGCTTCTCACGACTCGGCTTTCTTCACAGGGCGTCCGCTACTACAGCCCACTTGCTCAAGCTCTTTGGATTTGATCACGAAGCCCTCCAAAAGCTCAAGACTTGGTTCGACCTTGAACCTTCCTACAATCCTTCGTGGAATGTAGACCCCTTGATTCTTGAGAATTTCCTATTCAAGCGATTGAAGTTATCTTTCCTTCACGGTGAGTGTTGGATTGATGTTCTTCGTAGTGTAGGCTTGAGGATTGAGCGTTTAATAACTTGAGAATATTTCAGGTTCTGATTCGATAATTGCTTGAATGTTTGTGGTTCCGGTCTTATCCTCTCGAGTTATTCCTCGGCCTTTTATAGTGATCTTTCAAAAATCTGCCCGTTGAAGAGATAGGCTTATTTTTGAAAGTCACTTGTGGTCGTTGGCTTGTCTTGTTGCGATCCTTGGAATTGCCATTTCCTCGAATGAATTGTTCTTCACCTTTTCGAGTTCGACACGGTGTAGTGCTTCCCATTGGTTTATTCCTTTTGCACGCTTCCGGGATCGAGCACTTGAGAAAGGTAGCATGGAGATATTACTTGTTTAGGTAATTCTCTTGATTTACGTGCAACGGATCTTTTTGATTATCTCGACTTGATTGCATTTCCTTGCTTTCCCAGGTGACTTAGAGTCGACTTCCAATCATGGATGACTCTTCATCACTTCAACTTGAGACTTGGCTTTTCTTGAGTTGACTTGATCGATACTCCACTGTGCATCTGTTTGCTCCTTGATAGAGTTCCGTCTTCTCTTCTTTGCCATACTCACTGTCTTGCAATGAGTCTTCCTTCTAGTCTCCGGTTGTCTTCTTGCATGTTTGGGCATAGCCGACTTAACTCAGATTGACCCGGCCCTATTTATTACAATGCGATTTACAACAAAAATTGGGGTGCCAACTTCCTATTCTAAGTTTTACATGGCATTCATCAAAATCTAAACAATAAATTTCCCAACATTCATAGATAACTTTCAATTTTCCCATACATCATGAGCGGATCGAATACCTCTAATACGATTATACTCCATAGCGGTAAGAGAACAATGAAGAATATTAAGAGCTTTACCGTTTAAGGAGAATATTTTCTTGTCTTCATCATTGAACTCCTCGAGGGCTTTGGGGATTTGAGTTACGTCTTCCTTTTTCTTCATCGGGATGGATACTACATTTATAACCATTTTCCAAATATCAAACTCGCAATCTTGTAAGAAGCACTCCATTCTATCTTTCCAAAATGCATAATTGTTGGAGTCGAAGAGAGGCGGTCTATTGAAGGAAGCACCGGTTGGTAGATAGCTCTCGTTCGTAGCCATGGATCTTTCCTCTTTACTCACAATGTGGAACGAGCTTACCAAAGAGTTTGGCTCTGATACCACTTGTTAGTCCAAGTGGCTACAATAATCTAGAGGGGGGTTGAATAGATTATGCCCATTTTCTGAATTTCGCCCTCTTTTTCGAATGTGAAGATGATAGCAATAGTGTAAGTGCGAGAAAATAAACAACACTCGATGATTTATAGAGCTTCACCCCACCTAGGGACTAAGTGCTCTACCACCTCAGTATATCCGGGATGGATTTCGAAAAAGAAAAAGAATTTTATTAATAGTTACCACAACTATTACAACTTCACCTTGAAGAGTACCACACTCTTCTTACAACGGCACCTATGAAGATTACCACAATCTTCCAACTCGAAGAGCAGCAAACTCTTCTATACCTTGAACGACACCAAACTCTTCCAACACCTTGAAGAGCACCAAACTCTTCTTCACTTCGAAGAGCACCAAACTCTTCAACAACTACAATCAACCAAGTGTGCTCTTACCACAAGAACACTTACAAGGATATCCTGTCTTGGGTGATAGAAACAAATTCAAGATTACAACTCGATAATGAAGTATACAACTTGAAGTACAAGTGTAATCAAGAATGAAAGCCTAATAAGCAAGATGTGAAAGTGGTAATCTTAGGCTATTACAACAACAATGTTGACAATAAAGACTTAGACAAATTTGCAGATTTCTTGTTGTGTTGTATTGTGTAATCTATTGTTGTGTTCTTCAAATCTTCCTCTATTTATAGGAGAGGTCTTGAATATTGATAGGCTCCTCTCGGGGAATGAAATTTGTAAAGAAAATGCAGATTTCATCAATAATATAGCTGTTATAAATCAATCCCATAATTTCAACAAAAGTTATCTCCCACGGGCTCAAAATCGTCTGATTTTGAGTTGGCCGACCTGTGGGTCAACCAGTCGAGCAGTACAAAAGATTTGAAAATACGTTGGTTGAGTTGGAACCCACACAGGTCGACCGGGGGGTTGACCGGTCGACCACCCTGGTCGACCTATCGGTCGACATGTCCCTGCATTTTTATCAGTAGAAAGAATATTGAGACAGAGAGGCAAAGGAGGGTATTACACCTGGGTCAACCTATGGGGTCGACCTGTCCCTGCAATTTTATCAGAAGAAAGAATATTGAGACAGAGAGGCAGGGGAGGGGATTACACCTGGGTCAACCCATGGGGTCGACCCATCCCTTGTGATTTTTTCTGGAAAAAATGCAATCTTGATCTTCAGGCACTGGTTGACCTAGGGATCGACCGGTCAACCTATTCCAGGGAGTTTTCGATTCGACAAAAATTCCAACTTGGTCTTTTGGGCTTCGTTTTACCTTGATGGTATTCAGTAAATGTTAAAATACTTTAAAATATACAAATCACTTTTTATATCGCCCGAAACGAATTATTTTAAATAATCGAAAAATAAACCTCAAGAGAATACTCCAATAAATAATTTAAAACGATTAGGAGTATTTGGACAACACTTGGGGACATTGTTTTGGTGTAAAAACACATTTAAACAAAATTATCAAAATCATGATAAAAACATTAATCTAACAAGAAGTCCCTGTACTAAGGATGATCTGTCGCTATAGAGGGAGACCGATACCTATAAGTTGTTCAAGTTTTTCTGAAAACATAGATTTTTCTAAGGCTATAGTGACCGGTCGTTATACTAGGACGACCCGTGCCTGATTGTTTGCAAAATTGTATTTTCTTCTCTGTTTGAATAGCAACCGGTCTCTATCCGTTGTAGAGCGACGATCGCTATATATAGAGACCGGTCGCCCTTGATGTCATCCCTTGTCATATCTTAATCCAATGGTTTAAACTTTCGAATTTTCAACATAGCAATTGGTCGCTATAGGATTTTTGACAGTGACAGCAAATTCCATTCATTCCAGCAACACTTATCAGCAAAAGTTACTTTAACAAATCTTAACCATTTTGTAAATATTTTGATCCTTCTTTTGCAGACAAAATTTCAATATGGAGGAGCCTATGTTGGAAATCATATCTTGAAGCTTCTCTACAAATTGTTGAAGAATTTGAAGGATCAAGTAAAACATAACTCTACAAGACAACATGAAAAATTCAGCAAATTTCTGAAGCTTTCATTTTCATATTCTTGTTGTAATAGCCTACGCACTTGCACTTTCACATCTTGCTTATTAGGCTTTCTTTCTTGATTACACTTACACTTTCAAAGTTATATACATTCATTTGAGGTATAATCTTGATTGATCAAAATCATTTAAGACAAGAATTACTTGTTGATTGTTCTTTTGATAAGAACACACTTGGTTGAATAACTAGGTGTTGAAGAGTTTGGTGCTCTTCAAGGTGTTTATTGTAAGAAGAGTTTGATACTCTTCTAGTTGAGTTATAATCATTTGGTATTGATTAATAGATTTTTCTTTTTAAAATCCATTCGGATATACCGAGTGGTGGTAGATTAAGCTCTAGGTGAGTCGAACTACTATGAATCAGTGTTCATCCTTCTCATTTATCTTCAGATTCTTAGAAGTGCTTTCATATTTGAAAAAGGGAAGAGAAATCTAAAAAATTGGGAAAATTTATTCACCCCCTTATCTAGATTTTTGTAGCCACTTATACTAACAAGTGCTATCAAAGCTAAACTATGGCAAGCTCGTTTAATTTTTGTGAGTAAATAGGAAAGATCTATGGCTACGAACGAAAGCTATCTTCCAACTGGTGCTTCATCCAACAAGCCGCCTCTTTTTGACTCCACCAATTAATGTTTTAGGAAAGATAGAATGGAGTACTTCCTATAAGGTTGCGGGTTTGATATTTGGAACACGGTTATTGAAGGAGTTGCTAAACCAACCAAGAAATTGGAAGTCGAACGCATGACTCCCAAGGGATTCAAAGAATCCGATAATGAGGACAAGAAATTGTTCTCTCTAAATGGTAAGGCCTTAAATATTTTGCATTTCTCTCTTACCGCTAGTGAATACAATTGTACTAGAGGAATAAGATCCGCACATGAAGCGTGGACAAAATTGACAACCATCTATGAAGGAACCAAGAAAGTGAAACAGGCTCGAAAAACCATGCTTGTTAAGGACTTCGAAGAGTTCACTATATTTGAAGGTGAAGGGATTTCAAAGATGGTGGAAAGGCTTGACAATAAATAATGCTTATTATCCTAGCGATGAAGAAGACGAGGAAACGATCGCTCTTGTGAGAAAATTTGCCAAGTTTTAAAATAAAAATAAGGCAAGAAAAGCAAGAGACAACTCATGCTTCAAATGCAAAAAACACGGATACTTTATCACCGATTGTCCTAAAATGGGGGAGAAAGAACAAAAGAAGAAAAAGTTCTTTCCCAAAAAGAAGGCCTCAAATGGGGATGCTAAAACATGGGATGAACTTCTTGCAATATCGATGATGAGGAAAGCGAACAAGTTCTCATAGCTATTGATGATGGCGACGAGGATATTGGGGCAATCACAATCAAAGAAATTCTATGTGGCTCGTGGACAACGGATGTTCACGCTATATGACCGAAAAGAACATCTCTTTACCAACATCGAACTACAAGAGGAAGGAATGGTTATGTTCGGAAATGTCAAAGGCAAAATCCTTGACTATGGACGTTGGTAATTATTCTTTCTCTCTTAATGATGTTTTATTAGTAGATGGGCTCAAGTTTAATTTGATTAGTGTAAGCCAACTTTGTGATTTAGATTATAATGTTCTTTTAAATAAAGAAAAATACTTTATTCTCAAAAATGATAACATTATTTGCAAATCTCGTAGAAAAGGTAATCTTTACAAAATTTGCACAAGTGATTTGGTTAGTCAAAATATTTCTTGTCTTGTCGCTAGCAATGATTTAACTAGTTTTATGGCATAAGATACTTGGATATATTGGATACAAAAATTTACAAAATATTTGCAAAAATCAACATGGCAAAGGACTACCCAAATCAAAATTTTGAAAATATTTGCTCATGTGACACTTGTCAAAAGAACAAATCAGTTAAAAGTAGTTTTAAGCCCTAAGATGAAATTTCCACAACAAAGCCTCTACAACCTTTTTATCTAGACTTTTTTGGGGACATTGGCACGACAAGCCTAAGTAAAAAATATTATATATTCGTTATTGTTGATGACTTCTCTAGATATACTTGGGTTATTTTTCTTGTTACTAAATATGATGTTGCTTATGAGTTTGCTAAGTTGTGTGGACTTATATAAAATGTAAAAGACAATACTATAAAATCTATAAGAAGTGACAGTGGTTGTGAATTTGATGGTGAATTTAGAGTTCTATGTGAAACAAAAGGATATGCATAATTTTTCGGCTCCTAGAACTTCTCAACAAAATGGTGTAGCGGAAAGGAAAAACTAAACTCTACAAGTGTAGGTCCCAAGGGGTGTAAGTGTAAGGTTTAGAAGGGGGGTTGAATAAACCTTACCAAATTTTCGATTTAGTCCTTTTAAATCTACAGAGTTAATTCTACACATTTGTGTCCTTGATGGATCGAATTAGTCACTCAAGAGAGTTAATCTTTCAAATGTGACTTCAATTGAGTTTGTTGATGGAGTAACTCATTTGTTGGCTACAATTTAACTCATTTGTGGTTTTATTTTCAATGAAGACTTAACACCCTTAAGTTTGATTAAACAAAATATTAGAGCTTGATTTAGTACTTGTAAATTATCAAATGGATAGCAAATTTGTCACAGATATAAGCAATTAAAAGTGCGGGAATTTAAATCTTTGAAATGTAGATAACACAAGAAAGTTTTTATAGAGGTTCGAAGATGGGGTAATTCTTCTACTCCTCTCTTCTCCAACTCCCGGAGGAATCCACTAAGTAATGATCAGTTTACAAAGTGGTAAGTCCGATACAAGTCTTGATCACAACGGCCGACTTGATCCTTTGGGACTCGGTCGAGAGACGCCTTGATCACTCGGTGGCTTCTCGTTCGACTCGGCTTCTTCACAGGCATTTGCCTTTGCTACTACTGACTCACTTGCTCAAGCTCTTTGGATTTGATCACGAAGCCCTCCAAATGCTTAAGACTTAGTTCAACTTTGAACTTTTCTACAATCCTTCTGGAAAGTAGACCCCTTGTTTTCAAAGGTTTCCTCTTCAATCGGTTGAAGCTCTCTTTCCTTCACGGGTAAGTGTTGGATTGATGTACTTGAATGTAGGCTTGAGGATTGAGATTGTTTCAGTTTTTCTAATGTGCTTGTATATCTCACATGTGTCATTCATGCATCCTTTTTCAAACTAACTCCTCGGCCTTTTATAGTGAACTTTCAAAAATTTGCCCGTTGAAGAGATAGGCTTATTTTTGGAAGTCACTTTGCGATCGTTGGCTTGCGTTCTTGGAATTGCCGTTTCCTCGTATGAATTATTCTTTTCACCTTTTTCGAGTTCGACACGGTGTCGTGCTTCCCATTGGTTCATTCCTTTTGCACGCTCCTCGAACCGAGCACTCCAAGAAAGGTTGTATGGAGATATTACTTGTTTAAGTAAATCTCTTGATTTACGGCAACGGTTCTTTTCTGATTATCTCGACTTGATCGCATTTCCTTGCTTTCCCAGGTGACTTAGAGTCGACTTCCAATCATTGGATGACTCTTTTGTCACTTCAACTTGAGACTTGGCTTTTCTTGAGTTGACTTGATCGATGCTCCACTGTTGCATCTCACCGCTTCTTCCGAGTGTTCCGTCTACTCTTCTTTGCCATACTCATTTGTCTCTCTGTGCAGAGTCTTCCTTCGATCTTGATTGTCTTCTTGCATGTTAGGGCGTAGCTGTCTTGACTCACTTGGCCGGCTCTATTCATTACAATGCATTTTACAACAAGAATTGGGGTGCCAACTTTCTATTCTAAGTTTTACATGGCATTCATCAAAATCTAAACAATAAAATTCCTAACAATTTCCCCCTTTTTGATGATGCCAAAACTTAGATCATACAAATATGTAAATAACAAAGATACATTGTCTGAGAAGTGTATTGACATAGAATGTATGCGAGAATCAATCTTTTTATTGATCATATCATTCTTGTACTTAACACACTTGTTTTACAAGGTGTATCGAGTATATAACTGTCTTCACAAAAAAATTTATAACTCTATTACGAGAAGACTTACATTGTGTGTATTTACATAATAAAATACATGAAGGGTTGGACAAAGAACACTTCATCTCCTTATTGTCTCCTTCTTTCATCTTGATTAGCATCTTCTTCTCTTCTTCTCTTTTTCTCGTCGTAATTTGCTTGCCTTCTTTTTCTTCTCATATGCCTTCTGGACTTCATCTTTCCTTAGTCTTTCTGTCTCTCTGCCATAGCGTGAGTTTGTCTTTTGTTTTTTCTTCTATTCTCTTTGCATACTCGGCGTTAGTTTTAGCCACTCGCAAATTTGCCACTTGGTCAAGCCCACCAGTAGATCCCTCCTTTCTTTCCGGGATCTACGTATTCGATATTCTTGGGCGGAGGCCAGTGCAAGCTTCTTCCTCCTTTCCGCCGCTTCCTCTACCTCGGGCGTATCTTTGTCTTCGGGTCTTCTTCTTCCCGGTGATTGACTAGCGAGTGACCGGCCAGTGAGGAAGTCTATTTGTCTGTCGACTTCTTCACACAATGTGAGACCCTTTTCCCGAGACAAGTCCCAAGCTTGAGCCATGGACATATTTGCAAAATATCCTTGATTCGAGCGTTTTGAATTCGTCAACCGATCTTGGCTCTGTCCCGACATACGAAATGGCATACGTGTCTCTGTCATTTGGAATGCCTCCATGTTCTTTCAAGATGTTCATCACCCTGGCATCCATTCTTCCTTCCACTTCCTTCATCCCTCGCTTCAATTTCTTTTCTCTTCTCGGCCATAGATACAAAGTGAGTCTTGGAGTGGCGAGTCACGGGAGTTTGCTTCTTATAATGTCGTGTGTGAGGACCTGTTGGGGGTTTGTGCAATCATCAAGGTCATATCTTTTGATCCTTCCCCTCATGATTTTCCTTTCTTGATTTCAAATTTTCCTCGGTGATTTTCCCTTCTCAATTTTTGCTCCTTTCTTTTCAAACTTGATTTTCTTTGCTTTAAGGTATTCCTCTTCCCCCTTTTTGGCATCATCAAAGGATAGAGGAACCCTGGGGAACATCTTTGGCAAGCATCAAGTCGAAGTCTTGTTGGTTGAATTTTGCTTCAAGTCTGGCTGCGTTGTATGCAAAGACGAATTGATCGAGTAGCGTTGGATTCTGCTGAAATCGGCTTCATCTCACCATGAGAAGGCTGAATTTTTCGTCATGTGTTCTTCCAAACGCATTTGTATATCATTTGCATTTCGCTCACGCAGCAGCGTCTTGATCTCGGCGTGTGAGCTTCATGCATATGCTCAATGTGTTCCTCGGCTTCGTTTTTGCATCAACATTCTCGGCTCTCCACACGAGCCTTGTTGAACAAGGTTAAGTATCTCTGTTCCACACGCATGGATTCTTCTTTGTTGCCACCATTCCCTTATCTTTGTGATGCCTCTCAAGTAAATTTTGTAAGGTTGGCATCTGTTGTCGGGCGCATATCCAAAGAGGCACGATGCCTCTCCATCTTTTCAACTTCAAAAAGAGTGCCTTGAACACTTCTCGAACTTGGTTGATTTCATTTGCGGTGATGGCCATCTGACGTCGAAATCAAAATCAATTTGGAACAATGGTGCCTGAGTGAAAAACGAGGAGGTGGTGCGTGATATCGTGCTTGCTCATTTTTCGACTCTTCGTGGAGTTACGGTATCTCCGGTGAGAAAGGGAAAGATTCTACAAAAGATTCATCACCGCCGTGGGATCTGTTCAATGATGAGCGGTGCGCGTGGAGTTCTTTTGGGAATCGATCCAGCTGTAGCTTGAGGAGCGGGAGCGGTGGTTCTTTGGTTCAATTGGGTTTGGTTGTGAAATAGACTAAACTTGGCGAGCCTGGCTTATCTTCTTAAACTTCGTTGGTCTCGGTGATTTTTCCTTTTCATAGACTTGTCCTCGGCCTTTATCGAGCGTCATCGGATGATGATGAGATTTCTAGAGGTGGCTCATCATCAAAATTAAAAGTTTGACGAGTAGTCTTGGGATCGACTTACTCGTGCTTGGAACACCCGGTGAGTCTTTTGGATTTGTCATGGGGTTGACTCGGCTTCTTCTTCGTCTTGATCCCAGGAAAAGTGACATCGGGGTTGTCTGGGAATCATGAAGTGCGCGATCTCCTTCTCGGATGGGTCGATGATTGCGGGAGGGATGTTACGTACTTGACCTCTTTACCCGGGAAGTCTCAACCTCCGTGGGCCTTCATTTCCTCCGGCGGTTTCTCTCTGCTGCGAGGCCTTGGTCCTCCCTATCGCCGTGTCGGTGTCTTAGGGTCTTCTACGTGGCATCCATTGGAGTCTCAACCCCATGGATTGCACTTTCATCGCCAGTGTTAACTCCCGGCTGTTCATTCCTTCTGTGCCCTCCGCATCGGCGCGTCATTAGCCTTCGGAGCGGTTGGCACCTCGGTGAGAGCAGTCTCAAGCTATCGAGCTTCGTTGATGGCAACTTGCTGTTCTTCTTGTGATTGTAATTTCTCTTCTTCGCCTCCTTGCTTCTTTGTGGAGTCATCTGCAGCATCCTCCGACCTTGCTGCTGCCGTGGGGGAGTTTCCCCTCGGCCCGGCGCACCGGTGAGTGACTTGGAGTGGGGTCACTCGTCTCCGGACTCATTTGTTGCAATTGATGGTTCGGCCGTTGGGGCGGTGGTAGCACACCTTCAATAGGGGTTGGCTCGTTGGGGTCCCCACTAGCCCGGTTTCATCGCCGATTCCTTATTGCCTTCTTGAGTGAGTGGGGAAGTGGTAGCGGCAACATCGGTGGCTATTTTTGAACCACTCCCATTGGATCGATTTCGGTGTGTTCGGAGGACTCTCCTGGTCCCTCCATCAGTCTTTGCTCGTGAAGGATTCTTGATTCATGCAATGCTTCTTTGCATTTGTAACTCTTACGTGGGGCAGCAAAGACATTTCTGCAGTTCCTCATCACTTTCGAGAGAAGACATCAAGAAGAGGATGGAAGTGTTACGTGGTGCTGGGAGATAGGCGGATGCTTGCCTTTTCACGTGCTTGGCTTCTTGACTTGCTTTGCTCTCTCCTGTCCTTGTAGATTTGCGGGATGTCTAAGCGATTGTCCTCATCAAGTCTTTGGGAGCACACGATAGTTAGTCCAAGGAAATTTAGCGATTCCTCTTCTTCTTCTATGAACTCGGGCCGTTGAACTGTTCCTTGACTTGCTCAACTTCCATTTTCTCCACTCACTTGACGATTTTGGATGTCTGGGTAAGGTGGAGATAGGATCATTACATCACTATCTGCTTGGGCTGGTTCTTCTTGTGTTTTTTGTGTGAGCTACAATCGTGTCTTCGGGTTGCCTCTGCTGATCGCCTTCAATGAGACTTGTTTGTTTCATCAACTACATCCGGAGACTCTACTTCTCCGGTAGTCTCCGTATTTGTGCTAGGCCGAGTAATCGACTCACCTGGTTTCTCTGTTCGGACCGCTTGACGAGTCTTCTTCGTCTCTGGTTTGTACCGGGGAATTTCAGTTCGAGGTGGTGTCCTCACGAGTCTTGGCGGCGGGGGGGTCTTGGTGTTTGTTTACGAGGAGCTGGCCGTGCTGGGCTTGTCGGTTCTCCTCCTTTTGACGATCGGAGAAGGTATTTGAGAGTCCTTCTCGACCTCTGCTGCAGGGGCGGGTGACATTTCTTTGGGGCGGGTGACACGGCTTTGGGGCGGGAGCATGTTTGGTTTTCTTTCTTTGCGGGGCGCGATCTTCTGGCGGTGCAGGGGCGCTTTCTTCGATTTGGAGAGGAAGCATTTGTATCTTCGGGGTGATTCCCCTCACCGGTGTCGGCTCTCTTGGCATAAGCTCGCCCGAGCACCGAGAGAGGTTAGCTCAACATCCTCTTGTTAACATGGAAGGCCTTCCCATGTCTAAGAGGTACTCCTTTCACCTCCGATGGCAGAGGCCAATCACTAGGCCATATCCTAGGGATCCTCCAAATGTGCCATCTTCTTTGAAGGACTTGTTCCCCACGTTAAGCAGAGTCTGTTGTAGATAAACTCAGCCCAGTTTATCTTCTTTTCTTCGATGATTGCAGCCATCACAATCGGCTTTGCCTTTGATAGTTGGTCAAAGCCGCCAAATTTGATGTCGATACATTTGGCAACTATGTCCAACAATTTGTGATAATCCTCCTTTGCAGATCTCTTGTTTGTTTGTGTATATAATTTTATTAGCAAGGTTGGACTTGGCTATTTCTTTCCATGCGTCGGCCCAAGTTTACATCGCTTCCTTAATTTCGATTTGCTCTTGCGGGTAGTGAGCAATATTCACCAAATCCTTGGCGGTAATAGTCACCATTGCTTCCGTGAGCAGGATGACTTGATTCCTTCGTCGTGAATCTCAACATTCACGTAGAATTGTGCGACCTCCTCCACATAGGTCATAGGATATTCAGCGTTAGAAAGCGGTTTTAGTCCGGACGTTTCCAACTTTTCCGCGATTTTCTTCACTAGGGTGTCGTCGGACCCCGCTTCACCATTCCGTCGAAATCCACCGTCGAACCGGTGTGGATTTGCTTTCTAGCTTGGTAAAGTCATAAGTTGGTGCCATTTCTCGAGAATTATATCAAGAAAAGTCTCGAGAAATTGATTTGAATGTTGATAGGGTTTCGAGAGTAGTTTGCCTTTGCTTTTGAGAGAAAAAGATGAACAGTTTTTAGAAGTGTGAGAGAGAAACGGGCGAAAATGGTTTAAATATGGTTTATGAAAGGGCGTGCAGGACGGTTTTTTGAATTGTGATCGAAATCAACGGCTTGGATTTCGACGCCTATTGAGCATTTCACGTCTCGTATTTAATGCGGCAGCATTTATATCCAATCATAAGCTTAGTGTGCGGCTTTATGTCTGTGTACACATCATCATTATTGACGTGTTTCTTAAAACATTCCCGCTAAGTTAAACGCATTTGCGTTTTTGTCACTTTGCTCATAAGTTATTCAGCTTATCTCTTAGCCGATTTAACTCTACTCCTCATGATTCTCTTGGTGACTCGGCTATCACGGTGATTTCGGTGTAGTCTTTCCGATCTGGTGATTTACTAAATTGATTTTTGTTTTCAACTCTTTTTCACTTCTTTTCTGTTCTAATGCTCTTCTTTGATTTGTCGAGTGTCGGCTCAGCTCAATTAACCCCAACTCATGCTTGAGTTCTTCAAATCTTGACTCACATAATGGTTTTGTGAAGATGTCGGCTAGTTGTTTATCGGTTGAGATGTATTCCAAGATAATGTCCTTCTTTTCAACATGATCTCTTATGAAATGATATCGACATCTATGTGTTTTGTTCTTGAGTGCAACACAGGATTTTGAGTGATTGCAATGGCACTTGTGTTATCACACATGATTGGAATTTCTTTTTCTTCAACTTCATAGTCTCTCATTTGTTGTCTCATCCATAGGACTTGGGCACAACTTGTTTGCTGCTATGACTATGTATTTGCCTCATTTGTAGAGGTGGCTATTGAGTTTTGCTTCTTGCTAAACCGGGAAATTAGTCTGTTTCCTAGCATTTGACAGTGCACTGAAGTGCTCTTCCTGTCCACTCTGCATCCAGCGTAGTCGAGTCGAATAGCCAATTAGCTTGAATCCACCTTCCTTTGGATACCATAGGCCTACTTCTTGGCTTCCTTTCAAGTATCTCAATATTCTCTTATTCTTTGTCATATGGCTCTCTTTTGGAGCAGATTGGAATCTTGCACATACACCTACAAAGCAAAGGTGATGTACGGCTGCTTGTTGTGAGATAGAGCAATGATCAATAAGTGCCTGTATCTTGTTTGATCTACAGGCTTGCCATCTGCATCCATGTCCATTTTGGTGATGTGTTCATTGGTATTTTTAGAAGACTTTTCTTCCATACCAAATTTCTTCATTAAATCTCACGGTATATTTTGTTTGACTTATGAAGGTTCCATCCTTCAGCTTTGTTTCACTTGAAGTCAAGGAAAAATGTCGGCTCTCCCATCATGCTCATTTCAAATTTGCTTTGCATGAGGTTTGAGAATTTTTCACATAGCTCTTTGTTAGTGGATCCAAAAATGATGTCATCCACATATATTTGAACAAGCGTATACTCTTCTTGTCTTGAATTCGAAAAGTGTTCTATCTACTTTTCCTTTTGTGAATCCATTCTCGGTTAGGAATTGTGACAGGGTATCATACCATGCTCACGGGTGCTGTTTCAATCCATACGGGGCTTTCTTGAGTTTGTATACCTTGTCTCCAAGAGTCTTCTCGCTCAAATCCTCGGAGGTTGTTCAACATATACTTCTTCTTCCAATAAACCGTTTAGGAATGCACTTTTTACATCCATCGATATACAATGAAATTCTTGTGAGTGCATAGGCAAGAAACATCCTTATAGCTTCCAATCTTGCTACGAGGGCAAATGTTTCATCAAAATCTATCCCTTCTTGTTGGCAATATCCTTTGGCTACTAGTCTTGATTTATTCCTTACCACAGAGCCTTCCTCGTTCATCTTATTTCGAATACCCATTTGGTTCCAATAACATTTTGATGTATGGGTCTTTGCACTAGTTCCCATACTTTATTTCTCTCAAACTGATTTGACTCTTCTTGCATAGCTTGAATCAATGTGTGTCATCAATGCTTGTGACACATCTTTTGGCTCTATTTGCGAAATGAAGCATGTGAACATAGCTTCTTGTTGAGTTCGGATCTTGTTTTGACACCTTCTCTCATATCTCCAATGACAAGTTCGGTGGATGGTCTCTTAGCCATCTTACATCGAGGTTGGAGTAAGTTATTTGGATTGATCGACTTGCGGTTGTGTTCTTTGTGGTCACTCTTTCGTGGTCACTTAGCGCAAATTTTCCGGTGCTTTTGAGATTTGACTATCTCATCTTCTTCTCGAGTTGATAATCCCGACTTGACTTGAGATAGGGACTCTTACGTATGATTGGATGTTTCAACTTATCGGTGACTCTTCAATGTCTTCTCCATTTACATTTGGCTCATCGAATACTACATGAATGGATTCCTCTGTAACCATAGTTCTTTTATTGAGTATTCGTAGGCTTTGCTTTTTCGGTGAGTATCTAAGAAGATACCTTCATCGGCCTTAGCATCAAAAGCCTTTAGGTTGTCTTTGCCATTGTTGTGGATGAAGCATTTACATCCAAATATTACGAAATATGCAACATTTGGTTTTCTTCGATCCGGATCTCATAGGGAGTCTTTGTCATTTGTCTATTTATCATACATCTGTTTTGGGTGTAGCAAGTTGTGTTAATTGCTTCACCCAAAATCTTTTTGGTAACCTGCTTGACTAACATGGTCTTCTTGCCGCTTCTTTGAGGGGTTCCTTCTTTCGCAACTCCATTTATTTGTGGAGTCCTTGCTGTGATAGTTCATGACCAATACCATTCTCAATACAATCTTGAGTTATTATTCCATTGACAAACTCGGTTCCTCTACTCGATCTTATTTTGATAATGGTTTGACTCTTCTCATTTTGAATTCTCTTCATCATTTGTGGTAGTTTTTGTAGGGTTTCTTTCTTCTTGCACATGAATATTGTCCATGTATATCTTGAGTAGTCATCTACTACCACCAAGGTGTATTTCTTTCCACTTATCTTTGTTTGGTTCCCTTTGGGCCAAATAGATCCATATGAAGTAGATGCGATATTCTTGTTGAGGATGGGCATGTCTTTTCTTTGAATGACGACTTGATTTGTTTTCCTTCGACATGCATCACATATACTCTCCTTCTTGTATCTTGAGTCGGAAGTCCTTCTACAAGATGACTTCTTGCTAGCTTGTTAATTGTTTTGAAATTCGGGTGACTCGGCTTTTTTGTGCCATTGACCTGACTTGATTTGTGCTCTTGGCTAGTAGACAGTCTTTGGGTGTTGCGGTTGACCAATCCACTACATACATATTCTTGTCTATTTCCTTGCAAAGACAACTTCATTTGATTCAATATCCTTGATTTGGCATACACCCATGTTGAATCAACATTGTAGCCCTTGTCACGAGCAGTGGATCGATACTCGTAGGTTGAAGTTGAGTCCTTCAACATATGCAACATCGTGATTTCTAATCCATTCCTCTTGATGGATCCAATGCCTCTTATTTCACCGGGAGCTTCATTTCCCCAAATATGACTTTGGCTCCTTTGACTTCCTTGAATTTTGTGATTTCTCTTATTTCTGTCATATGTCCGGAGCGACCACTATCCATGTACCAGGTTCCTTGGCACTCATTTACATTCCTTGAACCCGCAATCAAGGAAATTAAGTTTTAGGTACCCATACTTGTGCGGGTCTGAGGGGTTAGAATTGTAAGATGATCCAACCAACCTATAGCCAAATGACTTGACTCTAAGGGGTTGCCATCTATCGAGTGCCATAATCATAATTAATTCGGCAAATTGCTTGGGGATTCTAGGTTCATACACAATTTGTCTCTTTTGTCGTATGCTGCATATGTGTTTTAGCAATTGCCTTCCTTGGGTAATTGTGGTGCTTTTGAGTGTAGTGCCTAGGTGCATGTGTGTCTTTGATGAAAGCTCTTATACTTTTGGAATGGCCTTTGTTGAGTTCTAGGCCTTTGCCACTTGGGCTTATATTCCATAAGTCTATCTTTGATAGTTCACATTGTTCCAATCGGCTTGGCTTGGATATTTTCTACCATTCCCATCATATGTATTTCTTTTATGGATTTTACGGAATTTTTGGTAGCTCTGTTTCTTCTTTGAGTATTTTGTTAGGAGTTTGTTGAGGACTCATTTGAATCTCTTCTCGGTACATCCTTTCAAAGCATACTCAATTGTTTTTATTTTCCTTTTCCTTTGTAACCAAGGCCAGTTTGCTTAGTATTGTGCTTTGGAGTGAAATGTGTGCAACATTTAGAGTTTTGGGTTTTTCGGACTCTTCATGACTTGAAGATCCTTTTTCCAAAATTACTCTTGAGGTTTGACATGGCACAAAGGAATTAAATCTAAGCTTTGTCTTGTCTCCACATTCTCTTTGACTCATAATAAGATCATCCAATGATTTAGATGCCTTAGTGAATGAGGCAATAACATTTTTGAGGTCATTCTCCCTCTTTTCTATAGCGGCAATTTCAGCTACTAATTTAGCATTTTCACCTTTAAACTTTCATTTTCAATGACTATTTGACTTAGAGTACTCGGCTCTTAGTCGGCTTTGAGTTTTGACTTTTAAGTAAATTTGTTTTCCTCATTCAATAGTGTGTGTGAGGATTTAATGTTCTCAAAATCTTTCATCATTTTGCCTAATGAATCATAAAGATCAGTAGGTGATGAAGTGTGTGTGTCACGATCACTATCACTAGTATGCGAGCTTGTTGAATTAGATTGTACCTCATCTTCTTGATCTTGTTCTTTGGCCATTAAGCGGATCAGGCTTCTTCTTCGTGAGTCACTCAAGTAGTCGGCTTCATTTTGCTCTCTGCGAATCATTTGTCTCTCTTGACTTGGTTGTTTCGGCGGATCTCTGCGACCATCATTGCCTTTTTCTTTTCTTGTCTTCTTTCTCGAAGACCTTTCTTTTTCTTCATTCATGTACTTGTTGACTACGAGGATATGAGCGTCAATGGCATAGTGACCTGGTTGTCTACAATTCCAACATAGATATTGGCCTTTTGATCGGCTCTTTCTACTCTTGAGTTGTCGGTCCTTTGATACTCAACTTGTTGATGATCATTCTCTTGGTTGGCTTTATCATCCCTTGATTTGGAGGGGGAGTGTGTCTTACGGAAGATTCACCCTTTCCTCTCTTGTAGTTCTTGTTAAAGAACTTGTTAAATCTTTTAACCATCGGGGCTATTTCTTCGGGTCAATTGCCTCTTTGACCTCGGCTCTCTTCCCATCTTTGACAATTAGCATTTGCTTTGGGTACATTTGTCTCTTCTGGTCTTTTCTTCTCGGCTCAAACTCATAGGCTTTGAGGTGCGAGAATAGTTCATGGTTGGATGTCTTTGATAGGTCCATGGAATGTCTCGGTGCCATGACCTTCATTTCCCATTCATTTGGAAGACTTTTTAGGATCTTCATACACATTTCCTTTTGTGTATATTCTTTTCCAAGTGTAGACTGACTCATTTGTGATTTACGTAAACCGAGTGTCCAGTTGATCCAGATTCTCTCCCGAGATCATTTTGAAATTTTCAAACTTGTACGACTACGAGATAATTTGTTTTCTTTGATTTGCTCGAGCCTTCACAAATCAATGTCGACTTGTCCCCAGATTTCTTTAGCCGTTTTGCATGATTTGACTTTGTTGAACATGGCTTTGTCAAGGTTTTGTAGAGGATGTCCTTGGCTACATTATCCAGGTTGTATCTTTTTGTCATCATTTGTCCACTCAGTTCTTGGTTTTCAACCATGGTGGTGCAGGGAGCAACATCTTCTTCTCCTTGGTTGCAACTCTTTGCAATTTGTGTTCACCTTTAATATTTGTAGAGGCCCATCTTCTATCACTATCCACATCTCATCATGTAATCTTTGATAGATGAGCTGCATACGAATTTTCCAATCATCAAATTCTTCAATGGTGAACATAGGGATGCGTGTTAGATTTGCTTCCATGATAATGACTTTTAATAAAAAAGTTTTGAAAGTTTAAGTACTAAAGCGGACTTTGAAAAATTTGGAGATCTAGTTCAAGTAACGGTGTGGAGGTTCAATGAACCAACCGCTCTCGATACCACTTGTAGGTCCCAAGGGGTGTAAGTGTAAGGTTTAGAAGGGGGGTTGAATAAACCTTACCAAATTTTCGATTTAGTCCTTTTAAATCTCTGAGTTAATTCTACCTGATTTTGTGTCCTTGATGGACGATCGAATTAGTCACTCGGTAGAGTTAATCTTTCAACATGACTCGGTGTTACATTGATGGAGTAACTCATTTGTTGGCTACAATTTAACTCAGTTTTGTGGTTTTATTTTGTGGAAGACTTAACACCCTTAAGTTTGATTAAACAAAATATTAGAGCTTGATTTAGTACTTGTAAATTATCAAATGGATAGCAAATTTGTCGTGAGATATAAGCAATTAAAAGTGCGGGAATTTAAATCTTTGAAATGTAGATAACACGAGTAAACTTTTTATAGAGGTTCGAAGATGGGGTAATTCTTCTACTCCTCTCTTCTCCAACTCCTGGAGGAATCCACTAAGTAATGATCGGTTTACAAAGTGGTAACAGTCCAGATACAAGTCTTGATCACAACAGCCGACTTGATCCTTTGGGACTCGATCTGAGACGCCTTGATCACTCGGTGGCTTCTCGTTTGACTCGGCTTCTTCACAGGCGGCAATTTGCCTTGCTACTACTGACTCACTTGCTCAAGCTCTTTGGATTTGATCACGAAGCCCTCCAAATGCTTAAGACTTAGTTCAACTTTGAACTTTTCTACAATCCTTCCTGGAAAGTAGACCCCTTGTTTTCAAAGGTTTCCTCTTCAACTGGTTGAAGCTCTCTTTCCTTCACAGGTAAGTGTTGGATTGATGTACTTGAATGTAGGCTTGAGGATTGAGATTGTTTGTTTTTTTCAATGTGCTTGTATATCTCACGTATGTGTCATTCATGCATCCTTTTTCAAACTAACTCCTCGGCCTTTTATAGTGAACTTTCAAAAATTTGCCCGTTGAAGAGATAGGCTTATTTTTGAAAGTCACTTTGCGTCGTTGGCTTGAGTTCTTGGAATTGCCGTTTCCTCGTATGAATTATTCTTTTCACCTTTTCACCAGGAGTTCGACACGGTGTCGTGCTTCCCATTGGTTCATTCCTTTTGCACGCTCGAAAGAACTGAGCACTCCAAGAAAGGTTGTATGGAGATATTACTTGTTTAAGTAAATCTCTTGATTTACGTACTGCGGTTCTTTTACGATTATCTCGACTTGACGCATTTCCTTGCTTTCCCAGGTGACTTAGAGTCGACTTCCAATCATTGATGACTCTTTGTCACTTCAACTTGAGACTTGGCTTTTCTTGAGTTGACTTGGTGATGCTCCACTCAGTGCATCTCATTTTGCTTCTTGATAGTGTTCCGTCTACTCTTCTTTTGCCATACTCAATTGTCTCACAGCAGAGTCTTCCTTCCGATCTTGATTGTCTTCTTGCATGTTGGGCGTAGTGTCTTGACTCGGCTTGGCCAGCTCTATTCATTACAATGCATTTTACAACAAGAATTGGGGTGCCAACTTTCTATTCTAAGTTTTACATGGCATTCATCAAAATCTAAACAATAAAATTCCTAACAACAAGAAATATGCCGGTCAATGCTCCATATGAGCTTTGGAAAGGAAGAACACTAAATATTAGTTACTTCAAGATGTTTGGTTGCAAGTGTTTCATCTTAAATACCAAGGATCATTTTGACAAACTTGACCCCAAGGCCGATGAAGGAATTTTTGTGGGGATACTCGACCAAAAGCAAGACATACCGAGTATACAACAAAACAAATTTGGTAGTCAAAGAATCCATACACGTCCAATTCAATGAAGCCTCCGATGTTCAAACAATCCCAAATAAAGATAGTGATGATGAAAATGAAGCAGAACAAATTATTCCAAACATTACTCAATATGACCAATCATCTTCTTCAACAAATGTTCAACAATAAGAAGGAGGTGATACTTCAAATTTTCCCATGGTATTAAAATTAAAATAAGATCATCCCAAAGATCTTATTATTGGAGATCCACTTGACAAGGTCATGACAAGAAGGAAATTTGCCGAAAAAGCTCTAATATCTCAAAAAGAGCAGAAAAAATGATAAAGAAGCAATTGAAGATTGTTGGAATAGTGTTAGGGAGTGTTTTAATTTTATTATTTTTGTCCCACATAGGAAGAGGAACTAGGAGTACTGGTTTAGTATACCCTATATATATGTAAAGGGTATTCTATTAATGATAATATAATAAGATGGTCTTCCCTCGCCAACTTCCACAAGATGGTTCCTAGTCTGAGTCATGTCAGAGAAGTCTTTTGTGAGTCGTGCCAATTAGGAATACATAGTCGTAATTCTTTTCCTAGTCGTCTTATTAATCAGGCTACTGTCCCGTTTGAGTTAGTACATTCAGATAATTGGGGACCTAGTCGTCATGTCTCTAAATTTGGTTATCGGTATTTTGTTACCTTTATAGATGACTTTTCTCGTGTTACTTGGTTATTTTTAATGAAAGATCGTTCTGAAGTTTTGTCTATTTTTCAATTATTTTACAATGAAATTGTTACTCAGTTTAATTTTCGTATTTGCACATTACGAACTGACAATGCTCGGGAATATTTTTCTTCTTCTTTTTCGTTATTCTTATCCTCTAAAGGGGTTATTCATCAGTCTTCTTGCGCGTACACTCCTCAACAAAATGGGGTCGCTGAATGAAAGAATTGTCACCTTATTGAGACTGCTCGTACTCTTCTTCTTCTTCATATGAATATCCCATTGCGTTTTTGGGATGATGCAGTTCTCACAGCATGTTATCTGATCAACTGCATGCCCTCCACTATTTTCCATGGGAAAATCCCATTGTCTACTTTGTGGCCTCGTGATCCTATCTATTCCTTACCTCTTCATGTCTTTGGGTGTGTATGTTTTGTCCACAACGTTTCCCCTAGGTCTGATAAATTAAGCCCTGGCTCTATGAAGTGTATTTTTCTTGGATATGCACGCCATCAAAAAGGCTATCGGTGCTATTCGCCCGAGCTTAGTCGCCAGTTCATATGTGCTGATGTCACATTCTTAGAATCTAACCCCTATTATGGACCAACTTTTGATTCTCCACACTATCTCGTTGAGGACTTACCGCTTCTTGTTCCCCTTTTCAATCCTTCTACACTCTCTTCATCTCCCAGTACGTTGCCCCCACCGACTTTGGCACCTCTTTCTCGCTTGGATTGTCATGACCTATAGACATATCAATAGCACCATCGCACAACCCTGCCTCCTGCAGCTCCGGGTGCTACTGCCACGCCCTCTTGGATCCGTTTCAACTGTCTTCATGTTCTGACTTAGATCTACCCATTGCTATTCGAAAAGGTACCCGAGGTTGCACTACTCAACACCATATCTCTCACTTTGTTTCTTATCATGCTTTACCCCTTCTTATTTGTCGTTTGTTGCTTCGTTGTCCTCTATTATTGTTCCTCACTCTGTCTCTGAAGCACTTGCTCATCCTGGTTGGCATGCGGCGATGTTGGAAGAAATGTCTGCCTTACAGTCTAGTGGCTCTTGGGACTTGGTGGATCTGCCTTTGGGAAAATCTGTTGTGGGTTGTCGTTTGATTTATATTGTTAAATGCTCACCCGAAGGTCAGGTGGATAGGTTGAAGGCGCGCTTGGTTGCTAAAGGGTACATACATGTTTATGGTGTTGATTATATGATGATATGCGTTCCCCTGTTGCTAAAATGTCTTCTGTTCACATTTGTCTTGCTCTTGCATCAATGTTTCATTGGTCTCTTCATCAACTTGACATTGAAAATGCATTCCTCAATGGTGATCTTGAGGAAGATGTCTATATGGAGCAACCACCAAGGTTTGTTGCTCAGGGGGAGTCTGCTAAGGTGTGTCATTTGAAGAAATCTCTTTATGGTTTGAAACAATCACCACGAGCGTGGTTTGGCCGCTTCAGCGAGGTCGTTATTAGTTTTGGGTTGACAAAGTGTGAAGTAGACCATTCAGTCTTTTATCGACAATCCTCTGGGAAACGTCTTTTGTTGATTGTGTATGTTGGCGATATCATAATTACTGGAGATGACACGAGAGGCATAAATGACCTCAACAACTTTTTGCATCTACAATTCCAAACTAAGAACTTGGGCAAGTTTCACTATTTCCTTGGTATTGAAGTCGCACAATCAGATCAAGGTATATTCATCTCCCAATGAAAATATGTCCTCGATATGTTAGAAGAAGCTGGAATGCTTGG
The DNA here is from genome assembly GCA_016081115.2 of Rehmannia glutinosa. Lineage (NCBI taxonomy): Eukaryota > Viridiplantae > Streptophyta > Magnoliopsida > Lamiales > Orobanchaceae > Rehmannia > Rehmannia glutinosa. Next base: position 201,417 of record JABTTQ020002785.1, read on the forward strand.
GTCGAAACCTTGTGATTCACCAATGGACCCAAATGTCAAGCTTTTACCAAACGTGGGCGATGTCGATCTTGGAAGATATAGAAGGTTGGTTGGCAAACTTAATTACCTTACAAGAATGCTTCGTCCGGATATTTCATTTGATGTAAGTGTGGTTGCTTGATTTTTGAATTCATCGTGAGAAAGCCATTGGAATGCAATAGTCCGTATTTTTCGGTATATCAAGAATGCTCCGGGAAAAGGAATATTGTATAGAGATACAGGGCACATTAATGTGGTTGGCTACTCGATGCATTAGGCGGTGTCCAATTGATAGAGCGTTCTCTACTGGATATTATGTTTTCATTTGTGGAAATCTCATATCATGGAAAGCAGGTAACAGAATGTTGTGGCTCGTTCAAGTGCAGAGTCTGAATACAGAGCCATAGGTCTTGCGACGTGTGAACTTATTTTGGTGAAATAATTGCTCAATGAGTTTGGAGTAAATAGTTCTCAAAGATATGACGTGTCTGTGATAATCGCAAAGAAACATATTGCATCCAATCCAGTCTTCCATGAGCGCACTAAGCACATTAAAGTTGACTGTCACTTCGTGAGAAATAAGGTGCTAGCTAAGGAAGTGGTCACTTCACACTTCAATTCAAATGATCACCTGGCAGATATCTTCACCAAAGCTTTACGGGGTTCTCAGGTTAATTATATATGTAACAGGCTAGGCGCATATGATATATTTGCTCCAGCTTGAGGGGGAGTGTTAGGGAGTGTTTTAATTTTAATGTTTTTGTCCCACATAGGAAGAGGAACTAGGATTACTGGTTTAGTATACCCTGTATATATGTAAAGGGTATTCTATTAATGATAATATAATAAGATGGTCTTTATTTCTCTATCTCAACAAAGATGAAGTTTGGTTTCTAGAGATGCAAGAAGAGTTAGATCAATTTGAAAGAAATGAAGTTAGGGAACTTGTGCCTTATTCTCCATCTCACACTATCATCAAAATACTATGGGTATTTCGAAACAAATTAGACGATCAAGGCAACATTATTCGAAATAAAGCAAGGTTAGTAGCTCAAGGTTATTGTCAAGAAATAGGTAGTGATTATGATGAAACTGTTGCCCCCGTAGCATGTCTAGAAGCCATTCGTATTCTACTTGCTTATTCTTGTTTTAAAAATTTTAAACTTTGCCAAATGGATGTTAAATCCGCTTTTCAAAATAGTTTTATTTAAGGAGAAGTCTATGTCAAACAACCTTTGGAGTTTGAAAATATTTCAAGATCAAATGATGGTTTTAAACTCAAAAAGGCTTTATATGGTCTCAAAGAAGCACCCCAAGTATGGTATGATAGACTAAGTTCTTTTCTTTTAGAAAATGATTTTACAAGAGGTAAACTTGATAGTACTCTCTTTGTTTTTGAATAATGTCAAGATAGCCTTCTAGTTCAAATATATATTTATGATATTATTTTTGGTGCTACTAATGAATCTTTTTTCAAGTAATTTTCTAAGCTTATGGAAGATGAATTTGAGATGAGTATGATGGGTGAACTCAACTTCTTCCTTTGACTTCAAATCAAACAATACCAAGAAGGAATATATATCTCACAATCCAAGTATACCAAGGAACTTCTAAAGAAATTTAGAATTGAGGAAGGAATAACAACAACACCAATGGCAACAAACATCAAACTCGACAAAGATGAAAAAGGTAAATTTGTTGACGAAACCAAATATCGAGGTATGGTTGATAGTTTACTTTACTTAACCGCAAATGGACCCGATATTCTTCATGATGTATGCATATGTGCTCGATTTCAAAGCAGTCCCAAAGAATCTCATTTAAGTGCTGTGAAAAGAATTTTTCGATATTAAAAGGCACTATTTCATATGGTTTGTTTTATCCGAAAAATGATAATTTTTCTTTAAAAGGCTATAGTGACTCAGATTATTCTGGAAACATTGATGATCATAAACGCACAGCCGACTCGTGTTTAGGCGATTGCCTTTGTTTCATGGTTTTCTAAAACATAAAATTGTGTGTTTTTATCAACAGATGAAGCTGAATATATTTCCGCGGTTTTTTGTTGCACTCAATTATTATGGATGAAACAAACCTTGGAGGATTTAAAAATTAACTTTGAAAATGTTCTCATTTTTTGTGATAATACTTCTTCCATTAATATATCTCAAAATCTGGTTAATCATAATCGAACCAAACATATTGAGGTTCGACATCTCTTTTTAAGGGATTGCGTTTGAAAACGAAAAATTGTGATGTGCTTTGTTCCATCTCAAGATAAACTCGTTAATATTTTTACAAAATCGTTACCCACTGAGTCTTTTAACTCAATTCGAGCTCGTTTAGGCATTATGCATATTGAATAATGTCTATATTTACATGCTGAGCACCAACTTTCATTAGAAAAGTTTTGGGGTGAAAATTTTATTTTTCAAAACTTAAAAATGAGACTGAATTTTTCTCTAGAGACGGGTACATGTCGCTATGCCCAGACACCGGTGTCTCATACATAGTGGCCGGTCGCTATGAGGTCAGAAAAGTGATTTTAAACTCTTTGTTTCGATTTTTCTCAAAATCTTCATTTTCCTCCCTAAAACCCCAAATTGCGAACATTACACCAAAACTCAATCTACCTTTATACTTCATCAAATCTCTTAATTCTTGTTGCTAATATCATCTATTTTTGAGTATTTCACATATATGGCACCTCCAAAGAATTTTTATAGTTCTTCTCCTCCCCAAAAGCAAAAGAGACCCCGAGAGGGTCCCTCTTCAAATCGCCAATTTGCGATGGAACAACGCAAAATATGAGCAACATAATGAGAAACGGCTCAAGGGCAACCCAGTAATGCAAATCCCCAACTTTCATAGGCTCAAATTGCTACCCTCCGAGCAACTAATACAAAAGATAATATCAAATAGTCCAAAAGTAAGAAATCTCTTTTATTTCTTGCTCCGAGTGGTTTAAATTCGTCGTTATTTATTCATAAGTATGCCAACTCATTTTATGAGGATCCAATTATATGGAATATACAAATTGGACGGACAAAAATTTGTCAGTTTGGGACATTTTTGGATGATTTTCTTAGTATCCGTGAATTTTTTATTACTCAAGGTCGGATGTACTTGTGGGATCACCCTTTTATTATGTAAGATGATGAGGTGATTAAGTATTTTTATGCCAATATGTGCATTGAATTTGATGATGCTCATAAGCCGGTGGCTTTAAATTCCTTTGTGAAAGGGCGTCACTTTCCGTGGATCCCTAATGAGATTTGTCGCTCGCTTGGTTAATGGGAAGGAGGTTGGGATTAAATATCCTGTATTCCTTGGGATGAAAGGAAGTTGGAAGTCTTTTTAGAGGAAGTGAAAGTTTTTAGGTATTATGCCGGAATTCACGACACAATCTATGACTGATGAGCTTCATATTATTTGTTTAATTGTGGGTAGTACATCAAATTACCGAGTAATATGGACTATTTTTTGACTTACAAGATAAAAAGGGATGAATTATGGGGCTGTTTTTATCCAATGTTTGATCGACGCTAATACTTTTGTTTCCAAACAATTCGCCTTGGGTAATAAGATTTGAAAGCTACTTCTCCAATTCAGTCTTCCTCCTGCCGAGCTTAACTCCGAAGTCATTAGAAATGATTTTGACAATGACAATATTCAAGAAATGCTTCAGATGCGTAGAAAAATACAAAACCGTCCTACTAAGTCGGCTAAGGGTCTTGCTAGAACCTCTACCTCCCAAGTTTTGGATGACATTTTTGACGATATTGAGGCAGAAAATTTGGTAGCGGGAGGGTATCACAGTACTCCGGAGGATAATATCGGCACTAATGATGATGATGTGGATAAAAGTACGTATGGCTATGATGAGAAAATTGGTGAACTTAATGAAAGGTATCAAGAAGACTATGATGAGCTTAAGAGGGGATATGAGGAGCTTAAAATAGTAAATAGCAAGCTCAAGAAATCAGTTGAAAAGTTTAAGAAGTTCATCAAAGATCTCCTTCCCACCGCTTCTTTCTCTTAGGAAGAAGACTCATTCTACTTTACATGTTATGTCATTTTATTTCTAAGTTTAAACATCTTTAAACTTATTGCACATATTTTATGCGCTTCTTTGATATTTATCTGCTTCTTCTTTAATTCTCTTTCATGCTAGTGGTGTTTTTGATGATTACAAAGGGAGAGAAGAATGCTGCAATGAGCTAAAAAGCATGCAATGAGCTAAAAAGCTCAATGGTTGAATTGCTTGCACTACAAGAATTTCAGCATTTAGTGACCAAAATTTAATGAGGGTATGAAAAATTGGTCATTAAAAGTTTGATTTATGAAGTTTTTATGAGGGTAAAAAAACTCTTAGTTGAAAATTGGAATTATTAATGAGGAGTTCCTAATTTAATTAATAGTTATTAATAACTAATCCCGTCACTATTTGCATAATAAAAAATTCCCCTCACTATTAGTTACAACAAATAAGATACCAAATATATCCCACCGATTAAAAGAAAATTTTATTTATTAAAAACACATAGAATAACACCTTTTATTAATAACAAAACCTTTCATTATTAAAAAAATCAAAACTAAAACTTAATGAAAACATGATTCTCGTTCTCGAAAACTTCTGCTTCTTATCAAAGACAAAAGAAACCTTCTGAGACCATTTTCTATTCGATTTCTCTCACGCCTCATCCTTCTTTCTCATGTACTCCTTCCATGCACGCTAATCGATGACAATAAGAGAAGGCAAAAGCCCCAATTTCATCTACTCTCCTCGACTGGAAAAGCCCCGATTTTGTCAACAGTGAAAAAGCCCCGATTTCATTCAAAGGTAAAATCTTAAATTTCAACTTATTTTTGATTCCCAAATTTCAATTTCTCCTCATGAAATAAATTAGATTATAGTTTTGATGCGAAAATTGGATATCATGTTTGCATGTATTTAATAGTTTTGTGGCGTGGAATTGAGATTTTTAAAGTATTTTGTTATAATTTCATCTGTTAGAAATCCACTTTGTATTTCATGGCTTACAAGATTGTGTTGTCTGAAATGGAAAGTATTAAATTTAGTTATTCTGAATCTTAATTTTATCATGGGTAAAGTGAAGAAAAGGGGAATAGTGTATTGTTTTTCTTGTTTTATATTCATGTTTAATTCGACTACTGAATGATTTTGGATCATAACTTTCTCATGATGTACATCTAACACACTTGTAAATACGCAAACTTACTTTTTTGCATATGGGGTTTTAGGCAATCTATTTTTTTTTGGTGTTCCATTCTAGTTGATGCTTATTATTTTTGTTGGTTTGGTGGGTTGAATATGATATAATGTGTTTGATTAATGGTCTCAATGAATTTATTTATGAATGAGTTTTGTTGTGATGTGGTGTTTTTCTTCATTTACTTTGTCTTGAGGCCTTTTATTATTATTCTCATGACATTGACTATGATGTTGGATTTTTGAGAGATAAATATAAGAATTGAACTATGCATAAATAGGAAGGACAAATTGGAAAACGAACTCATACAAAATGCAAAAGCATTGGGAGTGTTACACGGTGAGTTAGCATAATACATAGGTTTCACTTAAAAAAATCAGGATAACAAACTTTCTAAAGTACATAAATCCTTATAATTAGGTATGGTAATGGGGTGGGTTTAAACCCCCACCCGCAATAAACCCGCTTCCACGGGTTTAAACCCGGTCAAATGGGTCCCGCACGGGTCCCGATCCAATGTTTATAAAGTTTAGGCCGGGGCGGGTAATGGATTTACCCCGGACCCGCCCCAGATATATGTAATATGTTAAATTATGATATTTGCCGAACCTCTACTTTGCCTTGGTTTTATTAGCTTTAGGAATCTCGAGCTCTTTTAATGCTCTCTTAAAATAATATTTTCATGTTCGTCATAGTCCACAGAGAAATATCTCTTTATCATTACAACTTCTGACAATGAAGCTTATGCATATGAAAAGTTTCCCACGAACTAATGACGATTTTTTGGAAATATGCACGATGTTTATCCTCTTGCGGCAAAATAGAGTAACTGAAATGTATAAGCTCCCTTAATATTATCAAATGTAAAATTTAAATGTCTCATCTTTAATTTGTTCTACATTATAATCATTTTGGTTGACATCAAATGTTAACACTCCATTGGTAAAAGCTCTTCCGATATTAACAATAATCACCCACAAAAAAAAGCTGGTCCAAAAAGCTTAGGCTGATTAAGCAGTACTCTGTTCTTGGTTAGAAGAAATATCCATTGATATACCATCTAAATAATGCAAATTGGAAATAATTCAAGACCATTGACTCTTATATGACATTAATAATCATCCAAAATTTATTAGTATGTATGTAGTTGTAATGCAACTGGGGCAACGGGTTTGGCCGAACCCGATCCGCATATATATATATATATATATATATATATATACTTTCTTTTCCAATAAATATAGTTATTACTTATTAGTGTAATTTCACATTATAATATGTTTCTTGTTTTCTGAAAGTAGATATAATGTTTTTCGTTTTAATTTAGAAATATGGCTAAGGATTCAAATTAATTATATCTCTTTTTAATCATGTTTTGCTTTTTAATTGCTTTTTTAGTTTTGTTTTTACAAATAAATAAGCATTTTTACAACTTTTTCACCAAATACTCTCAACTTCTGATTATCAACTTTTGGTTTTATTTTCAAATACTACCAACTTATGATTCTAACTACTTCTACTTCTACTTCTATTATAATAAATCACTTTTTCAGAAAACAGAAGCTTTGCAAACCCCTCCCATACATGCACGAATAATCCAATATATAAGTTACTAGGCATAAGGTAAACGTTTATTTGGTTAAAGTCACTTTTTCTTAGAAAAGGGCAGTTAGAATTGTCCTTGAGGTAAAATGGACAAATATCTTGTACATTTTGATCTAGATGTAGTAAAGACTTTCTGTTAGGAAATTTATTATTAGATTTTGATGATACCATGTAAAACTTAGAATAGGAAGTTGGCACCCCATTTTCCTTGTATTTCTATTTGTAATAGATAGGACTGCATGAGCTGAGTGAAGTCATCTATGTTGAAGAATACAAGAGTGAACTGAAGACTGAAGAGAAGACCAGTTGTGTGTCAGTTGAGTGTAGTCAGGATGGAAGGCAGATACTCGACTATAGAAGAGATCCAACTTTGGGACAGCTGAGTAAAAGATGAAGAAGTGACAGTCAAGTCAGTTAAGAGCCAAGTCTGCCAGTTGAATTGACAGTTGAGTCATATCTAAAAGGTTGGAGCAGACTCAAGTCAAAGGGGTAGAGACATCAGTCTAGTCAAGTCGACTGATATTAATCCGTTGCACAGAAGTTAAAGATATTACTTAAATTAGTAATACGTTCATGCTGCCAAGTCTGGTTACTGAACTAGATCTCAATCTTTTCAAAAGATATAACACTTGTGTTTTCAAAGCTTTTATTTCAAAAGTAAAGTTATTATCATGGAAGCAAATCGAACTCATATTCCCATGTTCACTGTGGAAAAGTTTGATGATTGGAAAATTCGCATGCAGGCTCACCTATCAGCCTTACACGATGAAATGTTGCTAGTGATAGAAGATGGGCCACTAAAGATATTGAAGGTCAATACCGCTGTAAAAAGAGCACCCCCAGGTGAAGGAGAATATGCTGCAGCAGAGCCTAGACCTACTATGGTTGAAAAACCACGCTGTGAATGGACAAATGAGGATATGAAGAGATACAATCTTGACAATGTTGCCAAGGACATCCTCTACAAAACCTCGGACAAGGCTATATTCAATAAAGTCAAATCATGCAAATCACCCAAAGAAATCTGGGATTAACTAACCCTAATTTGTGAAGGATCTGAGCAGATCAAAGAGAATAAACTAACAGTTGGTGTTTAAAAATTTGAAAATTTTTACAGCCGTAAGCCCTTAAATGTATTTTACTTAACTATAAATACAAGTTTTTTTATGTTTTCCTATAATTTTATCGTCCAGCTTTGCTCTGATACCTAATGTACCTTTGTACAATAAGAAACTTTCATACAATGTAATAGATAGTATAACTCAGATACAGTGTGTAGAGTATGCTATGTAAACAACTTTGTAAAGGACAAAAATGATATGATCAATAAAATTGACATATTCAAGACATACATTCTTTGTTACTGCATTACTTATGTTTGATGTAATTTTATATAAGTTTTGGCATCATCAAAAAAGGGGGAAATTGTTAGGAAATTTATTATTAGATTTTGATGATACCATGTAAAACTTTGAATAGGAAGTTGTCACTCCATTTTCCTTGTATTTCTATTTGTAATAGATTGGACTGCATGAGCTGAGTGAAGTCATCTATGTTGAAGAATACAAGAGTGAACTGAAGACTGAAGAGAAGACCCAGTTGTGTGTCAGTTGAGTGTAGTCAGGATGGAAGGCACAGACTCGACTGAAGAAGAGATCCAACTGTGGGACAGCTGAGTAAAAGATGAAGAAGTGACAGTCAAGTTAGTTAAGAGCCAAGTCTGCCAGTTGAACTGACAGTTGAGTCATTCCTAGAAGGTTGGAGCAGACTCAAGTCAAAGGGGTAAAGGCAACTGTCAAGTCAAGTCGATTGATATTAATCTGTTGTACAGAAGTCAATGATATTACTAAAATAAGTAATACATCCATGCTGCCATGTCTAAAGGTGCTCGTCCAAGAAACGTGCAAAAGGAATAAACCAATGGGAAGCACTTTGCTTGTGTCAAGTCATGAAAAGCTACATGCATCATTTAATACGAGGAAATGTTACTATCACAAGCTGCAGGCCAAGATAAGACAAGCCAACGAACAAGAAGTGTTATTTGAAAATAACCTAACGCTTCAACGGGCAAATTTTCAAATAAACACTATAAAAGGCCGAGGAAGCAAATGAAAGAGGGATACCAAGAACAATGAATTCTAAGAGATTTTTACAAGCAAGCAAGCAAGAGACCCTGCAAATATTCTCTCAAGCTTTCTAAGACATTCTTCAAGCCTAAAATCGAAGGAACTTGATCAAACACATTCCGTGAAGGAAAGAATACTTCATCAAGTTGAAGAGGAAACAGTTTAAAGAACTTAAGAGGTCTAATCTCCTAGGGTGAAGGAGTTGTAGTAAGGTTCAAGGTCGAACCAGAAGATTTGAGCTTGTTCGAAGGCTGTGTGATCAATTCCAAGGGTTCGAAGGGAGCTGAAGTAGCAAGCCAGTTGTCTTTCGAGTCCCGGAGCAGCTAATTTGTGTGATCAAGGCTGACTCGGACTGAGAACTACTTTGTAACCTGATCTGTTACTTAGTGGATTCCTCCAGGAGTTGGCGAAGAGTGGATTAGAGGAATTACCCCATTCTCGAACCACTATAAAATTTGCTTGTGTCATTTTACTTACAACACTTTAATCTCCTGCTCATTTTGATATCTGTGTTTAAGTTTATATTGCAAAACCTAGTTGATAATAACATTGCTAAAAACAAGTTTAAAAATATCAAGGGTGATAAGTCTTCTGCTGAACAAAGCCAAATCAACTGAAAAGTTAAGTGTTAGCTGACCCAGCTGAGTTATACTATCAACAACTTAGTCGAGTTTGTTGAGTGGGTAACTTTGCTTAAGTAAGCTAACCAAGTTGTCCCCCAAGGACTTAGCTGATTTGAGTCAACTCTGTTAAATTTATTTCAAAGGATTAAATTCGAAAATTTGGTAGGGTTTATTCAACCCCCCCTTCTTAACCTTACAACACACCCGTTGGGACCTACAAGTGTATCAGAATGGTTGGTTCATTGAGCCATCCGCACTGGATACTGAACTAGATCTCAATCTTTTCAAGAGTAAACTGAAGACTGAAGAGAAGACCCAGTTGTGTGTCAGTTGAGTGTAGTCAGGATGGAAGGCACAGACTCGACTGAAGAAGAGATCCAACTGTGGGACAGCTGAGTAAAAGATGAAGAAGTGACAGTCAAGTTAGTTAAGAGCCAAGTCTGCCAGTTGAACTGACAGTTGAGTCATTCCTAAAAGGTTGGAGCAGACTCAAGTCAAAGGGGTAAAGGCAATTGGCAAGTCAAGTCGATTGATATTATTCTATTGTACAGAAGTCAAGGATATTACTTAAATTAGTAATACATCCATGCTGCCATGTCTAAAAGTGCTCATCCCAGAAGCGTGCAAAAGGAATAATGGGAAGCACTTAGCTTGTGTCAGGTCCTGAAAAGCTGCAGGCATCATTTAATACAAGGAAATGTCACTATCACAAGCTGTAGGTCAAGATAAGACAAGCCAACGAACAAGAAGTGTTATTAGAAAATAACCTATCTCTTCAACGGACAAATTTTCAAATAAACACTATAAAAGGCTGAGGAAGCAAATGAAAGAGGGATACCAATCACAATGAATTCTAAGAGATTTTTACAAGCAAGCAAGCAAGCAAGAGACCCTGCAAATATTCTCTCATGCTTTCTAAGACATTCCTCAAGCCTAAAATCGAAGGAACTCGATCCAACGCATTCAGTGAAGGAAAGAATACTTCATCAAGTTGAAGAGGAAACAATTTTAAGAACTTAAGGGGTCTACTCTCCAAGGGTGAAGAAGTTGTAGTAAGGTTCAAGGTCGAACAAGAAGTTTTGAGCTCGTTGGAAGGCTGTGTGATCAATTCCAAGGGTTCGAAGGGAGCTGAAGTAGCAAGACAGTTGTCTTGCGAAGATTTGAGTCCCAGGAGCATCCAACTGTGTGATCAAGGCTGACTCGGACTGAGAACTACTTTGTAACCTGATCTGTTATTTAGTGGATTCCTCCAGGAGTTGGAGAAGAGTGGATTAGAGGAATTACCCCATCCTCGAACCACTATAAAATTTGCTTGTGTCATTTTACTTACAACACTTTAATCTCTTGCTCATTTCTATATCTGCTGTTTAAGTTTATATTGCTAAACCTAGCTGATAATATTATTGCTAAAAACTAGTGTTAAAAACAAGTTTAAAAATATCAAGGGTGATAAGTCTTCCACTAAACAAAATCAAATCAACTGAAAAGTTAAGTGTTAGCCGAGTTATAAACCCAGTGAGTTATACTATCAACAACTCAGTTGAGTCTGTTGAGTGGGTAACTTTGCTGAAGTAAACCAACCTAGTTGTCCCCAAGAACTTAGCTGATTTGAGTCAACTCTGTTAAATTTTATTTCAAAGGACTAAATTCGAAAATTTGGTAAAGTTTATTCAACCCACCTTCTAAACCTTACAACACACCCCTTGGGACCTACAGTTTCTATTGTATATTTCTTCTATATTTTCGTTAACAACATTATTTTATTAACATATATAAATGTGCATGAAATAATTTTTAAAGATATCATTGATAAAATAATTTGTATATCATTAAGTTGTGAAAAACCTATTGGTTTCTTTTAATTGAGTAAGCTTTTAAATTTCAGGTTTGTACCTCTATATAGGGTAACGCTATTATTTGATTACAAAAATGGCACCCAACAAGACATGGATGAGTTTCTGTAATGATTGATTCAATGAAAAGTACAAGGTTGGAGTTCAATAATTTCTAAATTTTGCATTTAAGAAGGCAAGTGAATAACATAAAATTCGTTGTCCTTGTGTTAAGTGTAATACCACTGATTATGGATCTCGTGAAGTGGTTGAAATGCATCTAAGTATGTATGGATAATGCCTAATTATACAACTTGGTATCACCATTGTGAAAGGGTCGGTGAGTCTTCATCCAGTGCTAAAGAATCACAAGAAAGTGATAGCGATGATGAGATTGAAGAAATCTTAAGGGATTTGTATCCTAATATGGATGATTTTGATACATTTAAAGGATGGGTTGATTCATCAAGTAAGAATCATCATGAAGAACCGAATAATGAAGCAAAGACATTTTACAGATTGCTAAAGGATTCTGAGCAACCAACTTGTCCGGGTTGTGAGACCTCAAAATTACTTGTATTGTTCAATTTGTTACACACCAAGAGTATTGGTCGGTAGAGTAATGAATCATTCGACATGTTAATACAATTGTTGAAACAAATTCTTCCAAGTGATTCAACTTTAACAAAATCCTACTATGATGCCAAAAAAATTATTAAAGATCTCCGTCTCTCCTATGAAAAAATAGATACGTGTATCAATGATTGTATTTTATATTGGAAGGAAGAAAGAGAGTTAGACACGTGCAAAATATGTGGTACTTCCAGATGGAAATATTATGGTCATACTAGGGAAATTGAAGTTCGAGAGAATGGTAAAAAAATAGCAATGAAACCCTTGCGTTACTTTCCCTTAAAGCCAAGGCTTAAGAGGTTATTCATGTCTAAAAAGACTGCTTCTTTTTATGAAGTAGCATCATGAAAAAAGAGTGGATGGGGTGATGAGACATCCAACTGATTCTGTGGCATGGAAGTCATTTGACAATCTACATAAAGATTTTTCTGCTAAACCTCCGAACGTACGACTTGGTCTTCCAAGTGATAGTTTCCAGCATTTTACTCACTCAGAAACATCGTATAGTATTTGGCCAGTAATACTCATTCCATATAATTTGCCTCCATGGATGTGCATGAAAGAATCTAATTTTATTCTTTCAATTCTCATACCAGGGCCTGAAAGCTCTGGAAATGCTATTTATGTATATCTTAAACCTTTGATGAAGAGTTGAAAGAGTTGTGGGAAGTTGGTGTTGAAACTTTTGATGCTTCAATTTGTCAAAATTTTAAATTGCGAGCATCTTTATTATGGACAATAAATGATTTTCCTAAATATGCAAACCTACTTGTGTGGAGTACGAAGTATAAGATGGCATGTCCTTGTTGTTACAAAGATACTTGTTCTAAGAGATTAGCAAATGGTAAAAAACAATGTTATATGGGTAATCGATGTTATCTTTCTAGCAACCACAAATGGAGGAAAAATAAAAGTTTGTTTGACGGAACTATAGAGGTAAGACCACCGCCGCTTTCACTTTCAGGTGTTGATGTATTTTCTCAAGTGAATGACCTTGATGGAATCGTCTTCAATGTTTATGTTATCAACGGATTAAGATTTCGGATTGAAGCTTGTGATAGTGGATGTAGAACACATAATTTTGGAGTGTGTAAAATCGGTGATATAGGTAGTGAACCGAGATGTGCTATAACAGATAAATATATTGAAGCTAAGTATCATATATTTGGAATTGAGTATTTGCGAATTCATTTGTTTTTTTTAATTGAAATGTCGATAGATTTATTTATTACACCATCTTGATTGAATGGATTCAACACCTCCAAAAGAGCGAAAAGTTATAGGGAAAAATAAGAATAAGAAAATTGCGACTCTAAAAGGTGGGGAGAAACTTGAGATCGAATTCTATAATAATTGTGCCGTAGGAGAAAATCATAGATTTTGGTCAAGGTACTTGGGAAAAATTGTTCGTGTCAAGCATATTTGTCCTATTCAAGTGAATATATGGAAGGAGTTGACCGAATCATACAAACAACACATGTGAGATGCAGTTAAGGTATGCAAATTTATCTTGGAAAATATTGAAGTTTTTGCATTATTACACCAAATATGTGCATCATGGTATTTTATGCCATTGCACAATAATTAACTCTATTTTGTTGCATTTCGTAATTTTTTAGCTTGTAGAAGTACTAAAATTTGTTGGAATCTGGTGTTATTGTTTTTCATAGGGGAACTATTACTATATCTAATGTAGAGATGAATTCTCAGTCTTGGAGCATTTATGTAACTTAAAGGGAAACATTTTATCTATTTCACTTGCCTAACAGAAGCCCTCCAAAAATCAAATGTCATCCACACAAAGGCGATAAAGCTATATCACCTGGCCGTTAAATTTTTTCCAGCTAATTTGATTCTACCACCAATCAGTCTTTTTCAGAAGCTGGATGTGCCTACCTTCAGTGACAATCAAAGATGAATACATCTTGAGGGAAAACAATTGTTTATTTTTTCATAAGAATGTTGATCATGCATTCCTTAAATTTCTATAATGAAAGACTAGATTACCACAGTTTCTCTGTCATGCCAACCTAATGAGGGGCGTATTCTTCCTTGTCCAAATCGCCTCTAATTTTTTTTTAAATTCAATTATTTCTATGTATATATTATTTTAAAATATTAATTTTTAGTACTAAATATTTATGTTTTATTTATTTAAGCCCCCCAAAATTACTTCCCCCCACAAAGTTACACGTCTAGCTCTGCCCCTGACCCTAATGTTAATATTAATACGAGTACACAAATCTTTTGAGATCATATTAGTTTCATAAGTTGTAGGATAAGATGAAATCCATTTGTGATTCTTTTTCCCAAATATTGCTTACTTCACGGGGCATTAGAAGATTGTTTATGAGATAATTTCATGGGCTAATCATTTAAAATTTCATGAATATAACATGTAGAATTGACTTAATCTATTGACCAATGTCACAACATTGAACCTATGGATAAAGTTTGGCAGGCTTATGGGGTAAAAATTAGATGTCTTTTGTATTGATAACTTTATGTACTAAGAAAATATATATGCGGATATCGAGCGACTCCAAACTTCAGCTTGCGGACCACTGTCTACAATTTATTACTTCTTACTTCCCTATATTTATGGTAGAAGCGCCTTTGTACAGCAGGAATTTGTTATTTGTTATAACTTATCATCTTAAATTGTTTTGGGAATGTTTTTTTAGTCCCAAGATAGAATTATATCGTGAGACTACTTTGGACCACATAGGTGCCTTGTGTTAGTCCAAATGGCTACGATAATCTAGAGGGGGGGTGAATAGATTATGCCAATTTTTCGCAAATCGATCTCTTTTTCGAATGACACTACAGGAAATAACACATTTTATGACGAATTTCTTTATCACGCATAAATTTTTGTCATAATTTGTTAACTAATAGTGACGAATTTTATTTTTGTCAATGAAAATTACTTTTTGATGACAATATTTATGTGCGTCACTATTGATCTTATATTTCGTCACTATTGTTCTTATTCCATGACGATTAACCGAAATCCGTCATAGTAATTTTAGACTGTAGAATTTCGCAGCAAAATTTAGGAGGGAAATCTTTCAATGACAAATAGATTATAATCTGTGACGCCATTTGGTGTCATAAAATATTTTCTTTCATGACAATATCATATTTTGTCATTTATTTCTTCAAAAAAGTAGTGACGCCATTATTTCGTCACGAAAAATATATTTAGTGACAATGAATGTGCATTTGTCACCATTTTATATTGTGGCAAAATATTTTGTCAAATATTTGTCATAATTTGTCAATTATTGATGATGAAAATATTTTCTTTCATGACAATATCACATTTTGTCATTTATTTCTTCAAACGAATAGTGACGTCATTATTTCATCACGGAAACACATATTTCGTGACAATGAATGTGCATTTGTCGCCATTTTATATTGTGGCAAAATATTTTGTCAAATATTTGTCATAATTTGTCAATTAACAGTGATGAAAATATTTTCTTTCATGACAATATCATGTTTTGTCATTTATTTCTTCAAACGAATAGTGACGCCATTATTTCGTCACGGAAACACATATTTAGTGACAATGAATGTGCATTTGTCGCCATTTTATATTGTGGCAAAATATTTTGTCAAATATTTGTCATAATTTGTTGATTAACAGCGATGAAAATATTTTCTGTCATGACAATATCATGTTTTGTCATTTATTTCTTCAAAAAGTAATGGCGCCATTATTTCGTCACGACAAAACATATTTAGTGACAATGAATGTGCATTGTCACAATTTTATATTGTGGAAAAATATTTTCTACTTTAGTTTCCACTCCCTTTTTACTTGGTTATTATCACTGTTCCAAAAAGTACTAGACGCTAGTCGAGCGGGGTGTCAGGGCCTAGCGCCAGACGAGCTCTCGCGGGGCTTAATCGGGAAGAAAAACATAGGCGGACAAGGAGAGCCTAACGCCTAGGCAGAGACTAGTCAGACTAGGTGAAAATTTTTAGAATAGTGGTTATTATTTTTCTCACCCTTTTTACTTGGTTATTCATTATCTAACGAGTATAGGTTCTGCCTAAACACCTATCTGTGCACTCAAATCCCCCAATGATTAGAACGAAAGACACATGAAATATAAATGAAATATGATTTTCCGGCACGTATGTTTTTTTTTAAACTCTTATTCAATTTTTATACTATTCATAAAATCAAATCATGTTTGTTTAGTAACTATTTTTTTTTTATATGTAACTGTTTTAAGAACTATCAGTAACCAATATACCAATCAGTGTACATTAAAAAACAAAAACAGTGATTGCTTGAGAAACAAGATTTTTTAGATACTAACTTCCATATATAAAACAACATCCACGATCAGGGGCGAAGCAACCATGTGGCTCAGGCCCCCCTCCAAAAAACTTTTTCATTTTTTTTATTTTAGTACCTATATTTTTATTATTTAGTATTTTGGTCCCCCTCATTATTTTGTTGGATAAAAATTACTCCATGAATTTTAGTAAGTTAAATTGGAGATTTTGTGGGTCTTATTTTATAATATTCACAGCAAAACGCCGGGAGGAGATTCCCAGAAACGTGTATCTCCCATAAAAGATGCTACATAAGTAACTTAAGCATGCATATCACTTTCAAACATAAAAACCATGGGACTGGAAATATATACCAATGACCAATTTGTTCATTAGCTAAATTTTCTATAAAACACCAAGGAAAGTTGCTAGCTTGACCTCTGTTCAGTTAAGATACTCCAAAACAGTCTTATTTAAAATTAAAGAAAAATATATGTCAAGGGGTTATTTGTAATTTAATTACCTACCCTTGAGATTTAGCGTAATTAAAGAAAAATATAGTCATCTTTTAAAATTACAAATACCCCCTTGAGGTTTGCAAAATAAAAACATATGTCAAGGGATTATTTGTAATTTTGAAAATTAACAGTCTTATTTAAATTAGGCTAAACCTCAAGGGTAGCATTTGTAGAAGCTTTAATCATGTATAACAGACTAGGGTTACAGACCCCTTGGGGCTCCGGCACCAACGTATACACCCAAACGAACAAGTTCTCTGTGAAGCCGAAGGCGAACAACGCAATCGCCGACTCGAATAAGGGTTTCGAATCGGGTCAAGGAACCGGCGGCGTGACCGGAAAAGCCAATAAGGAGATCTTAGAGCATGAACGCAAGCGTCGATCCATGATCATTCTTTGCTAGCTTGTGAGATATTAGAATTCAATTGTAGAGCAAGGTTTGCTTATATCTCTGTATTCCCCTGTTTAGAGAGAAAAAGAAAGTTGCAGTAGGGAACTTTTATTGAAAAAAAAGGGTGGCATTTGTAATAATCCCTATATAAAATTAGCAATCTTAGAGTATATCAGTTAAGATATCTCAAAACAGCATCCTATAGATTTAGCTATCCTGTAATTGATCATGTTCATTCATAGTAAAGTACATCCCACAATGTGTTATGTAATATACATGCACTGAATTGCTGAGGAATCAAATTGCAACACATAAAAATGCCCTGAACGCTATGCGTATCTTTAGACTCATGAACCAAGACTTCAACTCTAAAATGAGCAGATACCATTTCAACAGTGATCATTGCCAATCATGATTGAGAACTAGACTCAAATTCATTATGCATCTTGAGCCATGTTTAAAAGCATGAAGTTGGAAATCGAGCCCAAATCAGTAATAAGTTACGTCCAATTTAGTAAAAGCATGAAGTTGGAACATTGAGCCCAAATTAGTAATAACCTAAATCCAAATAAGACATACCTCTACGTCGCACTTGCAAGAAGCTGGAAGTAGACTTATTTAGCCTCATATTCTAAACAGGACTTTACAAACAGGGATGCAGTTTTCTGCACAAGTTTAAAAAGGGAAAAAACAAAAGGGAAAGAAAGGACAAATAAGCACATGAGAAACGGGCTTCCATTTAACCACAGTTATCATACCAGTGGAGTTTATCACAACTGCCAAACAAATGCAATGTGGAATTTCATGAGTTTATCAATCATCAGGACATGAAAAATCACTCAGTGCTCATAAAAGTAGGGTGCACACTTAAATTAATCTTCATTATCAGGACATGAAAACAATCACACGGTTATCTTCCGGATACGTCCAATTTCTATTACATAAGTTACCACCCATTCGAGCCATTATTTCAGGCGAACTAATCAATAAGTTCATCTCCACCAAAATTAGAAAATAACTAATTTTGCCACAGCTCTGAAATAGGCTTTCCTTTTGCAAGAAGTCTAATTCCCACAATTAAACAAGAAATGAGTCAGCCAAGAAGGATTAGAAGGTGTCTGTGTTTTTACTCGTTTATTCACAAACAGGTGAATATAATCTGAGTTGCATTAAATAAAATAACTGAATTGCCCACAAACTTGTGAATAAGTATCCTATTCCGTGCTAGAAAAAGGAAACAAATCAGATTGTTTGTTTTTGTTTCTGAATAAGGAACGAACGTGAGTTCTTTAAAATTGTTGCCACCTGGCCAATTCTTATGAAAATTAATAAATCAGATTGGAACAAATCTGAACCTACATCGTTAAATTTCTAAATTCTGGTGAAAGAACTTTAAATTTATACAAAAATCCAAAAAATTCTTGACTTTACTGCTCATTTTAACACCAAGTGGTGTAGTTGGATTCACTGTGTTATGACATAACTAAGTTCTTAAAAACATATATGTTCTTAAAATTTTAAATTATAAAAACATATATGTTCTTAAATTTTTAAAATTATAAAACGAGATCCATCCATCATAAGTTCATAACTAAGTTCTTAAAAATTTTGACGGGTCGGTTTGTAGGATTTATTAAATATTTTGTAGAATATACTCATGCATTTTGTAGGATTTATTAAATATTTTCGGCCGGTTCAGTTTTTAACCGGAAAACCGAAATTTCGGTTCGGTTAAAAATCGAACCGAAATTAAGCCTAAACGAACTTAGTAAATATTAATTATAAATTAAATTTAATCTTCAGTTTATTACAAAAATAAAATTATATATATCTAAAATGCATAATATATTTATTAAAATCTATGATTTTATTCAAACAAATAAATTTTTTTGAGTACGATGAGGGAACTTGGGGAGGGGACACACGCACCCGTACGGGATCGAACCCGGGTCATTCACCCTTAGAACACATTTCTCAACCACTAGAGTACTAGGTTGATCCCATTCAAACAAATAAATTTATTCACATGTTTTTATATTTATCATAAGTAAACGTATAAAAATATAAATTAATGTCAAATTAGTATTTTAATTTATACGAGCTTATTAAGAGCCTACTCACGAGCTTACTACGAGCATGTTCACGAGCTAACGAACTGAATATCTTTAAGTTTGAGTTTGGTTCATTTATTTTAACAAGCCTCACTAAACAAACTCGAACGAACTTTTATCGAGTCAAGCTCTGAATAACTTACGAGCGGCTTGGTTCATTTACAATGCTACATATGGTCGAACAATTAATTATAAGACTACAACGTGCCATGCTTGCTCTTTAGGTCCTATAAGAAAGGGGTTGAAACAAATTCATCACTTTATGTAGAGGAAATTGCACTTTTGGCCCATAATAAAGGGGTTCAAACGCTTTTAGCTCCATGCTTGCTTTTTTAGTTCTTAGCAAATTTATTTAACACACTTAGTCCCATATGAATTAATAGTTTGCGATTTTAGACATTTGAAATTTATTTTTAAATTATTTTTAAATTATAAAAAAAACTCAAGATTATCTCAAAAAGTTGTTTTTAATACTAAACGATTTTATATAAATCTGAAATTTTGTTTAAAAAACTAAAACTTGTGTTAAAAATCTGAAAATTACTTCAAATATTTAAAATCTGAAAAATTATTTAAAAATTAAAATATGAAAATTTGTCAAAAAATCTGATTTTCTTATAAGCGATCATTGAGACTCAAAGAGAAGTATTATTTACCGTAGATTGATCAAGTACTTATAAGAATACAACATAGCCAATTTTTATATCCAACACTAGACCCTCTGAAACATAGGAACGGTCATGCATGTACTATAGTTAATTCTTATGATACTCGGAGCTCTGTTAGTTAATACGCGTATCATACCTGTATAGTATCCGTACGTACAAATAATTGAAAAATACTTTGGTTCCCCGTACACATTCTGAAGCAGCGTTAAATACTCCGTAATTTTCAAATAAAACGTTTAATACTTGGCGTATATTATATTCATATTAAATTCGTACGTTTACGGATCTGTTTCTTAAGTATTTCCATATTTTTTGCCGATTTTTCCGCCGTAACATTCAGAAAATATTCATAATATACTCGTATGTACTAAATAACGATTTTTTCCCATCCCGTATTTAACTAACAGAGACTCGGAGAATATTACCTATTTTTTCTATATTTCATGATATTTAAATTATTTTCACACCTTTTCTAATGTTATCTATAAATATTATTTAATTATTATTCAATTAATAAAATGGAAAAATTTATTATATATAAATATACTAATAATAAAAAAAATTCAACACTTTATACAAGGATACAAAAATCAAAAGTGCAATTCTCCCCAGCATCTTCATCGTCCAAATTTCCTAAAATTCCTTCACCATTGTCGGACCACCTCCAACCCGATCAGACCTCGGACATCGGCCATTTGCCACCATAATTGAAGGCGACCTGCAATTCCTTGCATCGTGAGGAGGATTTCGCAAGTTTTAGATTGATTGCTTAGGCCATGGGTCTTCCTTCACCAGCAAAGGCATGCCCAGATTGGAGCCCTCGAAATGCATCAATGGTGAAATTAAAGGTAGAGAATGCTACCATTTGTACAATACAGGTTGTTGTTCTTCTTTTTTTTTTTTAATTTTTAAAAAACTCCTAATTTCTTGCATTCTTATTTATGGTTTCATATCTAAAAAATATAGTTTTTTTAGATATGGTTAGTGATAATTATGTATTTCCTTAATTTTTGCTATGTATTAACATTTAATAATAATAAATAAATAGTTACCTAAATATGTAAATATGTAAAACAAACGATTTTACAGCAAAAAATTTTTTGGCGGCCTAATATGTTGTTTAGCGCTAAATATTTCAATTTAATTAAGGTAGGTTATTATCTATTAAGGTATATACATTAGAGGATTCGATGTTATCATATATCTCTCAATCTTTTCCCTTTTACAATCCTTCACGTTTTTAAAGGATTAGGTTTAGAGCACATCAAATACATATCGCTCGTCTGTCTCTTTTCTTATCTGTAATCTCTTTTCATAGTTCTGGTAATCTCTCAATTATTCGTTTTTCTTCATTGAACTCATCATATAATGTGTTTTGACTTATATCGCAACTTGGTTTTGTTTATAATGTAAGTTATTTGTTTTGGTAATGTTGTGTTATGTGTTGTCTTAGATATTCAAATTGATTAATATGAAAACTACGATTTGTGCACGTATGTGAAAAAGAAGTACGTATGCAGATTGTTTGGAATGGCGATTTATGCCTTTGACAATTATGATGAGATTGTGCGTGCAAGAATTTGGGGTATCTGTTTGCTTGACCTGAACATTTTTTCAGTGTCAGTTAGACTCGTCTTATTGCTGGGAACTGGGAGGGTCTCTTATCAGATCATCAAGCTAAGATTTAGGAGTTGCAGTACAACTCAGTGAATTCAACTTGATGATTGGTGTTTTGAAGATCATGTGCGCAAGGATGCATCTTTATTATGATAGCTCTGTTCTATTTCTTATTTTTTGTATTTCTGGTGCTTTTTTCATTGTTGTATAACTTTGAGCTATGGGACTTTCTGGGAGATGGATCCATACTGATGGGATTTTGATGGATAGGTTGCCCCAGGTTATGGGGTGTTTTATCCCCTTTTTGATGTTGCTGTATCATTAAGGGAAGAATGACCTGTTGGCCCCCAACTGTATATGTGTGTGGAGTTTCATTAATGAAATTAACTTTCGTTTTGGAAAAAAAAAAAAAGAATTTGTGCGTGTAATTCTTAAGTTGTATGAACTCCTACTTTTTCAAAGAAATTGCAAGTTTTTTTTTTTACAATGATAAGGATTGTTTTGAATGAAAACTGATTTATATCTTTTACAATATTGAGTGTCATTGGTACTTAAATTGTGGGTAGATTATTGGTTCAATCTCGTAGTGTTGATTGCGTCCATTTTGTTTAATGTAAGACATCTATTTGTATGGAAAAAGAGTGGCTTTTCTGTGATTAACCTTTTTAGTTGCATGAGTCAGCTTACGGTCATCAAAAAATAAAATGAGCATCAAAGCAATCTTTTGGATACATGGCTTGATCTGATCCAACTGTTTAATTATGCTGAATCTTAGTTTTTTATTTTGGTTATGAACTGGACTACTATGACTTTGTGCAGATACGACTTCCAACTCTAAGAAAAGAGGGCATGGTCAAACAATGGGCAAGGGCATTATGAAAGCATTTGCTTCTTCTGGAAATAAAATGAAGATAACCGTGGATCCATTATTAGGAAGACCTAAAACTCGAGAGGAAGCCGCAAAGCTTTCGAGTCAAATTGGCGTAGTAACTCGAGATGTCCTTCCAGTGCCCAAGAGGTGGAAAGAAGTAGATGAAAAAAATGGTGTGGAATTAGGCTTTGATCATTTAAAGGTACGAGTAAAGTAAATTATATTATCGCATGATGTTCATTTTAATGTAATCTAAAATGATCATATATATATATATGACATGTAGATCCACATGGATGTTAATATGGATGATCCGGGGGTTAGACAATGCATGATCGAAAGGCTAAAATCTAGTGTCAGGCAGCGGCGTTACAGGTTACATTTGCATTACAAGAAGTATGCAAGTTTGCAAGAGGCTAAAAATAACAAGCCTTCTTCTTTGAGTAAACAAAATTAGGAGGAATTGTGTGACTTATTTGCATCATCTCAATTCAAGGTAACAAGTTTTTAAATTAGTACTTATTTTCAAGTATTTTTACATATTTTCTTATAATATGTATATATATTATTTTACAATATTATTGTTCTTGTTTTGGCAGAACCAAAGTTCCACCAATACTGGAAATTGAAAACAAGTGCGAGCTCCACATATTTCTGGCCGAACGCCTTTTACAGTTCTTCAACATGAAATTGTGAGTTTTTATTAAGTAACCTTAGATTGACACTATTTCTTATTTTTTAACTGTGAGTTTTTTCCTTTTTTTGACTAGGCTCAGAAAGAGCTAAATGGAGAACAATGTGATAGAATTGAGTTCTATAAACGTACTCATTATAAAGAAAACGATGGTTGGTCAACAGTGGAGGCAAAGGAAAATTGGGTAAGTCACGGACTCATTTTCATTATCTAGTTTTCCTATTAACCATGATATTAATTGTGTACTCTTAAATCAATATATTTAAATAGGAGTTGATGATAGCAAAGCAAGAAAAATATATAGAGCAAGAAATTGAGAAGAGTGCTGAAGAAATAGTTCTTGAGGTGCTTGGCCATGGATCTGGCTATATAAAGGGTGTTGGCTATGGCCCAAAGCCTCCAAGTAGACGCACCACATCATTTGATTCAACTACCCAACAACTTCAAAAGGAACTTCAGGAAATGCAAGAAAAACTACAAGATTCAGAATCTCAAGTAAGTGGACTAAAGGCCCAAGTGAGTGATTTGAAAGAGCAATTGGGTCAACAAGGTGCATCTATCGACAAACTTATGGCATTCATGGCTGCCAGTGAGAATAATATCTAAGCAACAAAATAAGATTTCTGGGGACATATGGTTTATATTTATATGAGTATTGTTTGGGTTTAGATGCCTAATGTTTTGTTTTCGAATATTTTTCAAGTAGATTTATAATTTCCATTTGAAAGTTGGATATTTTAGCATTTTCCTTATATTGATTAAATAAGCATGTTCTACTTAAACATGTTGGTTCTTTTTATTATTCATGCTTATTTAAATTTTAAATTGCATTTGTAATATAATATTAGATCGAAGCAAATGTATGTATCTTTGAATCGAAGTATTAACAATATGGAAAGTCAATAATGAATTTTATCATAATGAGATTTTATTTTATTTTTATGCAATGTAAATGATAAAATATGACAAATTAATACATCGATATATAGTTACCAATGCATCATTTAATGGCTATTTATGTTGTCATATAAAAATCAATTGGTGACACTGATCTATTTTGTAACTGAAACTAATATTTTTCACAACGAACTTAGACGTCACCATACATATCCATTTAGTGACAATATAAAATTGGTCACTAAAAATAGTCCTTTTATGACGACTTGTATCGTCCCGTATATATTTTAAATTCGTCACCCAAAATGGATCATTTATGATGATTTGTGTGTCACCATATAATACTATCTCGTGACGAATTATTTTGTCACCATATACTTCTCTTATGACGAATCGGTTCATCACAAAATCTTACGCAATTAGTGACACTAATCAACTTTGTCATGTAATGTTAATTTTGTCGTGACGAAACATGTCATCACGTTTCAGAATCATTTGGTGACAATAAATGTCGTGTCATTGAATATTACTTTTTGTGACACAGTGTTTTGTCATTATATATACTCATTAAGTGACAACCAATATTGTGTAACTATAAAATATCTCTTTTATAACATATTATATAATATATGACGAATTAGCTAATGCAATTTTGACGCTGAAGGTGTCACTAAAATTTGATTACTTTGGCAATATATTCATTTTCGTCACCAAAATCTAATGTTTGGATGACAAAATATGCATTCGTCATTTAAAATGTTACCTTTTGATGACAAAATAAAAATTTGAGTGACAAAAGTTTGATCATTGAAGTGACGAGTTAGGCGTCACAAAAAATGATACAAATGATGACACTGGTCGTTAGCGTCATCAAAGGTTAAATATTTAGTGACGAACTAAAAAAAGTGTCATGTATACCTTTTACCACGGGGCTACAGTGACGATCGTTATGACGCTCAAATTTCGTCACCTAATAACTTTCGTGACAAAAAATGACATTTATATGACGAATTTTATCGTCATATTTTCTTTAATTTCTTGTAGTGTGAACAAGTAAATGATAAGAACATAAATGCGGAAATTAAACAACACTCGTTGATTTATAAAGGTTCAAACCTACCTAGGGCCTAATCCTCTACCACCCCAGTATCTTCGGGATGGATTTCAAAAAGAAAAAAAGATTTTATTAATTTCCAAAATTAATACAACACCTTGAGGATTACCACAATCCTCTTACAACACCTTCAAGAAGATTACCACAATCTTCCTTCACCACCTTTGAAGAGTACCACACTCTCCAAACACCTATCACCTAGATCACCCAAGTGTATTCTTACCACAAGAATACTCACGAGGATGTCTTGTGTTGAATGATGGACAAAATTCAAGATTACAACTCTATAAAACCAATACAAAGATTGAGTGCAAGTGTAATCAAGAATCAAAAGCCTAGACCTCAAAGATGTGCAAGTGAAAGTGCTTAGGCTATTACAACAAGAATGTAAAAATGAAAGCTTGAAGAATTTGCATATTTCTTGTTGTGTATTTTGTTTGTATGTGTTGTATCTTGTGTCTTCAATTCATCCTCTATTTGTAGGAGAGTCTTCACCAACATAGGCTCCCAACATAGGCTCATTCTTCTTCACTTTTGTCTACAAAAAGAGGATAACAAGATGTAGAAATATTGTACAAAAATGAAAAGTAAATTTTGTTGATAAGGATTGCAACGGTTGGAATTTTTGCTGTCAAAAATTACATAGGGCGACCGGTTGCCCTGTATAAGATTTCGAACGTTTGAATGAAAATAGTGCGATCCAATTTCAAAGGGGTGTGAGACCGGTCGCCCTAGGGTGCGACCGATCGGCCCACTGCTTGACCGGTCCCCCAGCCCCAATTTTTCAAGTCTGCAAGTTCTGTTTCAATCTGTGCGATCTTCAGGTACCGGTCGACCTTTTGGGCGACCGGTCGACCTCTAATTTTAAATGTTATCCAATTTTTATCAAAAATAAACTTGAAGAAATACTCCAAAAAATTAGTAAAAACATTTTATATCACTTGGCAGTATTTTGACAACATTTATAAACATTGTTTTGGTGCAAAAACCAATTTAAACAAAACCATCAATAGTGTTGTCCATTTTTATCGAAAAATAAATTCTAAGAAATACTCTAAAAATTAGAAAAAACATTTTAAATCATTTAGGAGTACTTGGACAACATTTATTAACATTGTTTTGGTATAAAAACTCATTTAAACATAATCATCAAAATCTTGATAAAAACATTTATCTGACAAACTCCCCCTTTTTGATGATTACAAACCAAAACAATTTTTGGAAGTCGATTTTAAAAAAAAAACAAAATTTCCGGTCTAAAACATCAAACCATTACAAGCAAGATTTATCATAAGTACAAACACACACAAGGATAGGAGCAAAGATTTTTCAAAATCATTTTTGCACAAGCTCCCCCTATCAACATGCATAAAAAATAAGTAGAAGCAAACAACTAAAAGCTAAAAGCTTGAATTTCATGAGCTTAAAAGCTCCCCCTGTCACAAAAGCATCATTAGTCAAACATAAAAGTCCATAATACATCACATGGACTAAGTATTATCCATAGCATCATGCTTTTAAGAGTTCTAGCTTTTAGCTTTTCTTGCGAGCTTATTTACGCTTCTTTGAGCTTATGAGCGTTTTTCTTGTTTCTCCCCCTTTGGAATCATCAAAAATAATGTTAGCATGATAAAAACATCATACAATTATATCAAAGTGCGCAATTTAATCGATTTATCGAGCATATTGAACATATAAGCTTAAATTCCGAATAAAAGGGAAACAATTGCTCATTTGATTTGAAAAAGCTCATTTGATTGATAAAACATGATCTCTATAAACTTATAAGACTTTTCAAATCAAGAGAATCATGTAGGTGATGAATTTTTCATTGAAACATTTTGTCGAACACTTGGCGTGCGTCGAATAAAACAAGAGAAATATAACGCCTTTGTGATTCGTTTAAGCCAAAACATTTCATCACCAATTGCAATACAACAATATTCATTCATCAGCAATCATCATATACAATCATACGAATACAAGAATTTCATCAAAATAGCAAGGTATAAGCACATTTTCAAGGGTTCAACCCAATTGAGATTAAAAAGAAAAATTCTTACCATTTAATCGGTAAAGATGAACAATGGTGATGATAATCGAGCCTCATGAAGTCCAAAATATAAAATGTATGCAATAAAACAAATTTGAAGTGAAATTTGTGTGCAAAATTCGAAGGGGACGAAAAATGAACATAAAATACCAAAATGATTGTGAATGAAGACAGAAGCGATTTTAACCAAAATAAAAGCTAAGGGCGACCGGTTGTCATTGAGGGCGACCGGTCGACGTTGATGGCGACCGGTTGCCCTCAACCTTATCAGCCCATTGTCTTGCCCAATTTTTCAAAATCCGATTTTTCAGCCAAAAATCCAATTTTTCGCCCCTAAGTTTTAAAAACATGCAAAATGCAAACGCAAACCTCATTCAATATGCATTATGCCTAACCGAGCTCGTATCGACGCAAAAGTCTCGGAAGATAGCGGTTTTGTAAAAATGTCCGCTAATTGATCTTGAGATGGTACAAAAGATATCGCAATTTTTCGTTTTGAAACACAATCCCTTAGAAAATGATGTCGAATTTCAATATGTTTAGTACGGTTATGATGAACCAGGTTTTGAGCAATATTTATAGCGGATATATTATCACAAAAGATAGGAACACTTTCAAAAGAACATTTATAACCCGCTAAAGTTTGTTTCATCCAAAGTAATTGAGTACAACAAAAAGCCGCGAAAATATATTCGGCTTCGGCCGTTGAAAGTGAAACACAATTTTGTTTCTTTGAAAACCAAGAAACTAGGCAATCACCTAGAAATTGACATGATCCGAAAGTACTTTTACGATCATTAATATTTCCCGCATAATCCGAATCACTATAACCTTTAAGAGAAAAATTTTCATTCTTTGGATAAAATAAACCATATTGAATAGTGCCTTTCAAATATCTAAAAATTCTTTTAACGGCACTCATATGAGATTCTTTAGGATTGCTTTGAAAACGAGCACATATGCATACGACAGGAAGAATATCCGGTCTACTTGCGATTAAATAAATTAAACTACCAATCATACCTCGATACTTGGATTCATCAACCGGCTTGCCTTTTTCATCTTTGTCAATCTTGAGGTTTGTTGCCATTGGGGTAGAAACGGTTCTTCCTTCTTCAATTCCGAACTTCTTCAAAAGTTCTTTTGTATACTTGGATTGTGAGATGTATATTCCTTCTTGGCATTGCTTAATTTGAAGTCCAAGGAAGAAGTTGAGCTCCCCCATCATGCTCATTTCAAATTCACCTTGCATTAACTTAGAAAATTTCTTGCACAAGGATTCATTAGTAGCACCAAAAATAATATCATCAACATAAATTTGCACTAATAAGCAATTTTGCCCTTTTTCAAAAACAAAGAGAGTAGTATCAACTTTACCTCTTGTAAAACCATTTTGCAAAAGAAAAGAGCTAAGTCTATCATATCATGCATGGGGTGCTTGTTTTAAACTATATAAGGCCTTTTTAAGTTTATAAACATCATTAGGCCTAGAAAAAATTTCAAACCCCGGAGGTTATTTTACATAGACTTCTTCTTGAATAATACCATTTAGAAAAGCGGATTTAACATCCATTTGATAAAGCTTGAAATTTTTAAAGCAAGAATAGGCAAGTAAAACACGAATAGCTTCTAAACGTGTTACAGGTGCAAATGTTTCATCATAATCAATACCTTCTTCTTGACAATAACCTTGAGCTACTAACCTTGCTTTGTTTCGAACAATATTGCCTTGGTCATCGAGCTTGTTCCGAAATACCCATTTTGTACCAATAATTGTTTGAGATGGAGGACAAGGTACTAATTCCCATACATCATTCCTTTTAAATTGATTCAACTCCTTTTGCATTTCTAAAAACCAATCCTCATCTTCAATGGCTTCATTAGCATTTTTAGGCTCTTTTTGAGATATAAGAGCTTTCTCGGCCAATTTTCCTCGAGTCATTACTTTATCAAGGGGATCACCAATAATAAGATCTTTTGGGTGATCTCCCTTAAATTTCAATGCTACGGGAAGATTCAAAGTATCACCTTTATCTTCTTGAGGAACATTTGATCTTGAAGATTGATCATTTTGAGTATCATCTTGAACAATGGGTAACAATATCCTCTTCATCACTTTCATCATTGGGTATCCTTTCAACACCCGAAGCTTTATTGAATTTGACATGGATGGATTCTTCAACAACTCCACTTGTTTTATTGTAAACCCGATAAGCTTTACTCTTAGTTGAATACCCCATAAATATTCCTTCATCAACCTTAGGATCAAGTTTGTCCAATTGATCCTTAGTATTCAAAATAAAACATTTACATCCAAATATTTTGATATAACTAATATTTGGAGTTCTTCCTTTCCAAAGCTCATATGGAGTTTTATTCATTTTAGGACGAATATAAACTCGATTAATGACATAGCAAGCGGTACTTACGGCTTCGGCCCAAAAATATTTTGGAAGTGAAAATTCATTAAGCATGGACATACACATTTCTTGAAGTGTCCGATTCTTCCTTTCGGCTACTCCATTTTGTTGAGGTGTCCTTGGAGCCGAAAAATTGTGACTATATCACTTGGTTTCAGAAAAGACTCTAAATTCTCCATCAAATTCTCCACCTCGATCACTTCGAATAGACTTAATAGTATCTTCCTTTTCATTCTCAATAAGTCTACACAACTTAACAAACTCATTAACGACATCGCTTTTATTTGTAAGAAATAGAGCCCAAGTATATCTAGAAAAATCATCAACTATAACAAAAGTGTAATATTTTCCACTTAGACTTGCCGTACCAATATCCCCATACAAATCAAGATGAAGCATTTGTAGGGGTTTGGTAGTGGAAATTTCATTTTTGGGCTTAAAACTACTCTTAACTAATTTGTTATTTTGACAAGTGTCACATAAGCCAAGATTTTCAAAATTGAATTTGGGTAATCCTTTTACATGTTGGTTTTTGTAAATAGTTTGCAAATTTTTGTATCCAACATGTCCAAGTCGCCTATGCCATAAACTAGTTAAATCATTATTGGCGACAAGACAAGAAACATTTTGACTAACCAAATCACTTGTACAAATTTTGTAAAGATTGCCTTTTCTAATTGCTTCACAAATAATTTTATCATTTTTAGAAATAAGGCATTTTTCGTTATCAAAAACAACATTATAATTTGAATCGAAAAGTTGGCTAACACTTATCAAATTGAACTTAAGCCCTTCTACTAAAAGAACATTACTAAGAGAGAAAGAAGAGTTACCAATTTCTCCATTTCCAAGAATTCTTCCTTTGCCATTGCCGAACATGACCATACCCTTTTCTTGGAGCTTGATGTTGGTAAAGAGTTCTCTCTTTCCGGTCATATGGCGTGAACATCTGCTGTCCACGAGCCATTTTGAATCTTCTATTGTTGTTATAGCCCCTATAACCTACGAAGGAATTATTTTTAGGTACCCTATAATTTTGGGGTCCATGGGGGTTAGCCTTGAGACCTTTAGGCCTCCAATAATAGCTAAAATTATTCTTCAATTTACAATTACTAGCATAGTGTGCATTCTTACCACAATAAAAACAAGTAATAATACGAGGACTACTAGCACGTACAAAGGTTGGTCCTTGGTCATTTTTCTTAAAAGCATTTTGAAAAGGTTTATAACCAAGTCCTAATTTAGAATGCTCACCTCTTTGTGTATCTAAATTTTTTGTGACTTTATCCGTACTTAAATTGAATCGATGCACATCCTTTTGCAAATTTTCAATATCATTTGTGAGCGTTTGTTTTTCGGTTTCAAGAGTACGGACCATAGTAAGAGTAATAGCATGAGCCTTATCAAGAGAATCATAGGAAGTAAATAATTTATATTTTTCTAGTTTAAGCTCTTTATGCTCCTTTTTCAAATTCTTGTATTTAACAATCAAATTTTGAAACCTATTTTGCAATTTATCAAAATTACATTGTAATTCATCAACTAGGGAAGAAGATGAAGCATTAGAGCGTACCTCGGTATTTTCATCGTCTATGGCCATAAGACCATTTTCGGATTCTCCTTCCTCGTCGGTTGTTTCAAGTAATTCATCCCAAGTTTTGACGTCCGCATTTAACGCCTTCTTTTTCGGAAAAAGCTTTTTCTTCTTTTGTTCCTCTTCCGCTAATTTTGGGCAATCGGCTATGTAGTGCCCGGATTTTCCGCATTTGAAACAAGAATTGTCTCTAGGCTTTCTTGCTTTATTTTTGTTTACAAATTTTGCAAATTTTCTAACAAGATCCGCCGTTTCTTCATCATCCTCATCACTAGCATAATAAACATTATTAGAAGAAGATGCTAAGCCTTTAATAATATTTTGCGTACCCGGTTTAGAGGTGGATGGTTGAGAATTTTTCTCTCCTTTAGATATACTTCATAAATGAGGAGGTTCCCAATGAGCTCATCAAACTTGAGTGTCTCAAGATTTTGAGCTTCCGTGATTGCCGTCACCTTTTCGGACCATGAGCGGGAAGGCGTTCAATACCTTGGTCACCTTGTCTTCGGAGATGACCTTTCCAAGAGCCACAAGATGATTGACAATGTTGTCAAGCCTTTCCACCATTTTTGATATGCTTTCACCATCATGCATATTGAAATTTTCAAAGTCTTTCACAAGCATTGTTTTTCTTGCTTGCTTCACTTTTTTTGTGCCCTCATAGATGGTTTCTAATTTTTCCCAAACTTCATGTGCCGGCCGTATGCCTCTTATGCGATTATATTCGGTGGCGGTAAGAGAGCAATGCAAAATGTTTAAGGCCTTACCGTTTAGAGAGAAAGTCTTCTTGTCATTTTCATCGTACTCCTTGAACGGCTTGGGAGTCGTGGTACCATCCTCCAATTTTGTTGTTGGTTGAGCAACTCCTTCAATGACCACATGCCAAATATCAAATCTGCACCCTTGTAGAAAGCACTCCATGCGGTCTTTCCAAAATGCGTAGTTGTTGGCATCGAATAGTGGTGGCTTGTTGGTGGAGGCGCCGGTGGTGAGATAAGCTTCATTCGTAGCCAAGGATATTTCCTCTTTACTCGGAACAAGCTAGCCAAAGAGTTTGGCTCTGATACCACTTGTTAGTCCAAGTGGCTATGATAATCTAGAGGGGGGTGAATAGATTATGCCGTTTTTTCGCAAATCGCTCTCTTTTTCGAATGAACAAAAAAATGACAAGAATGTAAATGCAGAAATTAAACAACACACGTTGATTTATAGAGGTTCAACCCACCTAGGGCCTAATCCTCTACCACCCCAGTATCTCCGGGATGGATTTCAAAAAGATTTTTTTTTTTTTATTAATTTCCAAAATTAATACAACACCTTGAGGATTACCACAATCCTCTTACAACACCTTCAAGAAGATTACAACAATCTTCCTTCACCACCTTTGAAGAGTACCACACTCTCCAAACACCTATCACCTAGATCACCCAAGTGTATTCTTACCACAAGAATACTCACAAGGATGTCTTGTGTTGAATGATGGACAAAATTCAAGATTACAACTCTATAAAACTAATACAAAGATTGAGTGCAAGTGCAATCAAGAATCAAAAGCCTAGACCTCAAAGATGTGCAAGTGAAAGTGCTTAGGCTATTACAACAAGAATGTAAAAATGAAAGCTTGAAGAATTTGCAGATTTCTTGTTGTGTATTTTGCTTGTATGTGTTGTATCTTGTGTCTTCAATTCATCCTCTATTTATAGGAGAGTCTTCACCAACATAGGCTCCCAACATAGGCTCCTTCTTCTTCACTTTTGTCTACAAAAAAACGATCACAAGATGTAGAAATATTATACAAAAATGAAAAGTAAATCTTGTTGATAACGATCGCAACGGTTGGAATTTTTGCTGTCAAAAATTACATAGGGCGACCGGTTGCCCTGTATAAGATTTCGAACGTTTGAATGAAAATAGTGTGATCCAGGTAGGGGTTGCAGGGGGGTGCGACCGGTCAAGCGGGGTGAGACCGGTCGCCCTAGGGTGCGACCGGTCGGCCCCCTGCTTGACCGGTCCCCCTGCCCCAATTTTTCAAGTCTGCAAGTTTTGTTTCAATCTGTGCGATCTTTAGGTACCGGTAGACCTTTTGGGCGACTGGTCGACCTCCAATTTTAAATGTTGTCCGATTTTTATCAAAAATAAACTTCAATAAATACTCCAAAAAATTAGTAAAAACATTTTAAATCACTTGGGAGTATTTTGACAACATTTATAAACATTGTTTTGGCGCAAAAACCAATTTAAACAAAACCATCAAAAGTGTTGTCCATTTTTATCGAAAAATTAATTCTAAGAAATACTCCAAAAATTAGCAAAGACATTTTAAATCACTTAGGAGTATTTGGACAACATTTATTAACATTGTTTTGGTATAAAAACTCATTTAAACTTAATCATCAAAATCTTGATAAAAACATTTATCTAACACCTTGTGGATGGCATGGAGGTCATCTTTGAATGTAGATTACGTGAGACCTTATAAAACAAAAATTGAGGTTATAAAAAAATGTACCACCAGGAATGAATGCTAAAGATTGGGAATGGCTTGTAAATACTAAATTCTTGGTCGACGAGTTTGTGTATGCTCTTTTGTACATTGTAAGCTTTAGAAGAAATTATTTCATTGTTTAGTTAGTTAAAATGTACTTATGACGATATAGATTGTGATGTTGGTTATTGATTGATATAGAAAACCAGTAATCAGAAGCCAATAATCGTGTTAATAGAGAGTGATGCCTCATCGAACCGGGAGCAAACCGCATCGACAACTTATATATGTATGGTTGTAAAAGTTTGATTCTTATATATCTTTTGTATTTTTTATTTTGTTTCTAATCCAACATATTTTTTATTTTTCTATTTACATTTTTCAGGGAGGTAGAGACAGTAATCCACCTGATATTGTAAACAATTTATATGAAACTCAACAGAAAAAAGGAAAGTTTGTTGAGCCAGAAACACAGTAAAAATATGTAAGTATCACAACTTAACCTTTTAGTTCAAATTTTGTTTAATCATTTTTCCATATAACATAAGTGGTTGACCGTGTAGGACGAGATTGTAAAAACTGTTCAATCTAATGCATCACTATCACATAATGAGGTTGTTGAAAAGTGTTTTGGACCACAATGCCATAATCATGTCTTTGGTTTTGGAGGCGGAATGAAAAGAAAACATTTTAGTGATACTCAATCTACTTATATTAAAGATCTCGAGACTAAGCTCCATGAAAAGGAAGAAGAAAACAATCATCTTAAGAAGTTTGGAACAATTTTCATTTGTATATATTTTGAGTACATGATTAAATGTTCATACAGTTGTTTTCATAAAATTTTTCGTTTAAAAAAATATTTACACTTGGATGCTTAGCAATATTAATTCTTTATTAATAATGATGTGTGTGTGCAATGAGCAATTCAATTAAAATAATTTTGGATTTTATAATAATTTTTTAATGAGTGTAACTCTTGATTTATGAGGATTAATTTTATTACTAATTTACTTTTAGTGACGGGATAACAACTCATAATGATGGTAAACTCTATCAATAAAAAAACATATAGTTAGGGGAAGTGGATATATAATGAAGATATA
Source organism: Rehmannia glutinosa (assembly GCA_016081115.2). Lineage (NCBI taxonomy): Eukaryota > Viridiplantae > Streptophyta > Magnoliopsida > Lamiales > Orobanchaceae > Rehmannia > Rehmannia glutinosa. The sequence continues at coordinate 236,326 of JABTTQ020002785.1, forward strand.
TTTTGTCATTGAGAATTATTTAATGAGGGGAAAATGATATTTTTTAGTTATGAAATTTGTAATCATTGAAATTATTTTTAATGATGGTATAATGCCGTTATTAAATATATGGAAACAATAATGACGGGACCAATTTCCCGTCATTAATTACTTTTACCTACGAGGTCAGTAATGAGGGTCCATAACGGAAATTTTCCGTTATTAAAAACCTTTAGTGACTGATTTTAGATATATAATGACGAAATTTCCCGTCATTAAAACTCAGTTTTCTTGTAGTGTTGAGCTAAAAAGCTCAATGGTTGAATTGCTTGAGCTAAAAAGCTCAAAATGGTACGAATTGAGAAGTTTGGTAAAATCCTATTGGTATAAGCCATAAGTTGATGAATATTGCTATCTTGTTTATTATGAATGTGATACTGTTTTTTAGGACATATCACTCAAATTTATGGTTTCTAATAAAATTCAAGTCTTATTCTTCTCATGGGGGGAAGTCTTCTAAGCCATCTTCTCCAAGAGCTGGAAATTCTTCAATTGGGAACTTACATGCACACACGCAAATGTTACACGGGCCCCAGGGTTGTCCAAGGGAGGCCCCTCCAACACTCAAGTCAGCATAGTGATCAAGAGAAAAATTAAGACAGTAAACAAATACTGAATTAATGCGTAAGGGTGATTATGAGAGAATTAACATACAAATGAAGATGATGGACCTTGATATACCTGGGTGATGGGCCTTGTGGGCCGTGTATAGGGGAAATCGGTCTGTGGGCCAGTCTTGGACTATTTTGGGCCGGGTTATTCCATTAATAACCCATTGGGCAATTAATAATATTCCAATATATAAAGCGTATTATATATTAATTATTAAATATCGCTTTTGCAACCAACATAAGCCCCCTGGTCCGGTGCTACGGGAGAACAGAGCAGTGCGGGAGCTAATACTGGTACCGTGTCTAGCTTGTCTTGTTCTATATCTTGTCTTGTTCTATATCTTGTCTTGTCTTGGAGAATCATTGACCATTCTTACACAAGTACACACACTTGGGAGGAGAGCATTGATCATGTCTTCTAAAGGTAATATTTCTCTCTCTAATCTTTAACTTTGAATTTCTTTGCTTGGTAGAACACTTAGTAAAAATTTCTTAAGAATTGAGGGGAGTTCTCATGGCGAGATATAGTGAGGAGTGCAGGGCATCAAGTGAGGAGAGAGATGAGAGCCCAAGAGATGAGAAAATGGGCCCCGGGGCGCCTCTCCCGAGTAGGTAAGGGCGCCTATGGGCACCCCCGGGGGACGGCCCAAGCCCCCTGGTCCGTTCTTCCTTCTGCGTTTCTCCGTCTTCTCCTAAGTTTTCACATATTTCTCCGTATTATTTTCCGCTCGTGGGTCGGGGCGTCACCAGCTATTCAATTTCTGGTCCAGTAATTCCATTCCCATCTTTGCTCATGGATTTTGATGTTCCCCCTATAGTTCCAGAGTTATGTTATGATGGTGAAGGGGAAGTAGAGTTAGTCAGCAAAGTTTCATCTCAATGTCTTTGTAGGTTGAGGGAGCAATTGGGATTTCGGCATTTCGAATGTTTGCTCTCATATTGGGAAATAGACTTACTCATTCACCTGAGGACTTCATTACAGTATATCTTTATAGCTTCTCCATTGGTTTTACTCTTCCTCTGGATAATTTTCTCTTGGTGACCATCAGATCGGTGAGTACATGTGTTGGATAGGTGATTCCTCAAGCTTATGCGCGCATACATGGATATGAGTATGCCATGTGGGAGTTGTGCATGCCCGCGACTGTAGATGGGTTCCACTCCTTGTTTTATGCTAAGAAGTCTTCTGGAGACACCTTTTTCCACTTCTTCCCTAGCCCCTAGTGCATGTTCCTTATGGGGCTTCCCTCTCCTGGTGGGTTGTGGAAGAAGAATTTCTTCTATGTGAGGGACAATGGTTGGGAGCTCCGCCACGAATGGGTCTCTGAGGCCAAGTCAGCCCAAGGCACTCTTGCTTCTCGCAAGGAGATGGCGGAAGTTTATAGATCCAAGGGGTTGTTTGAGAGTCTTCTAATTGTTAAGGATTTTCTTGGTACTTTACACTTTTACTTCCATGCACTGTTCTTTTTCTTTTACTTGTATATTTGACTGTCTATGTTCTCTAGCACTGCATCTTGTTTATTCTTCAGGAAATGAGAGCTATAGTATTTTTGAGTTGATGGCCTCCAAAAAAAAAGATAAGGATAAGGACAAGGGAAAGTCTGTTGCTGGCGGTAGCTCGAGCGCCCCACCTCAGAGTGATGATGAGCAAGAGATGCGCCCTCGCTGGCTGAAGGGTGACTGGCAGCTCAGTTCTCATTTCGAGGGTTGTACTGATGTTGTTCCTACTCTCCATCCTCCTTCTGGCTTATTAGGGGGGAAGAGGCCAAGACAGAGCGTGATGATGTTGTTCCCAGGACCATTAGTCCCCATTTTTTTTTTTGGCGGAGTGAACCATCGTCAAGGGATTCAGTCCCATTGGAATTCACAGATTCTAGCATGGGCATCTTTGTGGAGACGTTGCCCGAGTGAGCTTCGTGGTTACTTTACATGTTCATTCTTCATTCTTGTTTCCTTTCATTCAGCTAAGACTTGTGAAAATTCTGGTGTAGATTCTGAACCTTGTGGCAGCCTCGAACCATCGGGGTGAGGTGGTGGAGATGGAGAACTGCTAACTGCAGGGTGAGGTGAAGAACCTCAAAGCAGGTGCTAGTTGGGATGAGGGCCAAATGTCTGATTTATCCAAGAAGTATGAGCAGGTGAAGGCTCAACTTGCGCATGAGGCGATGACGGGCGAGGTGTTCTTTTAGTCTCCTACTGTCATCGAGTTATTGGTTAAGGAGAAGTCCAGCTTGGTGCAGACATACAAGGTTTCCTTGTAATATTGTTCGGATCTGATGAGAGAGTCTTCCTCCTATTTTCATAACACAGTGTGTCATTGTTGGAAGCCGCTACAGGAAAGTGGGAAGGCTTCTCGTGAGGTGATAGGCATCCTGGACTGTGGAGTTTCGGATGAGGAGGAGGAGGGAGAGATTGAGGCTTTACAGGATCCTCCAGAGGGAGCCGACAATGCGGGCTACGGCGATGGCGAGGAGATTGGCAGTGCCGATGCTATAGAGGAGGGTGGATCCCCCCATGCCTGAGTAGTGATAGTTTATTTCGGCCTAGACAACCTTTTCTTTCAGCCCACCTGTTTAGGGCTTGCTTTGCATGCTTGGATAATTTTCTTGCTTATTTCTCTGAGATGTTTATTTGCCTCTGAGGGGCTTGATGATGTTCTATTGCTCCAATGTTACATTAACATTCGTGTTTTTCTTTATGCATATTCATCTCTTGATGCTTTCCTCGTTCTATTTACATTTGATTTTTCGTTGGTGGGGACTTGTTCGTTCACATTTGGCATGGAGATAGATTCTCCCTCTTGGGAGGAAGCCTTAGTTCCTCCGGAGTGACTAGATTTCTTATATAGAGATGAGGAGGGCGCCCTCCGGAGCCCCAAGGAGGCGCCCTTGAAGAGTTCAGAGAAGATGCCCTTCAGGGGCTCAAAGGGGCGCCCAAGGAGCTCTTGTTTCATTTATTGCTTTAATTGTGCATTGGTTCCTTCCACGAATGTGTTAGTATTTTTGCCTTCTTTTTCATTGTATGTCCATGTGTTCTATGTTGGTGAAGAAGGAAAATTTACGAGGGCCCCCGTGAAGAGGTCCCCCTGCTCTGGGGTCTTTGGAGGAGGAAAATTTATGATGACCTTCGTGATGATGCCCCTCCTATCTAGGGTCTTAGTCAGGAGAGGGAAAATTTATGAGGATCCTCGCGTGAGGAGGCCCCTCCCATCGGGGTCTTAGCTGGATGATATTTATTTACGAGGATCACCCCGTGAGGAGGCTCCTTCCATCTAGGGTCTCAGCCAGATGAGGGAAAATTATGAGGACCCTCATGAGGAGGCCCCTCCTTTCCAAGGTCTTAGCGGATGAGCGAAAATTTACAAGGACCCCCCGTGAGGAGGCCCCTCCCATCCGGAGTCTTAGGCGGATGACGTTTGCTGAGGAGAGTGCCCAAATGGTCATTGACCGCGGTTATGTTTGACAATTAACTGCATGCAAGAAATCATAGCCAAAACAAGAAAGTAATTTATTCATTAACCGAAAATGATAAAGTTTTATGCCCTGTGGGCAGAAATAGACTAAAGTGGAAATAAAAATATTTAACGCCATAGGGGCAGAAATAAACTGAAAGCAGATAGAAATATTAAGGCCTCCGGATGGCAAAGGAGAACTGGTATAAGTGAACGCTAGGGAGATCTGCAGCTCCTACGATGGTGAGGCGCTCTCGCTATCTGGTTGGGGGAGTTCATGTCGTCGTCTTGATGCTATCGCGTAGTATTTTTGGTAGTGTCGGTGTCCCCAACACGGTATCTTGATTCGTGTTCCGTGGTGAGCTTCAGCTAGAGGTGAACTGTGGAAGAGGTGGCTCGGGACTAGTTCAGGAGGTGTTGTCCAAAGTTTATGTTACGAGGATAAGGATTTGTTAGAATGAAACTATTATTGATTTTGATGATTTCACCTTAAATATTTTTTCAAAACAAATATTTTCGGGCGATATAAAAATTGATTTTTATGTTTTAGAGTATTTTTAACTATTACCGAATACCATCAAGGTAAAACGGAGCCCGAAAAACGAAGTCGGAAATTTTTGATGGACCAGAACCTCTCTGGAATAGGCCAACCGGTCGACCCCCTTGCTCGACCGGTGCCTGAACATTTGTTGAATTTTTTCTCATGCAAAAAACATTCCAGGGAAGCGTCGACCAGGTGGTTGACCGGTTGACCTCCCTGGTCGACCTGTGCGTGATTCAAACTCAACGGTTTTAATTTCAAATCTTTTATACTGGTCAACCGGTCGATCCATCAGTTGATCCGCTCAAAATCAGATGATTTTGAGCCACTGGGAGACAACAAGATTTACTTTTATCACTTTATCATTTTTATACATTATTTGTGCATCTTGTAATCCTTCTTTTGTAGACAAGAGTGAAGATGGAAGAGTCTAGGTTGGAATTCAAATCTTGAAGGCTCTCCTATAAATAGATGAAGGCTTTCAAGGATCATTTACACACAAATCATACAACAATACAAGCAATTCAAATACAAGCTCTTGTTCTTCACGTTCATATTCTTGTTGTATTTTCTAAGCCTAGTTTTACACTTGCACATCTTGAGTGTTAGGCTTCCTTCTTGATTACACTTGCACTTTTGAGTTGTAATATTTTCAAACAAAGTGTAATCTTGATTGTAATTCTCAATCATCTAAAACAAGACATCCTTGTTAGTGTTCTTGTGGTAAGAACAAACTTGGGTGATTTTAGGTGTTGAAAATTGTGGAACTCTTCGTAGATGAAAGAAGATTGTGGTAATATTCAAGATGGTGTTGTATGAAGAGTGTGGTGCTCTTCAAGGTGAAGGTGTAATAGTTTTGGTAACTATTTAATAAAATTTCTTTTTCTTTTTCGAAATCCACCTCGGATATACCGGGGTGGTAGAGGATTAGACCCTAGGTTGGTTGAACCTCTTTAAATCAACGTGTGTTGTTTATTTTTTGTATTTCCATTCTTGGTATTGCTTATACATTCTAAAAAAAGGGCCAAATCGAAAAAATCGGCATAATCTATTCACCCCTCGACTCTGGATTATCGTAGCCACTTGGACTAACAAGTGGTATCAGAGCCAAACTCTTTGGCAAGGTCGTTCTTCATTGCGAGTAAAGAGGAAAGATCCATGGCTGCGAACGAAATCTACCTCACCATCGGTGCCTCAACCAACAAGCCACCACTATTCGACGCCAACAACTATGCCTTTTGGAAAGCCGAATGGAGTGCTTCTTATAAGGATGTGGGTTCGACATTTGGAATGCTGTCATTGATGGGATAGATCAACCAACCATAAAACTAGAGGATGGCATTTTGGCTCCCAAGAGCCTCAAGGAATTTGATGAAAACGACAATAAGTCATTCTCGCTAAACGGTAAGGCGTTAAATATTTTGAATTGTTCCCTTAACGCCACCAAATATAATTGCATAAGAGGCATAAGGTCGGCACATGAAGTTTCGGAAAAATGGGAAATCATCTATGAGTGTACAAAGAAAAGTCAAATAAGCAAGAAAACTCATGCTTGTTAAAGAGTGTGAAAACTTCATTATGCTGGATGGAGAAAATATTTCAAATATGGTGGAAAGACTTGATAACATAGTTAATCCTCTTGTAGCACTTGGGAAAATCATATCCAAAGAAGACAAAGTCACCAAAGTTCTAAATGCTCCCCCGGGTCATGGTCGGAAAAGGTGCCGACAATTACAGAAGCTCAATATCTTGAAACACTCAAATTTGATGAGCTCATTAGGAGCCTCCTCATCTATGAAGTGTATCTTAAGGAGAAGAAAAATTCCCAATCATCCACCTCTAAATCGGGTATGCAAATTATTCCTAAAGGCTTAGCATCTTCTTCTAATATTTCATATTATGCTAGTGATGAGGATGATGAGGAGACGGTCACTCTTGTTCGAAAATTTACCAAAGTTGTGAACAAAAATAAGGCAAGAAAATCAAGAGACAACTCTTGCTTCAAATGCGGGAAAACCGGACACTACATAGCCGATTACCAGAAATTAGCGGAGGAGGAGCAAAAAAATAAAAAGCCCTTTCCCAAAAAGAAAGCTTTAAATGTGATTATGATGAGCTCCAAATTGAATTTAAAGATATGTTATGTAAATACAAACTTTTAATGAGTTCAGAGAGCTCAAATTGGAGAAAGAAAAATTATTTACTTCTCATGAATCTCTTGATCGTGCTCATGCTATTACAATTACAAAAACGCATGCTCTTGATTCCGAAAAACAAATGCTCACAAAAGAAATTGAAAATTCGAAAAAGGATGTGAATCATTTTAATCTAAGCACAAATAAAGTTATAAAAATTATTGATGCACAAAGGAGTGTGCATTCTAAATTAGAACTTGGCTATAAACCTTTTCAAAATGCTTCTAAGAAAAATGACCAAGATCCGACTTTCATACGTGCTAGTAGTTCTAACAATCTTATTTGTTTTTATTGTCGTAAAAATGGACACTATGCTAATAATTACAAATTGAAAAATAACTTTAGCTATTTTTGGAGACCCAAAGGTCTCAAGACTAACCCCCATGGACCCCGAAATTATAGGGTACCAAAAAATAATTCATTTGTAGGTACTAGGGGCTATAAACATTACGGAAGATTCAAAGTGGCTAATGGACAGCGGGTGTTCATGCCACATTAACGACACGATAGAAATTTTTACCAACCTCAAGCTCCAAGAAGAAGGCATGGTTATGTTCGGGAATGGCAAGGAAAACAATTTTGGAAATGGAGAAATTGGTAACTCTTTTGTCTCTTTTAGTAATATTTTATTAGTTGAAGGGCTTAAGTTCAATTTTATAAGTATTAGCCAACTTTGTGATTAAAATTATAATGTTATTTTCAATAAAGAAAAATGCCTTGTTCTTAAAAATGATTAAATTATTTGTGAAGCAAATAGAAAAGACAATCTTTACGAAATTTGTACAAGTGATTTGGTTAGTCAAAATGTTTCTTGTCTTGTAGCTAATAATAATTTAACTAGTTTATGACATAGGAAACTTGGACATGTTGGATACAAAAATTTGCAAAATATTTACAAAAACCAACATGTAAAAGGACTATCCAAATTAAGTAATGAAAATCTTGGCATATGTGATACTGGTCAAAAGAACAAATTAGTTAAAAGTAGTTTTAAGCCCAAAAATGAAATTTTCACAACCAAGCCTCTACAATTACTTCATCTTGATTTGTACGGGGATATTGGTACGACTAGTTTAAGTGGAAAACATTACACTTTTGTTATAGTCGATGATTATTCTAGATATACTTGGGCTATTTTTCTTGCTAATAAAAGTGATGTCGTTAATGAGTTTTCTAAGTTCTGTAGACTTAATGAAAATGAAAAGGAAGATTCCATTAAGTCTATTCAAAGTGATCGAGGCGGTGAATTTGATGGTGAATATAGAGTCTTGTGTGAAACCAAGGGATATGCTCATAATTTTTCGGCTCCTAGGACACCACAACAAAATGGAGTAGCCAAAAGAAATATTCGAACTCTTCAAGAAATTAGTCGGTCAATGCTCAATGAATTTTCACTTCCAAATTATTTTTGGGCGAAACCCGTAAGTACCGCTTGCTATATCATTAATCGTGTTTATCTTCGTCCCAAGTTGAATAAAACACCATATGAGCTTTGGAAAGGAAGAACTCCAAATATTAGTTACTTCAAAATACTTGGATGTAAATGTTTTATCTTCAATATCAAAGATCAATTGGATAAACTTGATCCTAAGGCCGATGAAGGAATATTTTTGGGATATTCAATAAAGAGCAAAGCATACTGGGTTTACAATAAGACTAGTATGGTGGTTGAAGAATCTATTCATGTCAAATCCAATGAAGCCTCGGGTGTTGAAAGGATACCCAATGATGAAAGTGATGAAGAAGACAATATTGAACCAATTAATCAAAATGATGCTTCAAATGATCAACCTTCAACTTCCAATGCTCCACAAGAAGACAAATGTGATAATTCGGATCTTCCCGTTACTCTAAAATTCAAAGGAGATCATCCTAAAGATCTCATAATTGAGGACCCTCTAGACAAATTCATGACTAGAAGGAAATTTTCCGAAAAAGCTCTTTTTTCTCAAAAAGAGCCAAAAATGCAAAGGAAGCCATTGAAGATGAAGATTGGTTTCTGGAAATGCAAGAAAAATTGAATCAATTTGAAAGAAATGATGTTTGGGAATTAGTACCTTGTCCTCCATCACATACAATTATTGGTACAAAAAGGGTATTCTGAAACAAGCTCGATGACCAAGGCAACATCATTCGAAACAAGGCAAGGTTAGTAGCTCAAGGGTATTGTCAAGAAGAAGGTATTGATTATGATGAAACTTTTGCACCCGTAGCATGTTTAGAAGCTATCCGTATTTTACTTGCCTATTCTTGTTTTAAAAATTTTAAACATTACCAAATGGATGTAAAATCCGCCTTTTCAAATGGTTTTATTCATGAAGAAGTCTATGTAAAACAACCTCCGGGGTTCGGAAATGTTTCAAGGCCAAATGATGTTTACAAACATATAAAGGCCTTATATGGTTTAAAACAAGCACCCCGAGCTTGATATGATAGACTTGGTTATTTTCTTTTACAAAATGGATTTACAAGAGGTAAAGTTGACACTACTCTTTTTGTATTTGAAAAAGCGCAAGATTGTTTATTAGTTCAAATTTATGTAGATGATATTATCTTTGGTGCCACTAATGAATCTCTTTGCAAGAAACTTTTCAAGTTGATGCAAGGTGAACTTGAAATGAGTATGATGGGGGAGCTCAATTTCTTTCTTGGACTATAAATAAACCAATGCCAAGAAGGCATTTATATCTCACAATCAAAGTATACAAAAGAACTTCTAAAGAAGTTTGGAACTGAAGAAGGAAGACCCGTCACCACTCCAATGGAAACCAACATCAAAATCGACAAGGATGAAAAAGGTAAATCGGTAGACAAAACAAAATATCGAGGTATGATTGGTAGTTTACTTTATTTAACTGCATGTAGACCCGATATTCTTCATACTGTATGCATATTCGCTCGATTTCAAAGCAATCCCACATAATCTCATTTAAGTGTCGTCAAAATTTTTTTTCGATATTTAAATGGCACTATCTCTTATGGCTTATTTTATCCAAAGAATGAAAACTTTTCTTTAAAAAGATATAGTGATTTGGATTATGCGGGAAATATTGATGATCGAAAAAGTACTTTTGGGTCATGTCAATTTTTAGGCTATTACCTAGTATCTTGGTTTTCTAAGAAACAAAATTGTGTACCTTTATCTACGGCGGAAGCCGAATATATTTCCGCGGCTTTTTGTTTCACTCAACCTCTTTGGATGAAACAAACCTTAGCAGATTATAAATGTTCTTTTGAAAATATTCCTATTTTTTGTGATAATAAATCCGCTATAAATATTGCTTAAAATCCGGTTCATCATAACCAAACGAAACTTATTGAGGTTCGACATCATTTTCTAAGGGATTGTGTCTCGAAACAAAAGATTGAGATGTGCTTTGTTCCATCTCAAGATCAATTAGCGGACATTTTTACAAAACCGCTCTCCTCAGAGACTTTTCCATCAATTCGAGTTCGTTTAGGCATAATGCATATTGAATAAGGTCTATATTTACATTTTTGATGCATTTTAATTTTTTGGGTGTCTTATAAACTTTGAAAAACTTCTAGGGTTCGTTTTGCAATATTTGAAAAAAAATTCAGAAACAGAGCGACTGTCTTCTTAAAACATAGTCTGTTCTTTTTTCATTCTTCACAACATCTATCATGCTAGTTTAACCCCAAATTTTCTCAAAAATCTCTCAAAACTTCACAAATTCTCTCTATTTTTTATTATTATCACCCTTATTCTCTTGTATTTCATGGAACCCCATCAATTTACCGGACAAAATGAAAGCAAAGGGGAGAAACATCTTCAAACCCCCAACAAGAAGAAATTCCTCAAGGAGATGATCCAAATAGGCTCACGGAGGATGAAATTGTGGTATTAAGGGGCGGAATTTCAAATTCAAACATTCATTGGGACAAAAGTAAGTCTCACCTTCTTTCAAAGCCTCCCTCTAGAGCAAATATGTTTCGATTTTTACATAAGTTTGTGGAGGAACACTGAAAAATTGGAATTTAATGATAAGAGGAATGCTCGTACTAGCATATGTTAATTTTTATCATTTCATAATGAGTTTCCGGACATTAGGGCTTATTTTGAAACTCAAGATTGGGTTTCACTTTGTGATAATCCTAGTTTGCATTATGATGTTGAATTGATCAAATTGTCTTATGCTAATATGTGGATTGTCGATGCTACGAAAAATGAGCCGTTGGTACTACATACTTTCGTTAAAGGTCGTCATTTTCATTGGACATATGCCGATATTTGCCATCTTTTATATGTGCCAAATGAAGGTGTTACAAATTTCGATTGTAGTAGGTGGAATAATGATAGCCTTGGGATTTCTTTAGAAGATGTTAAAACTTATTTGGGAAGTCTACCCGAGGGTACCAGTTTAGCGATGTCGGAGAATTTCCGAATTGTGTATCTTATTTGCTCTTATTGTGTTTGTGGGAAAGAAATTAAGCTTCCTAGTAATCTTTAATTTTATGACACATATGAGATTGTTCAGGGTGAAAGAGTAAATTATGGAGCCGTATTTGTGTATTGCTTGGTTGAATCAAGGATTCTTGCTAAGAAGCATTACACCTTAGGGAATTTGATTTGTTGGCTTCTATTTTTGTCGGGATACCCGGAATCTGAGATGCACACAGATATTCGTCACAGTTATTTTGATAAGGATAATATTCTTCAAATGGGTAGAATGCGACGAAATATGCCTCGAGCTCCCACTAGAGCCGCTCGGGGACATGCCTTCATTCCACAACCTCCTTATAATGATTTTTTTGATGATATTGACATCGAAAACCTTATGGGTAGAGGTGATAATCCCAACCCGGAAGGTAATGTTGGGGAAGAGAAATCCGGGATGACGAAAATGAAGACATTGAAGTAGGTGAAGAAAGTGAAAGAAATGAAGAAGAGGATGAGAATGAAGAAAAAGGGGATGAGAAAGAAGAAGATGACGTGAATGCTTTGACCCTTTATGATATGATGGAGAAAGTTGAGAAGGAAACTCATCGAGATATAGCATCTCTTCGAAGAGAGCTCAAAGAAGTAAAAAGGGAAAACGCCAAGATGAATAGTAAGATGGGTAAACTCAAGAAATTCATCAAAGATCTTCTCCATACGGCTTGATTTTCCTTAGACGAGGATTAATGTCCCCTACCCCTTGTTTTTTATTTTTGCTTGTAGTAATTCATATTGTTGACTTTTCATGTTAATTATAGCACTTTGAAATATTCATATTGCACTAATATTATCTTTTTGATGATTTCAAAGGGGGAGAAAAAGCACACAACCAAAGTGCTTGATAATGGTTGATATGGTTGCTTCTGTCCAATTTTGCTCCGTCTAAAAATTGCCCAGGGACAGGTCGATCAAGTGGTCGACCGGTTGACCCCTCTGGTCGACCTGTGCATGATTCAAACTCAATGATTTTAATTTCAAATCTTTTATATGCTGGTCAACCGGTCGATCCACCACTCGACCTGCTCAAAATCAGATGATTTTGAGCTAATGGGAGACAACAATATTTACTTTTATCACTTTATCATTTTATACATTATTTGTGCATCTTGTAATCCTTATTTTGTAGACAAGAATGAAGATGGGGGAGCCTATGCTCGAATTCAAATCTTGAAGGCTCTCCTATAAGTAGATGAAGGCTTTTAAGAATCATTTACACACAACATATACAACAATACAAGAAATTCAAACACAAGCTCTTGTTCTTCACGTTCATATTCTTGTTGTATTTTCTAACCCTAGTTTTACACTTGAACATCTTGAGTATTAGGATTTCTTCTTGATTACACTTGCACTTTTGAGTTTTAATATTTTCAAACAAAATGTAATCTTGATTATAATTCTCAATCATCCAAAACAAGATATCCTTGTTAGTGTTCTTGTGGTAAGAACACACTTGAGTGATTTTAGGTGTTGAAGAGTGTGGTACTCTTCATAGGTGAAATAAGATTTTGGTAATCTTCAAGGTGGTGTTGAAAGAAGAGTGTGGTGCTCTTCAATGTGAATGTGTAATAGTTTTGGTAACTATTTAATAATTTTTTTTTCTTTTCCAAAATCCACTTTGGATATACTGGGGTGGTAGAGAATTAGGCCCTAGGTGGATTGAACCTCTTTAAATCAACGTGTGTTGTTTATTTTCCGCATTTCCATTCTTATTATTGCTTATACATTCGAAAAAAGGGCCAAATCAGAAAAATCGGCATAATCAATTCAGTCCCCTCTAGATTATCGTAGTCACTTGGACTAACAGGAATTCCCAAGGTGATGAACCAGACTTTCTTCACGGTATGATGAGGGGCATCCCCTGCTACTTTCTCCCCAGGTTTGATCATGATCTTGGTGCATATCACGGTCATCCACGTACTCTTGTAGGTGATCTTTCCGAATTAGCCTTTCAATTGCCAATCTTAGTTGAAGGCAAGTTCCAGTAGTGTGTCCCCTATCATGGTTGAAGTAGCAATAGAGGTTGGACTGAAGTCGTGCACAACTATTTTTCATCTTCAGGTGAGGCTCTATGATTTTCTATCTTCGAGTAGCAGCTAATATCTCGGTCAGTCGTGCACTTGAGGGAAATGATGCTTGCCCCTAATTCCTTATGTGGCTCTGAAGCTGGTTCTCATCGCCCTCTCTGGTCTTGCGCTTGTTTTTTTGCGGGGACTCCATGGCCTAATCTGTCCGGACGGGTGATCTAATATGGTTTATGAATCTCTCCAAAGTGGTGAGAAATCCTTCTTCCAATGGTCCCATAGAATATTCCCGGGGAGTGACACGTTGTTGAATCCTAGTCAAAGTCTTCTACTAGATTCTAGTAACTTCATTTATGGATTCCGCGAGTTGTCCCATAAAATCACGCAAAGGTTCCCCCACTGTGCACTGAAATAGGTGCACGATGGTCTCGTGGTTTCCTTGCTGACGGAGAATTGTTACACAAAAGCCTCAGCAAATTTATGCATCATAGTGATGGAGCCCTCCGGGAGCTGATTGAACCAAGTCAGGACTTGCTTGGTTATAGTGGCCAGGAACGCCTTATAGTAGGTGGCATCCATCATGCCATAGATATATGCTTCAATGTAGAATTTATCCAAGTGCTCCTCGGGGTCTCCAGTTCCATCATACTCCGGGAGTTTGGAGGTCTCGATTCCTAGAGGTAGAGGCTCAGCCAAGATGGCTGGGGCCAAAGGACTCATCTTCCTTGAGGCGATAACTTGTGAGAAGATACGGCTGGGTTGCATTACTTGGGACTCTACTGCTAATGGTTGCTCCTCGTGATTCTCATTATGTCATTCATCTCTTCCTCCCTAACCTCCTCGGTCAGGACTATCAGGAGCGGGTGCAGCCCGGGATGGTCCCCCGCGGCTCTGGCTACAACTTGATATCTCAAAGCATTCTGGGAAGCTTCTTCCAATAGGACTTGGAGGGCTTCCTAGGTCATGCAAATTTCTCTATTGGGTGGATCCCTTGTGGAGGGAGGTGGCAGCGCCTTTCCTACTTATGGGGGAGGCGACATCCTTCTGATAGAAAGTTAGCTGGCCCCCCACCTTCTTGGTAGCCATTTTTCCTGTTGATCCATGGCCAGTAGCTTGAGATCCAGCTTCATGTGCTTGAGATCAGGTCTTCATCTTTGTATGCTTTTGTTGTTCCCACAGACGGCACCAAAATGATGCTGCTTTTTAGGGCAGATCACTCCAAGTTACAGTTTCTAATAAAAGTCAAGTCTTGTTCTTGCCAAGGAGGGAAGTCTTCTAAGCCATCTTCTCCAGGAGATGGAAATTCTTCAATTGGGAACTTGCATGCACACACGCAAATCTTAGACGGACCCGGGGTTGTCCCAGAGAGGCCCTTCCAATGTTCAAGTCAACATAGTGATCGAGAAAGAAATTAAGACAATAAATGTATAGAGAATTAATGCGTAATGGTGATTATGAGAGAATTAACTTACAAATAAAGAGGAAGGACCTTTAAATACCTGGGTGATTGGCCTCGTGGGCCGCTTAGGAAAAATCGGCTTGTAGGCTAGTCCCAAACTCCTTTGGACTGGGTTATTCCATTACTAGCCCATTGGACAATTAATAATATTTCAATATATAAATTGGATTATATATTAAGGATTAAATATCATTTTTGCACCCAACAGAATATATTAAGCATTGTATAATTTTCTTATGCTATTTGATTAACTTTGATAGGGGGAGCTTCTACGCTTTTGAGTTTTTTAAAATTTAAGCTTGGAAAGCTTTTAGTTTTTGAACTTTTATGTGATACTTTTCATTATGCATGTTAATAAGGGGAGCTTTAAAAAGCCTTTTGATAAATTTTGCTCCTTAGCCTATTGATGTCTTTTAATCACTTACGATTATTACTTTGACAAGTGTTGCTTATAATGGATAGATAAAACTTTTGACCAGAAAATTCATTTCATAAAATCGCGCTCTCAAAAATAATTTTGGGTTGAAATCATCAAAAAAAGGGAGTTTGGTAAAACAAAGTTAGTTTTTGATTTTGATGATTTCACATATTTGATTTTTTAGCCTAAACAATATTTTAAAAGTTGTGTGTATAATGTGCAGTGTGTGTGTGTGTGTGTGTTTGTGTTTGAGAGAGAGAGAGAGAGAGAGAGAGAGAGAGAGAAATCGCGCGTACGTGTGCAATGTGTGTGTAATATATAGTGTGTGTGTGAAATAGAGAAATTATATGCATGGGCGGAACTACATTGTAGCTCAGGGGGCCTGCCTCCCCTCCCCCAACTCTTTTTTTGTATGTATATACGTATATATACTTTAATCCCTTGGTCCATGAATTTTAGTAAAGTTAAATTATAGATCTTGTGGGCCTTTTGTTTTCTTATTAATATCTTAAAAATTTCTTTTCTATACATCAAAAGAATGAAATGATAATGAACGATGAGTTTCTTACAATTGTTTAGTAGCGTATATTGAAAAGAAAATTGCAAAAAAAAATTAGTATAGATTCTATTGTAGATGATTTTTGTGATATGCAAAAGAGACGTTATAAGTTTTAATAGATTAGGATTTAATTTTGTATTTTGTAAATACTTACTAGGAATATTAATATATATTTTTTTTGAATCAAATGTAATATATTTAAGCTTTATTATCTTGTATATATTTACGCGTGTGTGTGATCTTTCATTTTTTTCGATTGGCCCCTCTTATAATAAGTGTTGGGTCCGCCCTTGAGTAAATGTGTGTGTGCTATGTGCATAAAGATATGACAATGATGGATTTCAAATGACTAGGTTGGGAAGGATTTCAAGTCATTTAAAAATGAATCAAAAATTAAAGAGGAATTTAAAATCCATTGATTTGGATTGATAAGCCAAACAAGTGGATTTAACTCTGGATTTTAAGGGTGCGATTGGATACATTTTTGCTAGAGAATATTTTTTCCACTAGAGAATAGTGATAAAAAAAAATCTTGAAGGAAAAAGAACGAATCTTGAGAATGTGAATGACAATGAGATGAAAATGTAATGATGAAAGTTAATATGATATATAATTAGTAAAATAAATGATTGGATATGAGTGGTAGGTAGAAATATGTGAGTGAGTGAATAGTGAAATTTGTAAAAAAATATGTAATAATGATTCGTTGTTTTTAGAAAAGTGTGTAGATCTGATTGGTGAGATAAAAAATGAGAGTGGATGAATAGTGTAGTTTCAGAAAATTTTGGTAGACAATCACATTTTGTGGTGCAATTTTTTTCTCTACCGGGACAACAATGATAGAGTTGAGTAGACTTGTGTTGGGAAAACAATGAGGAAAATGGGGTTTCATTATATTTTTTGAGAACTAGATCATGCAACACATTTCGTCCTCATTTTTCTCATTTAATATAAATGGAAATACCTGTGGTTTTGTGATTCCTTCAAGAGGGTTAAGACAAGGGGACCCCATCTCTCCTTATATTTTCCTAATTGTATCTGAGGTATTTTCAAATCTGATTAAACAACAAGTTCTCTCCAACTCCTTTCAAGGGCTTACAATTTGTAAACAGTGTAACGGCCCGCCTTCCAGATCGACGACTGTCCCCACACACCAACACGAATCTTTCCAGCGTGCTTTGCCCTCACTCACGCGCACCCTGAGAGCAGCTTCCCAGGGGGTCACCCATCATGACATAGCTCCGGGCCAAACATGCTTAACTTCGGAGTTTTTACATGATGAACACCATAAAAGAAGATGCAACTTGTTGATATGAGTAGTACCTATCAAATCTTTTAAATTATCCTCAACTGTATAGTCTCATACCTACACAGTCTCAGAATCTCCTCGTATTCGGGTGTGGGATCAGTTCATTCATGTCCCCCTCCGCCTAGAAGCCTGCCAGGAGTCACTCCTTGTCCGTGCCTTCTTCCACCGGCGATCACTCCTCGCCCTCTTCGGCCCCAAGCGTCACATGACCCGCCTTCTAGATCGACGACTGTCCCCACAAACCAACACGAGTCTTTTCAGCGCGCTTTGTTCTCACTCACGCGCACCCTGAAAGCAGGTTCCCAGGGGGTCACCCATTATGACATTGCTCCGGGCCAAGCACACTTAACTTCGGAGTTTTTACATGATGAGCACCAGAAAAGAAGATGCATCTTGTTTATATGAGTAGTACCTATCAAATCTTTTAAGCTCTCCTCAACTGTATAGTCCCATACCTACACAGTCTCAGAATCTGCTCGTACTCGGGTGTGAGATTAGTTCATTCATGTCCCCCTCCGCATAGAAGCCTGCCAGGAGCCGCTCCTTGTCCGTGCCTTCTTGCACCGGCGATCACTCCCCGCCCTCTTCGGCCTCGGGCGTTACATGCCGGGGACATCCGATAAAAATTGGAATGATACAGAGAAGATTAGCATGGCCCCTGCGCAAGGATGACACGCATAAATTGAGAAATGGTCCAAATTTTTTCATGTGACGCCCAGGGCCAAAGAGGGCTGGGAGTGATCGCCGGTGCAAGAAGGCACGAACAAGGAGCGGCTCCTGGCAGGCTTCTAGGCGTAGGGTGACATGAATGAACTGATCCCACACCCGAATATGAGGAGATTCTGAGACTGTGTAGGTATGGGACTATACAGTTGAGGAGAGCTTAAAAGATTTGATAGGTACTACTCATATCAACAAGATGCATCTTCTTTTCTGGTGCTCATCATGTAAAAACTCCGAAGTTAAGCGTGCTTGGCCCGGAGCAATGTCATGATGGGTGACCCCCTGGGAAGCTGCTCTTAGGGTGTGCGTGAGTGAGGACAAAGCGCGCTGGAAAGACTCGTCTTGGTTTGTGGGGATAGTCGTCGATCTGGAAGGTGGGCCATTACAGATGGTATCAGAGCGGGACCTCTCCTTGTACGGTGTGGTTCAGGGACGAACCAAGCGGAAGCTGGTGGGCATGTGACGCCCGGGGCCGAAGAGGGAGGAGAGTGATCGCCAGTGCAAGAAGGCACGGACAAGGAGCGGCTCCTGGCAGGCTTCTAGGCGGAGGGGGACATGAATGAACTGATCCCACACCCGAATATGAGGAGATTCTGAGACTGTGTAGGTATGAGACTATACAGTTGAGGAGAGCTTAAAAGATTTGATAGGTACTACTCATATCAACAAGATGCATCTTCTTTTCTGGTGCTCATCATGTAAAAACTCTGAAGTTAAGCGTGCTTGGCCCGTAGCAATGTCATGATGGGTGACCCCTTAGGAAGCTGCTTTCAGGGTGCGCGTGAGTGAGGACAAAGCGCGCTAGAAAGATTTGTGTTGGTTTGTGGGGACAGTCGTCGATCTGGAAGGTGGGCCGTTACAAACAGGGGCCTCTTGTCTCTCATCTCCTGTTTGTGGATGATTCAATAATCTTTTGTGAAGCTACTGTATCACAAGAAATAATCCTGAATGAGATACTTGATAAGTATAATCCTGAATGAGATACTTGATAAGTATAAAAGTGTATATGGTCAACTGGTGAATTTTGAAAAAATCTTCTATCTTCTTCAGTTTTAATACCCATGGCAGTGAAAAGAATCAGATTTGTTTTATATTATATAATATTAAGCTTGGGAAATCTTGTAGATAACTTGGGTTACCTTTGGGCATTGGGAGGTCTAAAAAAGAAATTTTTAATTATGTTCTTGACAGAGCAAAAAAAAAAAAAAGAATTCATGATTGGAAGAACATGTTCCTTGCTCCAGCTAAAAGGAAGTTCTAATTAGAGCAGTCATTGATGCTCTTCCGATTTTTGTGATGATATGCTTCAAGTTGCCTATTAATATTTGCAAAGGGACTAGCCATGTCACTGCAAACTTTTGGTGGGGTGATTCTGAAAATGGTCAACAAAGGATATATTGGAGAGCTTGGGAAAAAGTTACAGTGCCAAAACTGGAGGGAGGACTGGGGTTTTATGACTTTAGGAAATTTAATTTGTCAATCCTTACTAAACATCTGTGGAGATGTTTCAGGAGGAGCATCTTGGTTGTGGAAGTGTTGGATGGAAGCAAGACCATCATTGGGTCTGTGATCCGGATCCTTCTTTGCCTGTCAGGGTCTGTGATCTTATGAATGAGGGAGGGAAATAATAGAAAATGGATTTGGTGATTAAATGGTTCGGTAAGGATGAGGCAGAGCCAATTCAAAAAATTCCTCTGAAAAGGACAGTTCAAAAAGATAAAATTGTTTGGCACTTTGGAATAAAAAGGAGAATTTATAGTTAGCTCAACTTAAAAGTTTTTGGGTGGACTATTTCGGAAAGTAATCGAAATCTGAAGGTTTGGAATTGTATTTAGAAACATAAGATTCAGAGGAAGCTGAAATTATTTCTATGGAAATGTTGCATGGAATTCTTCCTGTGAAATCTAACATCTCAAAGAAAGGTATAAACTTGTACCTCATTTGCCATGCTTGTGGTATGGACATTGAGACAATTGAACATCTTTTCTTTGAACATTGAAGGGCCAAACTGATTTAGAAGATTGCTCCTATTAACTAGGATGGATTGGAAGAAAAAAAAAGTTTCTTTTTTTATTGGCGGTGTGAGATTTGTGCTATGAGCTGGAAGAATGAGAACGAGGATCGTGTTGATCTTACCACCTACTTGTTATGGTGGATCTGGAAAATGAGGAATTAGTAGATTTATGAGAATGTGTGGCGACTCGAGAAGAATGCCATTGATAGAGCTATTTTGGATCGGAAAGAGTTTAAAGATATTTTGTGATCATCTGGTTACATTTGTTGGGGATTGGTGTGTTTGGATGGAAAGCCTATTTTGAGGTAGGGTATTTCTTTGTACCAGTGCCTGTTTTGATTTTACTAATTTTGTTGAAGTGAGGATGTGTCTAGGGAATCACACTTTCAGTGGACTACTTGCTCAGTTGGGAAGCCTTTTGCTGCCTTGGAAAATGTTTTATGCTCATGCCTATGGATATAAGTGGGAATCCATTTTTCTGGGTGGTGTTATTTTTGTCCATTATAGTCGATGACATCACATTAGTTGGCAGGTTTTTGTTTTGTGTTTGTTCAGTTTTTGTTTTTTGTTGCTGTCTGGCTTAGCGTGCTAGGACCCCCTATGTTGAGGTGGCTCTTACTTTTTTTTTTTTTTGAAACGGAAATAGTATTATAAATTACTGGAAACGGTCCAGCGCCGATTGGGATAAAAAGTCAGGTGGGCTGTCCCACGATGTAGCCTTACAAGATGTGCATTTACCGTAGTGTGCTAATTCGTGCGCAATGAGGTTGTCTAATCTAGGAATCCAGAAAAAACCGGAAAACTTAACATTTGCGAGTAGTGCGTTAATATCCATAATAAGGGGCTCGTAGTCAGGGTTAGCATCCGAGGTCCCCGAAGCCGCAAGTATAATGTTCGCTGAGTCGCCAATGAAGGAAGGGCATGACAGTTCAGCTGCTTTGACGAGGTGAATCGCTTCTCGGAAGGCTAAAGCCTCTGCCACATTGGAGTTCAAAATGCCTGAAAAAGATTTAGCGAAATCCTTGATAAATACACCCGTGGAGCTAACCATGCAAATACCAATTCCGGCTCGATGATGGGAAAGAGAGATAGCACCATCCAATTACACGTGAGTACCCGGATGGAGGGCGAGTGGTGGGGAAGATTCCGAGATGGCTCTCAAGGGGTGTTCCGGCCAGATGCGAGCATCACGGTAAGTGGAGAGCGAAAGGCAGGCCAAGGTGACAATAGCGATCGGGGATACCGTGCAATCTTCAAACACCTTTTGATTAAAAGCTTGCCATATCCTACTGCAGATGGTAAGAAAAAGACCACAAAGGTCCGCTGAACACGTTAAGATGATGTCCCTAACCCATAACTCTCCAGAGCTTTGAGTAAAATTAGAAATCATCTCAGAAAGACCACCCGTGTACCAAACTTGAGACGTAATAGGGCAGAGGAAAAAAATATGGGCCGAAGAGGTGTCTGGCGATTCGCAAAACGGGCAGATGCTGCAATGAGAAAGATGACGGTGGGCAAGATTCGCCGGGCTCGGAAGGGTGCGAGTGAGAAGTTTCCAGGAGAAATGGGTTATACGTCCCGGGATATTTAACGCCCACAATTGTTTCCAAACTAGTGATTGCCCATTACTCGACGAGACATATTCTGGCACTTCTGGGAAGACCCCCGGGTTTTTCAAAATGAGATGATAGGTGGATTTAACCGAGAACTTTCCATTCTTGGTATGGAACCAATACCAAAAATCCGGTCGGGTGGTTGAACTGTGACGCCCACCCCTACTACTACACTACTAAGCAATATAAAAAGTGAAATTTGACAACGTAAACCCTATATACCTGTACATTTTTTTTTTACCTGTGATATTTTAACAACGAACAAGCAAGATCACTTTACTTATAAGAAAATGACTACCCATATCTACAAGCAAAAGAGGTAACAAACCATGTATTAAACACAACAACCTCAATGTGACCACACTCATAACCCACATCACCCATCTATTTATATATACATATTTACATGAGAGTTTCAAAAGAGGGTACAACCTTAAACCAAAATATAATACCGGACCAAAAAGGGAAAAGTGACCCATCAACATAGCCCAACAGGTCGTCATCCATGTACACTGTCCTCAATAACCTGTAGGAGCTCCAGCAGCCTGCCCAGTAAGGCCTGGAAATCCAGCATCACCAGACTCACCTACAATGCATGAACTACATGAGCTAAAGCTTAATAAGTAAAAATCATGCATGTCAATGAAATGATATGAAATACATAAGTAATTGAGTCCAAGATACTCTTTCAAGAATGCATGCCGATGAAATAAAGTATTTCAGCCAAATTCCTTTTTCTTTTATCGGGCCCTTCGCCCCCTACTACGCACCGGAAAGAGCTCAATATCAATTTTGAAATGGCCAATAACCGATTGACACAGACGAGGGCCCATCCTCTTGTGACCGCCAGATGTCCGCCTCATGCCTGCATCCGCGATCCACAAGAAGTCATCCCACTCGCTGCACCAACCATAAGGGTACTATCAAGTGGACCATCCTCCCGTGAGCACCAGGCGTCCGCCTCATGCCTGCCACTGCGATCCTCTAGAAAGTCATCCCACTTGCGGTACCCGAAACATCATATATATAAGCCACACAGGCCTCGGTGCACTAGTAGCGGCCAACCAAAATATTTTCTTTTCAAGAAAATCATGTCGTGCATGCCTCATTTCAACAATACTCACATGTTGTGCATGCACGTGCGAATGCCAATGAATGACATGCTCAATTAAAACAATAATCATCACACTCCAATTTCCACCAAGCAACATACGCACATCAAGGTTTCCATAATGCATCCATCAAGATACAAGAATCGCATTAGTATCAATAAGACATGAAATACTATGTTCATGCAATATCATTTTCCGATAATTACCTATTTTCCGATATTGATTTGCCCATTTCTCTGATAACTTTTTTTTTCCCTTTTTACCTCTTCCCTTGTTCCTCACCTTCTATTTCATAATATCATTTTCTCTTCACCGTTTTTGCAAAGCTTCCGCCGTGTACGCGTGTGTGGGAGTAATGTTTATATATATAAGCTTTCAACTTAAGAGTTAAGGCGGTGCACATTTATTCATGTATAATTAAATTAATACACCACTCCTTATTCTAATTAGCTTTTCTAATGTCAATTCTATCCATATGCTTTATTTGTGTGTTGGGTGTACATCATTACCAGATATACATATAAGGATTAATTAATTGTCTCTCATATATAAATATATATATATAAATATATGCATATGTGTGTTAATGGTATGTGGGACATGTGTCCATTTTGTATTACACGTGTACTTAAAGCAACTAGATATAGCAATTGGTTAGCATCTATATGTTAATTGTGTTGCTCAATTATCTGTATATATATATATATACATATATGTTATTAGTTATAGGTTATTAGTTATAGTACAAGTTATATATATATATATATTTGCATAATCAGTACATCATATATGTACGTATATATAGAGCAATATATATAAACATTTATTTATTTGTATCCGAGGTTTCTTATCTATTTTTCAACCCATCGATGCAATTTTGTAACTCTTTGAATAGCTACTACGTGTAATTTAATAGCTAGCATCTAGTTGTCCGACAATTAAATACTTTTCTTTTTACTACTTAGTAACCCAACGACTAATCACTATAAGTGAGTTTCGAAATTATAGAACTAGTCATGCCATATATAATAGTGAGATTATGCTAATAACACATAACCAGGTGAGTAGTGAGAGGCTCGGGTATTACATTCTCCCCTCCTTATAAAATTTCGTCCCCGAAATTCTACTTATCAAAATAAGTCAAGATACTTAGCTTTCATCTCGTCTTTTCTTTCCCATGTAGCTTCCTCTACTGATTGATTTGTCCAAAGTACTTTAACTAATGGGGTTTTCTTATTCTTTAACTTCTTTACTTATCGTATTATCTCCACAGGTATCACTTCGTAGCTCAAATCAGCTTTTAATTTTACTGGTCCGAGTTTCAAAATATGAGATATACTTGAAATGTATTTCCTCAACATGGATACGTGAAAAATATTGTGTATTTGAGTCATTGATGCTGTAAGGTCAAGTCTGCATGCAACACCACCAATTCTTTCTGCAATATCGACGGGCAGACGTATCTAGGCCTGAGCTTTCTTTTCTTTTCAAATCGCATTACCCCTTTCATTGGTGCTACCTTAAGAAATACTCGATCTCCTACAAGAATTCTAACATTCTTGTTCTTTGATCTGAGTTACTTTTCTGTCGGCTCTGAGCAGTTTTTTCATCCTCTACCGAATTTGCATTATAGCCTCAGTCATTTCACGAACCATGTCTGGGCCTAAAAGCTTTCTTTCACCAATCTCATCCCAGTGTAATGGCGATCTACACTTTTTACCGTACAATGCTTCATAGGGAGCCATCCCGATTATCGCTTGATAGCTATTATTATATGAGAATTCTATCAAAGGTATGTATTTACTCCATTGTTGTTGAAAATCTAGAACACACGCTCTAAGCATGTCTTCTAAAGTTTGTATGGTTCATTCTGATTGTCCGTCAATCTGAGGGTGATAAGCAGTACTAAATCACAATCGTGTCCCCATTGCCTTCTGTAAACTCCTCCAGAAATTAGATAAGAATCTAGAGTCTCTATCTGAAACAATAGATAGTGGCACGCCATGAAGTCTAACCACTTCCTGTATATAAAGTTGTGCGTATCGATCCATGGAATAAGTAGAACAAATGGGAATGAAATGAGCGGATTTTGTTAATATATCTATGATTACCCAAATAGCATCATGTCCTTTGACTGTTTTGGGCAAACCTGTCACAAAATCCATGGTGATCCTTTCCCATTTTCATTCCGGAATAGGCAGAGGTTGCAACGTTCCAGCTGGCCTTTTGTGTTCCGCATTTATTTGTTGACAGGTTAAACATTGTTCCACGTATTGGGCGATATCCCCTTTCATTCTTGGCCACCAGTACTGCATCTTCAAATCTCTGTACATTTTAGTAGCTCATGGATGTAGAATATAGCGTTGAATGCGCTTCTTCTAGAACATCTTCTCGAAGATTTTCCCTGTTGGGCACGTATAATCGTTCTTTTCATAATCATTCAATTGTCTAGACGTATACGCAATCACCTTACCATTTTGCTTTTAGAACCCCTAACACTATTCTTAAGTGCTCAACGTGCTCCTCTTTTGTTCTAGAGTAGATCAAAATATTATTGAAAAACATAATAACGAATTTATCTAGAAAATCTCTAAATACCCGATTCAGCAAGTCCATGAAAGCGGCGGGGGCATTCATTAATCCAAACGGCATCACCAGGAATTCATAGTGTTCATACCTCGTGCTGAATGTTGTTTTACGCATATCATCTTCTTTTATTTTTAGCTGATGGTACCCGGATCGCAAGTCGATCTTTGAAAACACTTCAGCACCTTGAAATTGATCAAACAAATCATCGATTCGAGGTAATGGGTATTTGTTCTTAATTGTAACTTTGTTTAATTCGTGATAGTCGATACACAATCTCATTGTACCATCCTTCTTTCGCACGAACAGGACTGGTGCACCCCATGACGAGAAGCTAGGTCTAATGAAACCTTTATCTAGCAACTCTTGCAATTGGATCTTCAATTCTTTCAATTCAGATGGAGCCATGCGGTATGGAGCTTTAGAGATTGGAGACGTCCATGGAAGTAGGTCAATAAAAAACTCGATCTCACGGTCGGGTGGTAATCCAGGAAGATCATATGGAAATATATTGGGATATTCTCTTACTATTGGAACTTCATCAAGGGTTGGTTGGTGTTGTTCATCGATGCTCATGACACTTACGCAGTATCCTTCACAGCCAGCGTCCAGTAAACATTGTGCCTTTAGTGCTATTATTATTTGAAATTTTATGCGGGTCGTGATTCCAGCAAAGGTAAATAGATCATCTTCTAGGGGTTGAAATGGCATTGTCTTTATCTAACAATCATTTATAGCACCATACTTCAACAACCAATCTATACCCAAAATGAAATAATAGTCGTTCATGGCTAACACAATTAGATCCGCATAAAGTTCTCTATTTTCAATCGGAATAGCACAAGCTTTCAGAGTTTGATTTGTTTGTTTAGAATCTCCCGAGGGAATTGTTACATTGTAACCCACTTCCGCTACGTCAGGTGTCCTACCTAGTCTTCTCACATACTCAGTGGATGCAAATGAACGTGACGCTCCCGAATCAAATAGTATGAATGCTGGGGTGTCAAAGATAAGAAGTTTACCTGTAACTACTGATGGGTTCGCCTTTGCGTCTGCTCTCGTGATAGTAAATGCTCTAGCTGGTATAACCTTTTGCCCAGTGGGGTTTCGATTTCTTGGACACATCCTGGCTATATGCCCCACCTTTCCACATATATGGCATGTTCTAGATTCTGCAAAACACGCTCCACTATGTTGGCTACCGCATCTATAGCACGTAGGTTGCACAATCGGTGCTCTGTCTGTATCATCCCTTTGACGTTTGTTCTGATCCCACTGTTGTTGTCCCT
This sequence comes from Rehmannia glutinosa, assembly GCA_016081115.2. Classification (NCBI taxonomy): domain Eukaryota; kingdom Viridiplantae; phylum Streptophyta; class Magnoliopsida; order Lamiales; family Orobanchaceae; genus Rehmannia; species Rehmannia glutinosa. The sequence continues at coordinate 262,728 of JABTTQ020002785.1, forward strand.
GTCGTGGTTGCAAACGGGGCTGTTGTTGCTGAGTTTGGAATGGTCTCTTCTTTTGATTTCCAATCCATCGTTGGCCTTGTGCTTGTTTAAATTGGGCCGAACTTCTTGAGCACGAACGATTTTTGATTCAGCTTGTTCTGCTACCAATGCTCTCTCAGCAACCTGTGAATAGGTAATTCCTAGAGTTCCTGCCATACTAACATCTCTATACAGTTCTGGCCTCAGACCTTCAAGGAACCTCTCGACTTTCAGAGCATCAGTGCTAACCATATGTGTAGCGAACCTAGACACTTGTTCAAATTTGCGAATATAGTCCCCTACTGTCATAGTACCCTGTCGTAGTTGTATAAATTCATTCATCTTCATTGCACGAACAAGAGCTGTAAAATATTTGTTTCTGAACAACTCCTTGAATCTTTCCCAGGTCATGATTGTGACATCTTCGATACTCTTCGTCATATCCCACCAATGTCCGGCACTTCCGCGAAGTAAGAAAGATGCGCACAACACTTTCTCTTCTTCAGGGACTCTACTATATTGAAACATATTCTCTAGAGTTCGTAACCAATCTTCTGCTGCTGTGGGATCAGCTGCATCTTCAAAGGTTGGTGGGTTTAGCTTTCGGAATCTTTCCCCGACTATCTCAACCTGATCTATCCTTTGTTGTGGTTGATTCATTTCTGGTCTTTGTTGTCCATTAGTATCCCTCTGACGGATGAGTTGTTGAATTTGTTTAGATTGTTGTTGGATGAGCTCTGTAAGTCGAGCTATGATGTCACCACGGTCACCAGTCGATATAGGTATCTCCCCTCATTGGTTTCTATCCCCACTACTACTCCCACCCCTAGTTCTCACCATAGCTGGAGCACTGTCTTATAGGAAACCTAATAACAGATGGCCAATATAATTCATGAAACATAAAATGCACCAAACAATAAAGTAAAACTTACAGGCACTACTCAGCTCCACAAGTTTTGAGTTCATGTACATGGATAGTCTACAGAACCTGTAACCGGGTTCTGATACCACTCTGTGACGCCCACCCCTACTACTACACTACTAAGCAATATAAAAAGTGAAATTTGACAACGTAAACCCTATATGCCTGTACATTTTTTTTTACCTGTGATATTTTAACAACGAACAAGCAAGATCACTTTACTTATAAGAAAATGACAACCCATATCTACAAGCAAAAGAGGTAACAAACCCTGTATTAAACACAACAACCTCAATGTGACCACACTCATAACCCACATCACCCATCTATTTATATATACATATTTACATGAGAGTTTCAAAAGAGGGTACAACCTTAAACCAAAATATAATACCGGACCAAAAAGGGAAAAGTGACCCATCAACATAGCCCAACAGGTCGTCATCCATGTACAATGTCCTCAATAACCTGTAGGAGCTCCCGGCCGCCAAAGAAGGCCTGGAAATCCAAAGATCACAGACTCACCTACAATGCATGAAATACATGAGCTAAAGCTCAATAAGTAAAAATCATGCATGTCAATGAAATGATATGAAATACATAAGTAATTGAGTCCAAGATACTCTTTCAGGAATGCATGCCGATGAAATAAAGTATTTCAGCCAAATTCCTTTTTCTTTTATCGGGCCTTTGGCCCCCTACTACGCACCGGAAAGAGCTCAATATCAATTTTCAAATGGCCAATAACCGATTGACACAGACGAGGGCCCATCCTCTTGTGACCGCCAGATGTCCGCCTCAAGCCTGCACCTGCGATCCACAAGAAGTCATCCCACTCGCTGCACCAACCATAAGGGTACTATCAAGTGGACCATCCTCCCGTGACCACCAGGCGTCCGCCTCATGCCTGCCCCTGCGATCCTCCGGAAAGTCATCCCACTTGCGGTACCCGAAACATCATATATATAAGCCACACATGCCTCGGTGCACTAGCAGTGGCCAACCAAAATCTTTTCTTTTCAAAGAAAGTTATCGTGTCGTGCATGCCTCATCTTAACAATGCTCATATATTTGCATGCACGTGCAAATGCCAATGAATGACATGCTCAATGCACAAATAATCACCACAATCCAATATCCACCAAGCAACATACGCACATCAAGGTTTCCATAATGCATCCATCAAGATACAAGAATCGCATTAGTATCAATAAGACATGAAATACTATGTTCATGCATTGTAGTTGCAGATGGATTTTCACTTACCTTGCACCAGCCGTGTTTTACTTATTGGTTCGTAACTGTGAAAACCTTAGATGTGAATAATCTGTAATGTACAAAGTATTAATTCATAGTATTCAAACGACATATTTATTATACCAATTCTCATAAAATTCCAGTTTTACTTGGTATCTTGTCAAACTTTAATCTTATGATCAAAAACTGAATCATTCCACCAATTGCCTCAATTTCTCATTTTTAAACATACTCTAACATCATTGAATAGACAAACGATAAACCTTACCTTAAGCCCCTGGACGTTAAGCTTCACATTAGTATCATCATAACGACTTTTTAAGCCTAATGGTAAAGTTAAATTACATGAATAAATTTAATACTCTTATTACTATCCTACTCAGTCTCTGTTTTCTTTAACATAACAGGCATTACACACCATCCACCACCATTTTGTATTAAATCTTACATAAAGTATTTACATAATTAAGAGTCATATCTCAAATGTAATTTATTATTATAATTCTTCATATGCCAACATACATATTTTATATATTAACTTAAAACTAATTTGTTTATCATTCCATTATAAGTCGATCATATAACAAACCAATTGGTCTGAACCAGAGTACTAGAAGAGAAAATTAATTATAAATACAAAGCTATATTCTTTTAGTAATAGCACTAGCACAAAATAACCTAGTATGTTTTAAAGTGCAATAACTGCTAATTATAGCCGAACAATTAAGTACTATGTCACTTATTACCTTTTTGTTTTCCTCAGAATTCATGGGAGTGTAAACTCATATGAAATGGACAAGCATTGAAAGTGTAAGAATGGGGGCTAATTACCTATTTTCCGATATTGATTTGCCCATTTCTCTGATAACTTTTTTTTTCCCTTTTTACCTCTTCCCTTGTTCCTCACCTTCTATTTCATAATATCCTTTTCTCTTCACCGTTTTTGCAAAGCTTCCGCCGTGTACGCGTGTGTGGGAGTAATGTTTATCAGTTTATATATACAAGCTTTCAACTTAAGAGTTAAGGCGGTGCATATTTATTCATGTATAATTAAATTAATACACCACTCCTTATTCTAATCAGCTTTTCTAATGTCAATTCTATCCATATGCTTTATTTGTGTGTTGGGTGTACATCATTACCAGATAGACATATAAGGATTAATTAATTGTCTCTCATATATAAATATATGCATATGTGTGTTAATGGTATGTGGGACATGTGTCCATTTTGTATTACACGTGTACTTAAAACAACTAGAAACCAGGTGGCTTAGCCCACCTGGCCACCACAAGCAATTGTGGGGTGGAGGTCAGGGGTTCAAATCCCTGCTCCATCAAATTGTTTGTGGGGTGGAGGTCAAGGGTTCCTATCCCTACTCCATCAAATTGCTCCCCGGGGCATATGCGAGCTGGTGAAGATTTGGTGGGAACTCATACTGAATAGCATCCGTGTGGGTTCGATTCGGGGAGAGATCGTTATTAGTAGATTGGGGGGTCGAACATAATTGTTCTCTTTACCTGGGAGGATCTGGTTGTACGTCCGCCCAGACTCCGTCGTAACACACTTGGCGATGCGTGCACATCCCGCGGTTTTACCTTGGCGGCAGCAATGAGGAGCCGGAGCTGTTGTCCTCAGGCATAGTCAGGCGTAAGCCTGGAAGCTGAGTTATCAAAAAAAAAAAAAAAACTAGATATAGCAATTGGTTAGCATCTATATGTTAATTGTGTTGCTCAATTATCTGTATATATATATATATATATGTTATTAGTTATAGGTTTATTAGTTATAGTACAAGTTATATATATATATATATATATTTGCATAAGCAGTACATCATATATGTACGTATATATAGAGCAATATATATAAACATTTATTTATTTGTATCCGGGGTTTCTTATCTATTTTTCAACCCATCGATGCAATCTTGTAACTCTTTGAATAGCTACTACGTGTAATTTAATAGCTAGCATCTAGTTGTCCGACAATTAAATACCTTTCTTTTTACTACTTAGTAACCCAACGACTAATCTCTATAAGTGAGTTTCGAAATTATAGAACTAGTCATGCCATTTATAATAGTGAGATTATGCTTATAACACATAACCAACGTGTAATGCATGAAATATATTGGCCAGGTGAGTAGTGAGAGGCTCGGGTATTACATGAACAAAGCGGGATAGAAAGGATTGATGTAGCCTCTTCCTCCTAAAAGAGATTGAAAATTAGCTCCGAGTTCCAAGAACGCGTGTCTGCATGTATAAGGGCTGAGACACGGGTGTCAGGGGCAATATAATGTGGAATCGGTGAACTCACGTAGAACGGCGGTTTGGGAATCCACCGATCACCCCAAATTTTGCAGCTTTCTCCCGAGTTAATACGCTTGAGGCAGCCCGAATTCAATACTCGCACTCCCTAAAGAATGATGCGCCAAGTCCAAGATGGTCGGTAACCAATGTTAGCGTCCAAGATCGTCCCGCTGTGAAAGTATTTAGCTTTATAAACCCGAGCAAGGAGCAAGGATGGGTTCGATAGGAGCCGCCAAGCTTGCTTGGCGAGTAAAGCTAAGTTAAAAGCTCTGAAGGAACGGAAGCCAACACCCCCCAACTCTTTGCGGCGTGCCAAGAAATCCCAAGAATTCCAGTGTAGTTTTCGTCTTGTAGGAGTATTTCCCCACTAGAAAGAGGAGATAAGGTGTTGGATGTCTGAGATGGCAGAGTCGGGGAATTTGAAACAACTCGTAGCATAAGTAGGAATCGCTTGTAGCACCGATTTAATTAAAATTTCTTTGTCGGCCTTCGAGAAATGCGTGTGCGACCACCCTTGAATCCGCTTCCAAATTTTATCTTTAATGTAGCCAAATATTTCTTTTTTACTTCTGCCAACGACACTAGGGAGCCAAAGATATTTTCCATGATTATTGACTTCTTTGAGGTCCAAAAGGCTGAGGATAGATTGTCGTAATATTTGCCCGACATCCTTGCTGAAATACACACTCGATTTGTCCAGATTGACCAATTGTTCGGAGATTTTTCCAAAGAGATTAATGGCATATTTTAGGTGTCTGGCCTCTTCAATGGTCGCCCTTCCAAAGAGTAGCGTGTCATCTGCGAAGAAAAGGTGGGTGATACGAGGAGCACTGCGGTGGATTGCAATTCCATTGATTTTCTGGCAAATTTGTAAATCCTGCAAAATACAAGAGAAAACTTCCGAGCAAATAATAAAAAGATAGGGCGAGAGGGGGTCGCCTTGACGAAGCCCCCGCTGCAAGGTGAGGTGACCGAACTCAGAGCCATTTAAAGTTTGACGAAGCAAGTTAGACACGCACGTCATGACCAGGTTAATAAAATTAGGCTTAAAACCAAAAACATGTAAAGTTTGACGGAGCAAGTTCCATTCGATCCTGTCGAATGCTTTGCTCATCTCTAAAATGGTGGGTCTCGTGGGCAAGAAGGATATTATCAGTGATAAGACGGCCTGGGACAAAGGCGGATTGGGATTCAGAAATAATACTAGGGAGAACAATTTTTAGGCAATTTGCTAGGACCTTTGAGGCTAGTATACGTGACATTACAAAGGCTAATGGGGCGGAATTAGGTGATATGCTCGGGATTATTTTTTTTAGGGATTAAGACAATATGCGTGAAATTAAGATTGTGATCAGTAGTGTGCCCGTTAAGAAAATTAAGAACAAAATTGACCACATCTTTACCAACAATGTGCCAGAATGTTTGATAGAAAACTGGGCTCATATCGTCTAGACCGGGCGATTTGAAAGGATGCATGTGCTTTAAAGCTTTTACGACCTCCTTCTCGGTGAACGGTTCTGCCAAGTGCCTGGGTTGTGTTGGTTGGGAGAGGCTCGGAAGAAGAAAAGAGGCTGCCAAAATAATCGACAATAATTTTTTCTATGCCTTCCGGGGTGTCAATAGTGCAGCCAGCTTCATCTTTAAGGGATGAGATGTGGTTGATTTGCTTTCTTTTTGTTGGCTCGAATATGGAAAAAGCGCGTATTGCGATCCCCTTCTTTGTACCAATGTAATTTGGCCCGTTGTTTCCATTTGAGGTCCAATAAATCGAGGCCCAACTCCTATTGGTTTTGGAGGTTTGAAACTTCATGTTTGGTCTCCACAGTAATATTGCCCCTACGTAGAGAAGTAATCTTATTTTTTAATTGGTCCACCTGTTTCTCAGTTCATCTTTGTAATGGTGCCCCCAATTTAAGAGCCCGATGGAACAATTTTGGAGCTTTTCAGGGAGCGAACCCGAAGTACCATCCCAGTTATTTTTTACGATGTCTTCACAGTCCTTAATACGCACCCAAAGCGCCTCAAAGCGGAAAGGTCATCGTTTGCATCCACGGAAGGCATTCGAATCTTGGTTACGGATTTGAATATGGATAAGGGAGTGGTCGGAGAAGACGATAGGGATGTGGCTGATGCGGCTCCACGGGAAGAGATCCTTCCAGCTCGGTGTGCTAGTGGCCCGATCGAGGCGGGTGCGGTGGGTATAAGGATGAATGGCGAGTCGATCCCAGGTGAAAATAGGGCCTTCAAAGCCAAGATCAAACATATTAAGATGTGTAAGGGTGTCCCGAAATAAGTTCATTTGCCACTCTGCCCGCGGATGCGTCCCTTGAAATTCGCCCTGGGAGAGGACTTAGTTAAAGTCCCCGCACATGAGCCAAGGTTTGTCCGGGGAGGCGAGCAAGCTGCGGATATGGTTCCAACCGTTCCTTCTAAAACTAACATTTGGTTCACCATATACACCAGTAAACCGAAATGACTGCCCCATGAGATCAATGTCCACGTCGATGAATCTGTCCGAAAAATTTAGGAGAGTAACTAGAATATCTTTTTGCCATAATAATGTCAGGCCGCCCGAGCGGCCTCGAGGATCAACAGAAAAACCGAACATATTGAGAGAATGCTTTATTCTGTCAACAATCGATGCTTTACATTTAGTTTCACAAAAAAACACCAGTAGGGGGGCTTTGTTGCGTATAAACCCACGCAACTCTTGAATTGTTCGAGGGTTCCCAAGCCCCCGGCAATTCCAGCTAATGATACTCATTGGGCTCGGCGGGATTGGTCGTCACCAATCATCGCCATTGGAGTATGAACAGTAGAGGTAGCAGCATTTGTTTTTGGGATTATAGGGGTTATTTTGTGTTTTTTTTTTTGAAGTGTAGGAGCCGTGGAGATGGTGTGGGGGTGGATGAGCGAAAATCTATTAGGAAGTTTACGCTTGGAAGTGGTGGGATTGGGGGATACAGCAGGGTTTGGGATGATGGGGGTTCGTTTCGAGGTGTTATGTTTTCTTTGGAGAGAAGTAATTTTTCGGGCTATCTTCCGGGCGGGAGAGTCGAGTTCCATATGCACGTGGACAAGGAACGGATTGGGAGGTGAGAGAGTAGATGTGGAGAGTTGGAGTTTTGATGGAGAGGGCGGGGGCATCAAAATAGGAGGGGGGCATGTTGAAGTGGGGGTGTTGTGTGGGGGATATATGAGAAGGGGTGTGGGGGGATTTTTGTCAGTGAAGGGAGATGCTGAAGGTGAGGAGGAGTGTGGGTGTGGAGAAGGTGTTGAGTTTATATCTAGAGAGGGGGGGAGGTCTGCGTTTAGAAGACGAGGTGCAGGGGTTGTGAGGTGGCTCTTGGTTTCTTTGTTTAAGGAAACATTATCTTCAATTAGAAACATGTAATTGGATTTTGTTGTCTCGAGTTTGTTGGAATGAAAAGTGATGTCGCTTCATTAAACAAAAACACCACATAAATGTTTGATACATGTTTTTATCTTAGTTTTGATGATTTTATTTTTACACCAAAACAATGTTTTTAATTGTTGTCCAAATACTCCTAAATGATTCAAAATGTTTTTACTATTTATTCGGAGTATTTCTTAAAGTTTTATTTTAAATAAAATTGGACAACACTTTTAATAATTTTATGTTTATAAGTTTCTACTTCAAAACAAAGTTTCTAAATGTTTTCTAAATACTTCCGATCGTTTAAAAATATTTTTACTAAATTTTCGGAGTATTTCTTGAGGTTTATTTTCGGCAAAAATTGGACAACATTTCTGACTCGAGGTCAACTGGTCGCCCTATAGGGCAACCCGTACCTGAAGATGAATTTTGGAACAAAAAAATGAGACGGACTTGATATTAGCCAGGTCGACCGGTCAACCAGGGTGTCGACCGGTGGCGTCTACCGATCGACATCCCTGTCGACCGGTACCTGGGCACTCGTTTTGAAACAGAACAAAACACTCTTGGTTTTTCATTGAGGGGGACCGATCAAGGTATAGGAAGACCGGTCGAAGACCCCCTTGACTGGCCGCCCCGTGTTAATTGTCGATATGTTCATTTCAATCTCTATCAGTGTGCGACGATCGCCCTCAAGTTTAACAGCAAATTTCTGACCGTTTGACAGCAGACAAATTTTCCTTAAATTGTGGGATTGATTTCTAACAGCTATATTCTTGATTTTAATTGTATTTTTCTGTAGATTTTCAATCCCCAAGAGGATCCTATGCCTGATCAATCATCTCCTATAAATAGAGGAAGTTTTGGAGCAACCTATACAACAATTGAGATACAACACTACAAGATACATTCCAAGCAAACACTTGTTCTTCATTGTTATTATTCTTGTTGTAATTTGTCTAGCTTATCACTTTCACATCTTGGGGTCTAGGCTTTCATTTCTTGATTACACTTGCACTCAAATTGTATTATTCATTATTAAGTTGTAATCTTGATTTTGGTCATCATTCAACACAAGACATCCTTGTGAGTATTCTTGTGGAAAGAATACGTTTGGGTGATCTAGGTGATAGGTGTTTCAAAAGTGTGGTGCTCTTGAGGTGTTGAAGAATTTGGTATTCTTCAAGATTGAAGATTGTGGTGATCTTCAAAGTTACCGTTGAAGGAAGATTGTGGTAATCTTTAAAGGGAGATTGTGGTAATCTCCAAAGGTGGTGTTGAAGAAGAGTGTGGTGCTCTTCTAGGTGTTGTAAGTTGAATTTGTATTAATTTTGGTAATTAATAAAATTCTTTTTCTTTTTGAAATCTATCCCGGATATACTGGGTGGTAGAGCACGTAGTCCCTAGGTGGGGTGAAGCTCTATAAATCGACGCGTATTGTTTACATTCCGCACCTTTATTATTGTCTTGTTCGAAAAAGAGGGTATAATCGAAAAGATGGAGATAATCTATTCACCCCCTCTAGATTATCGTAGCCGCTTGGACTTACAAGTGGTATCAGCGACAAACTCTTTGGCAAGCTCATTTCACATCGCGAGTGAAGAGGAACGATCATCGGCTACGAATTAAGCTCACCTTTCCGGCACCTCCACCACCAAGCCACCTCGATTTGATTCCAAAAATTTTACATTTTGGAAAGAAAGAATGGAATGTTATTTACAAGGTTGCGGGTTCGATATTTGGAACATGGTCATTAATGGAGAATCCATTCCAATGATAGACACACCACACACCTCCAAAGGCCTCAAAGAGCTCAATGACGAAGAGAAGAAATCATCTCCTTAAATGGTAAAGCTCTCAATATCTTATATTGTTCACTTACCAACTTGGAATTTAATCTTATTGTAGGAATTCGATTGGCTCATGAAGTATGGCAAAAATTAGAAGCCATTCATGAAGTATATGCAAATGATAGGAGCAACTCAAAAGCATCTACTTCTCAAAGGGATACAATGTCAAATCTAAGGAACATGCCTCTTACAACTTCCAACTTTGAAGAAGTTGAACATTGTCTTATGGGCATCGAAGAAGAAAACGAAGTATGTCTTAAACCCTCTACTTCCTATGATATTGTGATACAAAATGATTAAAGTGATTTGCAAAATGATTTTGAGGACCTTCAAAATGAATTCCAAAGTTTACTGGTTAAATACAAAAATTTGAAAAAGGAATTCAATGTTTTGAAAAATGATAAGGATAGTTTATTTACTTCCTATGAATCACTATCATGTGCTCACACCTCCACACTTGATAAGGTTAGAAACCTTGAAAAAGAAAATAGTACTCTTGTTAAGGATATTAATTGCATGAAAAAGGATTTATCTAAATCCAACTTGAATACTAATAAAATGACCAAAATTGTTGATATTCATAATTGTGATAATTCGAAACAAGGACTTGACCATAAGCCTAATATTGTTAATCATATGAAAAATAGTCAAGTCTCTAAACATGTTAGTCATTACACTTCTAGAATTATTACATGCTTCTATTGTGGTAATAAGGGTCATTCGGTAAATAATTGTCGGGCTAGAAATAGTTCTAATTATTGTGGGAGACCTAAAAGTCTCAAGACTAATCCCAAAGGACTCAAACACTTTAGGGTATCACAAAACAATGTTATATTAGGTACCCGGCGGAATAAAAATCAAGGAAAATTCATACCGCCTAGAAGACATCAAATGAGCGTCTCATTTGATCAAAGGAGAAGATATCACCACAATGAATTTTCAAGAGAAAGACACTTTCAAAAATGGGAAGGCCACAATGCTTGTAGATGGAGCATTTGGAGAAGCCATCATCAACAAGATGATTTTCAAAGGGGAAGATATCATCAACAATGGAAACGACACAACCCATGGAAATGGCGTAATTGGTGAACCGTATCTCCTTACTTACAAATGCATTTTACTCTTTATGCATGTTATTATTTGTGTCTAAATTGCAAAATGAGTTTTCATTATTTTTAGATTAAGGTCTTCTATATATTTGTGTTTTTAAAATCCTTTGAAAATTAGACCTTACATGTTGTTTTTAACTCTTATGGATTTCTATAGCATAAGCATTTTTATTGTAATATCTCTTATTGTTTGGCCTACATTTGTGCTATTATATCTTGTGCAAAATTTGTTTAAAGTATTGTGTAGGTTATATATCTCCTATTCATTGGCTATCGTCTATTACTTCTTCGAAGAGATTCTTAAACCATCGAGGTATGTTCACTCGTATTATTCTTAGAACTCGATATTTTGTTCTTGTATTGTTTATGCACTTATCTTTCAAAACTATTTCATCTCATCCCCTTTAGTGCCACTAAATGACTTTGTGATTTTTCTCAAAAGGGCACTACTCGTAAAATCTCATTTTTCTCGTATATATGTTTTCTCGAAACTTTTTTTGTTGGACTTAGTCCATAATTATCTTTTTGCAAAGTTTTAAAACTTTTGGGGTGAAAAATCGAATTTTGGAAAATTCTGGAGATTGAAATTGCACTGGGACGGTCAAGGCAGGGCCGACCGGTCGCCCTGCACATCGACCGGTCGCCCAGGATAATGTTTTTGGTTAAAACGGGTCTGCTCTTCTTCTTCAAAACAGAACTCAAAAATTTCTCAAACCCTTGTTGAGCGAATTTTTCCCCCTTTTCATATAATCTTCATTTCTTCATCAAAACTTGTGATTCTTATTGCTAATCCACTTCATTTTGCAAGAATCTTACTAATATGGCACCTATGAGAAATTCCACCGGTCATAATCCCACTTCCAAACGAAGAAAGGGCGGAGAGGGTCTTCGAGAAATCGGCAAGAGGAAGCCGAACAATGGAATATTCGAGCTACCAAAAGGAGTGTAGCTCAAGAACGTGATGATATTCAAAACCCGGTACTCTCCAATCCTCAAATTGCCGAACTCCGTGGGACGATTTCATTCAACAATTACCGTTGGGCAAAAAGTAAGAAACCTCTTATACCTCAAGCTCCTCGCTGTAATAATGTTTTAGATTTTATCAACAAATATGCGGAGTGGTACTATGAAAATTTGAACATGGGTGCAAAATCGATAGCTCATACGAAAATTTGTCGATTTAATTCATTTTCAAATTAGTATCCTACTATTAGAGGATTTTTTGAAGAGCAAGGGTGGATGTACTTATGGGAGCATCCTTAAGTTTTATATTATATGATGATGATGTGATTCTACATTTTTATACCAATATGTGGGTTGAATATGATGCTCAAAGGAAGCCTCTTGCTTTGAATTCGTTTGTAAGGGGTCGTCATTTTAGATGGACTCCTAATGACATTTGTCGGATTTTATGCGCGAGAAAGTGGTTGGGATTATTTTGCTTGTGCTATTTGGAATGATGATATGTTGGGTGTTTCTATGGAAGAGGTTAAGACCTATTTTGGGCGTTTGGCCAAAATATTCGCTATTGGCCATGACTCTTGAGCACGAGGATTATTTGTTATTGTCGCCTCAGACTCGTGGTAAAGCGGGCAACCGCCTTGACAATATGGATTACTTTTTAACTTATAAGATTGCTAGAAGAGATCCGCTTAATTTTGGCGCAATACTTATTCAATGCTTGATTGAGTCTATCACACAAGGAAATAAGAAGTTTGTCATGGGCAATTGGATTTGCAAACTTCTTATCCAATCAGGGCTACCTTCTTCAGAATGCAATTCGGAGGTGTTTCAAAATGGTTTTGACATTGACAACATCTCTCAAATGGTCCACATGCGAAATAATATGGATATCCGCCCAACTAAAATGGCTAAAGGAAGAGGGCAAGGTTCTACATCCGAAAATCTAAACGACTTCTTCGATGACGTCGGGGTCAAAAGAATGGCGGCGGGTGACGGGGCGAGCAATCCGGAGGGTAATACCGGTGCTCAACCGTCTAGGAGCTACACACAAGCCGAATTTGATGAACTTAGAGCATATCATGAGGCTAACTATGAGGCATTGGAGCAAAAGACCTCAAAAATGCAAAAATCAATCGGTAAAAATTGAAGAAGTTCATTAAAGAACTCATCCCCAACGCATGTTTTTCTTCCGATGAAGAATGATGAGCCTATCACTTTACATGCTTTTCTTCTTATGTCATTTTATTTTCTTGTAATGAACTTGATTTGTCTAACTCTCTTATTCTAATGACATTTGCTTGTTGTTGAAGGGATAAAATAGCAAGTATGAAAGTGGCTTTTGGTTGATCTTGATTATGGTATTATTGGAGTATTTGATGGTAAAAATACTATATTTGGCATTGTTTAATAATTGGTATGAAGTACTTGATGGTAAAAGTGATTCTTTTAATTTTTGCTTAAATGCATTTCAGATGCCTTGATTATTTTATTTAGATGGATAATTTGGGACATTTGTAATGTCTTATATGCATTGCTTGATGATATGAGCTACTTGATGGTTCTTTAAATGGCATTCGTAATGCCTTAATTTTTTGGCTAAAATTTTCTCAATTGGGTCGAACCCTTGAGAATTTACTTTGTTGGGGCTTTTATTTGTTGGATTTATGTTGAAATATTTTCTTTTGGTGATGGTTTGAAAAACTTGGCTTTATATCTTTTACAAGGGCTATATACACCTTCTTTTATTTTTAACGCCCGCCAAGTGTTCGATCAAATGTTTCAATGAATATTTCAACTTCTACATGAATCTCTTGTTTTCAAATGTCTTAAATACTTATTGAGATCATATCCTAGCTAACAAAACGAGCTTATGGATTTTTCATGGTATATTTCTCCCATTTTCGGATTCTAAGCCTAAATTTTTCAATGGTTTATAAATCGTATCTTTGGCGCACTTAGATATACTTGTATGATGTTTTATCATCCTAACATTCTTTTTGATGATTCCAAAGCGGGAGAAATAGGAAATTGGCTCGTTAGCTCAAAGAAGCTAATAAAAGCTCGATATAAAAGCTAAGTTATGGCTTCTTAAAGCCATAAGTTGTGGACTATACTTAGTCATATTGTTATATGAAGAACTTATATACTTGTCTAATGGTGTTTTGTTGACAGGGGGAGCTTATAAGCTTTTGTACTTAAGTACAATTTGTAAAAGCTAAGCTTTTTAGCTTCTGGTTGATTATTTGAACATTACTCTTGATGTGCTTGTTGATAGGGGGAGCTTGTGCTTATTCCTGAATATATTCACTCCTTTATTTGGTTGCTTGTATTTTGGAAATGTTAGTCGCTTCTAAACGGTTAGATGTTTTTACCGGAAAATTATTTTAATAATTGTCCCCAAATATTTCTAAAAATTGTTTTGGTTTGTAATCATCAAAAAGGGGGAGATTGTTTGATACATGTTTTTATCTTAGTTTTGATGATTTTATTTTTACACCAAAACAATGTTTTTAATTGTTGTCCAAATACTCCTAAATGATTCAAAATATTTTTATTATTTATTCGGAGTATTTCTTCAAGTTTTATTTTAAATAAAATTGGACAACACTTTTAATGATTTTATGTTTATAAGTTTCTACTTCAAAACAAAGTTTCTAAATGTTGTCTAAATACTTCCGATCGGTTTAAAATGTTTTTACTAAATTTTTGGAGAATTTCTTGAGGTTTATTTTCGACACAAATTGGACAATATTTCTGACTCGAGGTCAACCGGTCGCCCTATAGGGCAACCTGTACCTGAAGATGAATTTTGGAACAAAACGGTCGACATCCCTGTCGACCGATACCCGGGTAATCATTTTGAAACAGAACAAAACACTCTTGGTTTTTCATTAAGGGGGACCGGTCAAGGTATAGGTCGACCGGTCGAAGACCCCCTTGACCGGTCGCCCCGTGTTAATTGTCGATATGATCGTTTCAATCTCTATCAGTGTGCGACCGGTCGCCCTCAAGTTTGACAGCAAATTTCTGACCGTTTGACAGCAGACAAATTTTCCTTAAATTGTGTGATTGATTTCTAACAACTATATTCTTGATTTTAATTGTATTTTTCTATAGATTTTCAATCCCCAAGAGGAGCATATGCCTGATCAATCATCTCCTATGAATAGAGGAAGTTTTGGAGCAACATGTACAACAATTGAGATACAACACTACAAGATACATTCCAAGCAAACACTTGTTCTTCATTGTTATTATTCTTGTTGAAATTTGCCTAGCTTATCACTTTCACATCTTGAGGTCTAGGCTTTCATTTCTTGATTACATTTGCACTCAAATTGTATTATTCATTATTGAGTTGTAATCTTGATTTTGGTCATCATTCAACACAAGACATCCTTGTGAGTATTCTTGTGGAAAGAATACGCTTGGGTAATCTAGGTGATAGGTGTTTCAAGAGTGTGGTGCTCTTGAGGTGTTGAAGAATTTGGTATTCTTCAAGATTGAATATTGTGGTGATCCTCAAAGGTGCCGTTGAAGGAAGATTGTGGTAATCTTCAAAGGGAGATTGTGGTAATCTCCAAAGGTGGTGTTGAAGAAGAGTGTGGTGCTCTTCTAGGTGTTGTAAGTTGAATTTGTATTAATTTTGGTAATTAATAAAATTCTTTTTCTTTTTGAAATCCATCCCGGATATACTGGGGTGGTAGAGCACGTAGTCCCTAGGTGGGGTGAAGCTCTATAAATCGACGCGTGTTGTTTACATTCCGCACCTTTATTATTGTCTAGACTTGTTTTGTTCGAAAAAGAGGGTATAATCGAAAATATGGAGATAATCTATTCACCCCCCTCTAGATTATCGTAGCCGCTTGGACTTACAATAAATCTCACCCCAAATCTTAATTCAATTCCCCCATCCATATGCAACCTAAGTGTTATATCAATTGTATCTATTACTTAATTATTTGTGGAGATTATAAACTGTTTTACCACATAATAGAAGTTGGAAAATTGTCGCTCGTTGTTTGTTCGTGCGCGTGTAACCACTAGCTGAAGAAGAAAAATAATAATAATAACTTGACAATCCTACTTAAACTATGTATTCATTTGTGGTTAATTTGTTTCTTTAACGTATGATAGATAACAAATCTTTCTCATAAGTTGCGTGTATTTGTCTCACGTAGTTAATTTATATTGTATGTATGGTACTGGTTTTCAAGAAAATGGCTGGAAAAATCGAGAGAGAAATAAAGTCAAGGCTAGAACTTAGTTCTATCTCCACAAGACAAAATTATCCCATACAAAGTGCTAACGGTTCAGACAATCTTCTCAAAGATACAACGACTTGCAAGTTTGACTTAACAGCACATGCGAAAGTCAAACTTACAGCGAACAGACTAAATGTTTAGAATTTTCAAGCTTTTGAAGGATATTGCTCAATATGCTGAAAAAGCGTAATGAATTCGAATTTTATCTCTTGGTTAAAGTTCGACTTTCAAACATTTGGGAATTATAATTATAAATATGTATGTGCTCTATGGAAATCGACATGTCTTTTGGCTCGAAAAGACATGTCTAACAGCCAAAAATGTCTTTGTTAGCTCAAACAGGAGCATCAGTTCAGAAGTGCGCGACCGCTCGCCGCTTCGCTTTCCCAGTGCGCAACCGAATCGAGCACTAGGGCGCGCACGCCAAATTAAAATTTTCGTCAACATGCGCGTATTTATAACGGTCCAGATTGAATAATAAATTTTAAAGGAATTTAAATAAATTTTGTCCAAATTAATATAATGGCATTGAAGCCCAAGCCCGCGACCTGAGCTTGGGCCGAGCCAGGCCAGCTGACGGGTAGGAAGCGGTGATGGTGCGTGCATGTGTACTTTTGAACCAAACCTACAAGCACGTAGGTTCCCCCTCCTTTAAAAACCTTTGTGCCCCAAGGGCCGAAAACCATTACTCAAACTTGGACTTAATAAAGTGAGCTTATTTTGGCTTTATATCTTATGTGGGATAGAGTTTTACTCCACCCCCATATTTTCCAATTTCCATATCATTTTTCTCATTTTAAGTGGCTAACATGTTGAATTAATTTGTCATTCACCCGAAATTGGTTATGAAAAATTTCAAATGCTAATCTCATCTACTCACTTAGTAGAATTTGATTATCTCTTTTATTTCATTTTCCTATTAATGAAAATCACTTAAATATTTAGTCAAATATAAGTCCAAACCCATATTTATCAAACCAAATTCCAACAATCCCCCACATGAATGAAATTAATGCATACATGTATGCAAATTCATTTGAAAGGTTGGTGAACTATTACTGCATCATCATAGGTACCTTGTGGCTTTTAACCTTTTTCTTAGTATACTATCGGATTTACTAGTTGCTTAGTGATGCGATGTCTTGAACTACTCAGCTATATGTGTAAACTGATACAACAATATATACACAATAATAGTTGTAACAATTATTGTTCTCACGTTAATATCCATTTTGGCCCTAGAATATATCTTAGATTCATAAGTATTCTTTGAAGCGACCATTACTTCTCACTCATATAAGTAATCTCCTATTGAAATGAATCATGACATACTCCACCTTTTCGGTATAGGAATCATAAAAAGTGTAAACTTAACTTCACCACTTCAGCAGGTTTTACACTTGGAAGTTCTAGGAATGAGCTAAATACATTTTCCAAGTGTTCAACTGAACATTCATAACTTAGTTGTCCCATTGAACCATGGTCTTTGGGATCTCGAATTTACAAGGTTGGGTTACCACTATGAACATTCTTATTTTGTGGATTTTAAACCCATTCCCCTGAATAGCTTATACAATTGATCTCGATTTATTCCTTTTGTTAGCGGATCCACTAGGTTTTCCTTTGACTTCACGTAGTCAAATGAAATAAACTCATTTTTAGATCAATTGTCTAATGGTATTATGTCTCTGATGAATACGTCTGACTTACCCTTATACATAGTACTTTATGCTCGACCAATACGTGATTGACTATCGAATGTATCAATACGGTTGCAAGGAGGTTTATTCCAATAAGAAATATCTTGTAATAAATTTCTATGCTATTCATCTTTTTCTCCAGCTTTATCTAAAGCAATAACTCAGATTCCATAGTGGATCGAATGTTTGTTTAGATGATTTTCATGAGACCGCTCATCCACCTATTGTGAACACATATCTACTCATGGACTTGGAGTCTTTTGTGTCTGATGTCCAATTGAAGCACAATATCCTTCTAATATTATTGGATATCTCGTATAAACTATCCCATAAGTCATGGTGTACTTTAAATATCCCAACACCCTTGTCAAAGCTTTCTACTAATCCTTACTTGGGTTACTTGTGGACCAACTTAGCTTACTCACTGAATATGCAATATATGAACATGTACAATTTGTTAAGTACCTTAGACTGCCAAATATTCGTGCATATTCCAGCTGAGAAACTAGTTCTCCTCTATTCTTAGCTAACTGTAAACTTAAATCTACCGGTGTCTTAGTTGGAGGGGTGTCGAAAATATTAAACTTTCTAAGTATACTTTCGACATAATGGGACTGTGACAAGACAATTCCATCTGAGGTTCTAGAGATTTTAATTCCTATAATAACATGAGATAATCCCATATCTTTTATGTCAAAGTTCTTCTTTAACATACTCTTAGTATTCATGATTAAATCATGACTACTATACATAATCAACATATCGTCTACATAAAGGCATACAATGACGTAATCATTTGCAGTATCTTTAATGTAGACACATTTGTTACATTCGTTGATTTTGAAACCATTGGACTTCATAGACGATTCAAACTTTTTATGCCATTTCGTAGGTGCTTGTTTTAGTGCATGAAGTAGCGTAATAAGTTTACACACTTTTTCTCTTATACGGGTGCAACGGATCCCAGAACATTCCATATAAATCTTCTCTTCAAACTCACCATTCAAGAAAGTGCTCTTCTCATCTATTGGATGTATCTCAAGATTATGTAAAGCTACAATAGCAATGAGAGCACAAATGGACGTAATTCGTAATAGAAGAATATGTATCGAAGAGGTCATTATCCCTCATTTTGTTTAAACCCTTTGGCTACAAACCAGGCTTTATATTTATCTATAAATCCAAATTTGATTTTTACTTTCTTTTAAGGATCCACTTGCCTCCCAAAGGTTTAAAATCGGTGGGAAATCAACTAACTCCCAAGTATTCTTATGCATGATGGAATCTATTTCATTATTAATAGCTTCTTTTAGGATAGAAGCCTCGGACTAGACAAAACTTCTTGAATACTAAGTTCGTTTTCTAACATTTACGTTAAGAAATATGGACCAAAAGACTTAGTTATTTTGTATTTTCTATTGCGCCTTGGTTCCTCTTCATCATCTCGTTGAGGTAACCTACAGTTTCATAAGTTCTTTTATTGAACTTTCGTCTTTCATTTCTTTGCAAGGAAAGATATTCTCGAAGAATACAATATTTCTTGATTCTATGATCATTCCATCATTTATATCGGGAATTACTAACTTGTGCACTAGAAAGTGATACATACTACTATTTTTGCATATTCGATGAAAACACAATCAATCGTTTTAGGAACGATTCTAACATGTTTTGGTGTAGGTACTTTAACTTTAGCCAAACACCTTCACACTTTAAAGTATTTATATGATGGTTTTCGACCTTTCCATAATTCATATGGCGTTTTATTTTTATCTTTGTGTGTGATATTAAGAATGTAGTTTGAAGAAAGTATAACTTCCCCCCACAAGTTTCGGGATAAGCCAGAGTTTATCAACATTGCATTTATCATCTCTTTAAAAGTACGATATTTGCAACATACTCTTTGTATCTATCACTAGGATCCATCTTAATTTTCAAATGAAGCTGATTTTTAACTTCATTCTTATAAGTTTTAAAAGATAATAAAGCTTCATATTTGCTTTTCAAAAGATAAACATAACAATATCTTGTGCAATCATCAATAAACATTATAAAATACTTATTCCCACCTCGAGTTTGCACAAGTTTTGAATCACACACATTTGCGTGGATTAACTCAAGTAGTTTGATACTTCTTGTCACTGAATGAAGCGGTGTTTTAGCCAATTTTGCTTCAACACAAACTTCGAGCTTGTCTTGTAATTCGGTTATAAATGTTTGTATCAAATCCAAATTCACTAACCTTTTAATTTTGTTGAAATTTACATGTCCTAATCTAGCATGCCATAAATTAGAATAATCTAACAAGTAAACAAAAGTAATAGTTTTATTCTTCGCTTCTTAGCGGAAGACATTCATTATAGAAATTTTGAAGAGCCCTTTATCAAGGTTCTCTTTACATAAAAAGTGATTATCTTGGTCATTATAAACTTATGGGACTCAAACAATAGTCCAAATTCGGTCTTGCTTAACAGTGGGGTGGAAACTAAGTTCTTGCGAATGTCCAGGATATGCAGCATATCCACAAGCATAAGCTCTTTTCCAGAAGTCATTTTTAGCACAACCTTCCCAAGCCCCACGATATTGGAAGTCGAAGAGTTTCCCATGAACAATTTTCTTCCATTTATCGGAGTGTACGAGGAGAACATCTCCTTATTGGCACAAATGTTATGAGTAGTTCCAGTATCTATCCACCATATTGGCTTCAAACACAACGACGGTGAGATTGAGCTTTGATATGTCTATCAGAGCATACTTGTCCTCGGTCACATTGGCTTGTAGTTGGTTGCCATTTTTGTTGTATTTCTTAGGATGTCGACAATCCTGGGCCATGTGATTCGACTTGCCACAGTTGTAGCAATTCCCTTTAAACTTCTTGGCTTTCCTTTTATCATTTCCAAAATGTTTCTGTTTCTTGATAGTGCTTGATTATGCAAGATTGGCCTTGGCCTCCATTCCAGTATTCCTAGTTTTGACTTCAGAATTTTGTTTGTCTTTCTCAATTGAAGACGGATTGTCAGATCCTCGAGCCCCATTTCCTTTCGCTTGTACTTGAGGGAGTTCTTAAAGTCTTTCCATAATGGCAGTAATTTCTCCATAATTACAGCCACTTGAAATAACTCATTCAACATCCTTCCTTTAGACACTATGTCATGAAGCATGATTTGAATTTCCTGAAGTTGGCTGATTACCATTTTGGTATCAACCATCTTAAAATCCAAAAATTTGCCGACAACAAATTTCTTTGTGTTGGCATCTTCTGTTTTGTACTTTTACTCCAAAGAATACCACAACTCTTTGGAAGTTTTTGATCACTAAAATTTATTATGCTAAACCGCAAGTGTACAACGTAATTAATAAAAAGTGGCAAGCAAAGTCATATTCCACAGGGATTGATTAAAACACATAAATTACTGTAATTGTAATAGCTCTATATTATTGAAGCGTCCATAAAACAAGTTGGTTTTTCTAAATACTACTGTTAAAATAAATTAAACTACCAATAACTAGCAAACTACCACGCTCACGAGAATTAATCAACAAGTAAAGATGATCCTAGGACAATGATATCGACATGCTTCATCAATATTATCCCTAAATTGCATTTCACAATAACCAATTTCATCGTATCTATGTGTTTAATTCCTATCAGAGTTTTTTCCCTCTCTCGAAGCAAAAAAACATAGATTAATATCAACTTGTTGGCATCTCTACTCAACAATCAATATCACTCCCATAAGCATAAAGAATTAAATAAAACCCCCACAAATGCCATAAGCCTCTCAACTCTGTTCTCGTTTATGTTATGAATCTGTTATCGAACATTAGAACTCATCTCTTGAATTATGAACTAACTATTAAACATGAAATTTTGTTGGCCAAATAATCCAGAAAAAATAAGTACACGAACTCACAAAATAGATCAATGGAAAAGACTACAACAAAGTAAATCAAATTGGAAATAACATGAATCCACAATCTAAATCATATTCTAGAATCAAAGAGAAATTAGCCTAACATTATTGTTCTCGAATCCATAGACAAATCCTAAAACAAAGAGTTAAACATAGACAATATATAAATTGAAAATTTCTAGATACTAATGACAAAACCGCCTTGTGTGGACGAATCAATCTTCACAATCTCAAACCTTCGTGCCTTCGTTGTTGATGAAACTCGGGTGTTGCTCTCTTTAAAACTCTTTCTTTGTGCTCCAAGCCATCCTTTTCTCTCCTAGATGTGTAGTGTCAGCTATTAGGCCTTTTTCCCCCCTTTTATAGGTTCCTTTTTGGATCCCATTTTTAGTCCTCGTTCAATTAGAAAATAAAATCCACAAAACTTGCCATTCCGCACGGGTTGTGCACTTGCACATCTGCAGGGCATGTGAAACCTTCTCTAAAACTGGGTTTGCATCATTACACACACGACCGTGTTCTTGTGCCCCACCAGTGTGTGTTTTGCCTCAAAACCGACTGAAATTTTGTCTTGTGCACGACTGGCTGTGTTCTGTGACTTTTCTCATTTCATGCGCGTCTTCATTCATCTTTTGGCTCTTGATATACCTTTTGGACGTGCTATCGCTTTTCATCTAATTTAGCTCCAATTCTGCAAAAATACCCAAACAAATGCGATATCACATCCAATAAGGAAAACCAACCTAAACACATTTCGATATACATGCATTTGTGTTGATTATATGCTAAAATACACCTCTAAATCATGCATATTAACCACTTATCAAATCCCCCAAGCTTAAATCGTTGCTCATCCTCGTGCAAAACAAAGAAAGAATAAATGATGCAGTGAGGCGGATTCGTGAACAACACAAAAATACCACAAATATACAATCTCCTTGAGCTCACATTCCACTTCGCATATGATAATCATTCTTAATAAGCTCTCAGTTGCAAATTCGGTATCAAATAATACTTTTTCGAGTGTTTGTCATGGAAATCACTCACCGGATAAGTGTATCCCTCAAATTCTCAAAATATGTAAGGATGTGTTTACACTCAAATCAATTCAATGATGAAGAACTACGATATGCTTGCGGATCATTTTACATCTCCATCACTAATGTGCGTGCAATTCATAAATCAGAAAAGACTTTTTTTTGATTTGGTTGTAATAAAGGATCTTTGGTTAGGGTAGAAAAAATATAGACAAAGTAACTCAAACTTGAGCATATAAAACAGTAAGCATCGCCAAGGTGGAATCAAAAATCAATTCCATATAAGAAGCGCCATTTAAGGAACTCAATTGCAATTTAAATTTCTCAATCCACCATTTCTACATTAATTTCCCATAGTCTTTTCTTTTGCACAATGAACTCTCACAACGATAAAGGCTCAAAAGCTTACAGGCTTATTTTCGCATCATGTTCAAACATCAAATGTTTTTCAATCAATGCCATATTAGCAATAGATACCCTTTCTCGATTTCATGACATGCACAAGAAATACGTTCATGCACAAAATCATATAATCGCAGTCAACTCGCAAAAGACACTAAGTGTTAGAAAAATATTTTTATCAAGATTTTGATGATTTTGTTTAAATGTGTTTTTACACAAAAACAATGTTTTTAAATGTTGTCCAAATACACCCAATTGATTTAAAATATTTTTACTAATTTTTGGAGTATTTCTTGAAGTACATTTATGACAAAAAATTGGACAACACTTCTGTTTTGAGGCCAACCGGTCGCCCTATAGGGCATCCCGTATCTGAAGATGTTTTTGGAAATAGGAACGAGACGTTTAAAAAACTTCAGGAGGTGGACCGGTCGAACAAGAGGTCGACCGGTATCTGAAAGATCGCAGAACTGAAACAGAAAGCAAAACTTTGAAAAAAAGAAGGAGGGGGACTGGTCCAACCCAAGGCCGACCGGTCGACCCCTATGACGACCGTCGGACCCACTGGGCCGTCGCGCTCCCCGTCATCCCATGTATGAATCTTCAGATTTACTTTTTAACGTTCGAAATTTCTACATAGCGACCGGTCGCGCTATGTTATTTTTGACAGCAGATTCCAACCGTTGGACATCCATTACAGCAAAATTTACTTTATCAATTTTGTACAATATTTCTACATCTTGTGATCTTCTTTTTGTAGACAAAAGTGAAGAAGGAGGAGCCTATGTTTGTGAAGACTCTCCTATAAATAGAAGATGATTTTGAAGACACAAGATACAACAACACAAGCAAACACATAACAAGAAATCTGCAAATTTCTCTAAGCTTTCACTTTCAACATTCTTGTTGTAATAGCCTAAGGTCTTACACTTTCACATCTTGAGGTCTACGCTTAATTCTTGATTACACTTGCACTCAAACTTGTATTATTCATTATCGAGTTGTAATCTTGAATTTGGGTTCATCATTCAACACAAGATATCCTGGTGAGTGTTCTTGTGGTAAGAACACACTTGGGTGATCTTAGTTGTTAGGTGTTAGAAGATTGTGGTAATCTTCTTATCGAAGAGTTTGGTGCTCATTGAGGTGTTGAAGAATTTGGTGTTCTTCAACTTGGAAGATTGTGGTAATCTTCACAAGGTGCCATGGAAGATTGTGGTAATCTTCAAGGGAGATTGTGGTAATCTCCAAAGAGGTGTTGTAAGGTGATGTTGTATTAATTGTGGTAATTAGTAAAATCTTTTTCTCTTTTTGAAATCCATCCCGAAGATTCTGAGGTGGTAGAGGACTAGGCCCTAGGTGGGTTGAACCTCTATATATCGACGTGTGTTGTTTGTTTTCCCGTACGTTCATTCTTGTCTTGGATAATTACATTCGAAAAAGAGGCCATAATCGAGAAAAATTGGCATAATCTATTCAACCCCTCTAGATTATCGTAGCCACTTGGACTAACACTAAGCTCATCATCTATGTCTCAAAAAATCTCAAGCAAAACTGTAAATATGCTAAAGCAGTAAACATGCTTACCAACTGGAAAAATTATGCAATATCCTGTATGTTTTTATATGGAAGTCCTACATGTCATTGTTCGCCTATTTTCTTAGCCTCACCGCAAGTGTACGGATCAGTTTATAGAATAGGGTTTGCAAGGTCGAATCCACAGGGATTAATAAATTAATGTACTAAGTATTGGATTATAATAGTCCTATTTTTATCTAAACGATTGAACTGTGATGGATTGGTTTTGTTAATACTAAAGTAGAAATTAATCCTAAAATAACAAAG
This sequence comes from Rehmannia glutinosa, assembly GCA_016081115.2. NCBI lineage: Eukaryota > Viridiplantae > Streptophyta > Magnoliopsida > Lamiales > Orobanchaceae > Rehmannia > Rehmannia glutinosa. The sequence goes on from JABTTQ020002785.1 coordinate 287,719, forward strand.
TAAAGAGTGATTAAAAGATCAAGTATGGATGGATGGATTCCTGGGTTATGGTTTCAATTAATATCCCACTTTTATGCTTAGATTAAGCAAACCAAGGTTAAATGTATTCTTCTCTATAGACCAATCACCAAAGTAATTTACCCCCTCTCTTGAGATGTATGTAAAAGCATTGATTGGAATATCTATGTTAGCATCTCTACTCAAAATGAGATATCCAACTCCCAAAAGTTCAAAAGATTATAAGGTCTCACAAATATTCACAGACTTCTCAATCATGCAATCTATTTGTATCAAGTATTCAAGATCTAGTATTGAAACTCATCGGTTAGAATTATGAATCAATACATCAAACAAGTTTAGATCAAAGGCCTTTTGATAAAACAAGAATTAAAGCAAAGTACTTGAATAGAGAAAGAAAACATTAACTTCAATTATCCTTAATCATCACATAAAAGTGTTTATTAATCTACTCCCAAACCCGGGAATCACAAGTGTTTTAGCCAGACATTGAAGATAAACAATTCATAGACAAATTATCCATAATCAAAATCTAACTAATTGAAATACGATACGATGGAATGAGTGACTCGGGGATGATGACGATCTCTTGATCTATCTTCAATCCTCGAAGGTGTGGTTGCGGTCTTGATCGATCTCTCGAAGTTTCTGGTGGAAAACTGCTCTTTTCTCTGGTTTCTAGGGTAAAAATCAGCGTCTCCCTGTTTGTGGCCGCCCCGGGTCTATTTGTACTTTGTTTGGGTCGAAACCTAGTTGAAAATGGATCAGACTCTATTTTTCCCACAGAGGAGCACGGCCGTGCCCCTTTGGCACGGGCTGCCGGTGCTGGGTGCCGCACAAATTGTCCAATCCGCTGAAGGGAGCACGGGACGTGCGTATGCGCACGACCAGGCCGTGCGCCACCCAAACGTCCAAATTTGCTTATGGGATCTTCATAAGAGTTGTAGCCCTCTCTCTTAGCTTTCCGTGGCCACTTGAATCAGCTCAATATCAATTTTGTAGAGAGAGTTATGACCAAAATACTAAACCCAGTCGATCTTTGGAAAAATCTAGAGGCGTTTGGATGTTCCATGAGATATATCCCCTTGTTGTTGGATCATCCATGCTTCTTTTGACACACGAATCATTACTGTGACTCTTGACTCAATATAATTGGCTTCCAATTGGGTGTAATCGCTCGATTCTTGATGCTTCTAGGTCGCAATGCTCGTATTTGTCACAAAATCACTCCAAATATTGTTAAATTCCTACAAATCGAGCAAAGCGTAATATCTTTTCCACAAAGAGCGAATATATACCATTTCATATGAGTTATTGCTTGTTTATAAACAATTATAGCCATAAATATGCCCTAAAATACATGCAAAATACATGTCAATCAAACCCCCAAACTTAAATTGTTGACAGTCCCGGTCAACACTTTATAAACAAGACAACACAAATGGGGTAAAGAGCAACTCAAGAACACCGCATCACAATTCATGTCATCTATCCATAGACATCAAGCACAAACCAACCAAGTTTCAAATAGCTAACACGGAGCACAAGTCTATTAAAATCATGGTAAAACACTTCAAATCACGCCTCTTAGGGATAAAGTGTATACTCTACTCACTAGAATAATAAGGGACGTGTATTCGCTCAAATCATATCAATGTTGAAGAATTACCATATGCTTGCAAATCGTCTCACATCTCCGCCACTCGTTTGTATGCAATTCACAAATCAGAAAGGACTTTGTTTATGGTTGTAATGAAGGCTCTTTGGTTAAGGTAGGGAAATATGGATTAAGTGACTCAACTTAAGCATATAGATTGGTAAGCACATCATTTTTTCTCAACAGTTATTCTAATACCAACCAATTATGTACTCCCAATCGCCTTATATCTTATCACCTCTCTATTTCTCCCTTCTTTTTTTTCATACAAATCATTCTCTCTTCGCCTTTACATCACAACGTCCAGCCCATTTTTAAATGCCGACTCACTTTTTGATCGTTTTTTTCGAAATTTCTTTCTTCATTTTCGACCTTTTTTTTTTGTGAGTATCCTCCTTTTTCTCCTTTTTTCTTTTTATTCCCAATCACCCAACATATAACTATTTTCTAACTTCTCGATACCCCTTCATTCAATCCTTTATTCTATCCTTTACTCAATGCTATACGCTCAAGTTTAGGATATGAGATATATCAAATTAAGTTCTAAAAGGCTTGAAATGTGGTTATCAAAAATCGTGCAATAGGCTCAAATTGGCTAACTAGGAAAATCAAATATCATAAGGTAGGCAAAAAGGCTTGAAAGGCTTAACAAAAATGGCCTAAAATCATTTTCATGAATGCATACAACATGTGACCTTGACGGAGATACCAGGGAAAGTTCTAGAATTCAAATCAACATGAATGACACACTCAATCGCAAACAAGACTGCATATGATGAAAGCAGTAAAGGCTCAAAAGCTCACAGGCTTGTAAGTGCATAATTCAAAGCTATTTAACCATGATCCCAATAAGCACATGCTCCATATTAATTATTCTCAACCCGATCAACTCACACTCAACATCCAATTCAAAACAACACGAACTAATCCGTAAATGCTCCCAAGATCAAGATCTCAATCAAAACACAACAAACACACAATAGCGGTCAACTCACTCCCTAACTACTAGGAAAGCAATAAACGTGCTAAAGCGATAAACATGCTAAAACCATAAACAAAAATCAAACATCTAATGCACTGCACCCTATATGCTATGCTCTACATGCAACTAAATGAATGCAAACGCCACACCCATCAATAAAATTACTACCTCTCCCCCCAAACTTGAATGAAATTATAGCGCATAAAAGAGAAGGTAGAATTTCAAAGAAAAGTGTGGATAGGACCTGGATTACTGTGGGGGTGGCGGCGGAAAGTGGCCCTGGGAGATATGCCACATTTGTATCTGATGCATCGTCTGTAATATCTCCAACTCCCGCTGCTCTTGGGGTTTTGTGAAGAAAAGTGACCCCCTGCGCGTCTTAATACTGATTCAGCCGACCCACGCACGGGCCGTGCTCTAGCGCCCGTGCTGCCCGTGCTGGGGGTCGAACATCATTTTTTTTTTCCGATTTTTTTTTCGATTTTTTTTTTCAATTTTTTTTTCGATTTTTTTTTTTATTTTTGTTTTTTGAAAAAACAAGGAAAAAATCCTAACCTATGGAAGAAAATAAATCCTATCTTAGAAAAGGGAAAACAAACCAAGAAAACATGGGAAGAAATAAAACAGCAAACCGTTGGGTTGCCTCCCAACAAGCGCTTCATTTAACGTCTAGAGCTTGACGCCTGTAACGCTCATGAATTTGTACCTCCTTTGAATGCATATATTAACTGCTTTGGGTCATGGTCAAGTGCCAAATTTGCATTATTTGCACCTAATATTGCATACTTGGGATTTCCAAGCAAGGATTGGAGTCCTGGTGTTGGAACTTTTTGATTTGAGTTACGCGCGTGTTGTCTGTGTTCGTACGCATAGTCTGTGCTCGTCTCATTCTGGAATAGTTTTATTATGGCATCTTGCACACGCTGCCCGAGCGTACACGCACGGTTCCTCTGTTCCTTGTCTTATTTTTGCTCCTTTTCGGTACCACACACGGGTTGAAAGTGCATAGACACACGATCGTGTTTGGTTCCGAATTTTCTTGCTTTTCCGGGATCTCTCGGCTCCTCGTGTTCGGTACCACTCCTTAGATGAATGGCACTACATTGTTCCTTCGTGTTGACTTCAGTGTTGCTCGGAAACTGGCACTCTTGATGTTGTCCACCAACGATCGTGGCTAATCTGGGTTCCAAGATTTTCCAATTGTGTGCCCCAGTGTTAGCCAATTGTACTATTTTGTCCTTAGCCTCATGTTTGTTGAACGGTTCCTTGTTTCATTCATAAATGCGGTGAGGGCGTCCTCCATAGATGGCTTTGCCTCCGTATAATAGTACGTAGGAGTAGGATTATTCCAGTAATTGTAGGAATTCCAGTTATTGTAATAATTGGCTTCCTCCATCAGAGCGGATATTCGTGCACTACCTGAACCAACTCAAAGAAACAAATCAAATACCAAAGTAGAAATTTAAATTAATCAAATACCAAGGAGTAGAATTAACCAACAAATAAAAAGAAAAAAATGTCCAGATTAAGAATAGTTCTATTTATCGCAATATTAGTACTAAAAATTTAATTAATCCCCGGCAACGGAGCCAAAAACTTGTTCGCCTATTTTCTTAGCCTCACCGCAAGTGTACGGATCAATTTATAGAATAGGGTTTGCAAGGTCGAATCCACAGGGATTAATAAATTAATGTACTAAGTATTGGATTATAATAGTCCTATTTTTATCTAAACGATCGAACTGTGATGGATTGGTTTTGTTAATACTAAAGCAGAAATTAATCCTAAAATAACAAAGTAAAGAGTGATTAAAAGATCAAGTATGGATGGATGGATTCCTGGGTTATGGTTTCAATTAATATCCCACTTTTATGCTTAGATTAAGCAAACCAAGGTTAAATGTATTCTTCTTTATAGACCAATCACCAAAGTAATTTACCCCCTCTCTCGAGATGTATGTAAAAGCGTTGATTGGAATATCTATGTTAGCATCTCTACTCAACATGAGATATCCAACTCCCAAAAGTTCAAAAGATTATAAGGTCTCACAAATATTCACAGACTTCTCAATCATGCAATCTATTTGTATCAAGTACTCAAGATCTAGTATTGAAACTCATCGGTTAGAATTATGAATCAATACATCAAACAAGTTTAGATCAAAGGCCTTTTGATAAAACAAGAATTAAAGCAAAGTACTTGAATAGAGAAAGAAAACATTAACTTCAATTATCCTTAATCATCACATAAAAGTATTTATTAATCTACTCCCAAACCCGGGAATCACAAGTGTTTTAGCCAGACATTGAAGATAAACAATTCATAGACAAATTATCCATAATCAAAATCTAACTAATTGAAATACGATACGATGGAATGAGTGACTCGGGGATGATGACGATCTCTTGATCTATCTTCAATCCTCGAAGGTGTGGTTGCGGTCTTGATCGATCTCTCGAAGTTTCTGGTGGAAAACTGCTATTTTCTCTGGTTTCTAGGGTAAAAATCAGCGTCTCCCTGTTTGTGGCCGCCCCGGGTCTATTTGTACTTTTTTTGGGTCGAAACCTAGTTGAAAATGGATCAGAATATCTATTTTTCCCGCAGAGGAGCACGGCCGTCCCCCTTTGGCACGGGCTGCCCGTGCTGGGTGCCGCACAAATTGTCCAATCCGCTGAAGGGAGCACGGGACGTGCGCATACGCACGACCAGCCCGTGCGCCACCCAAACGTCCGAATTTGTTTATGGGGTATTCATAAGAGTTGTAGCCCTCTCTCTTAGCTTTCCGTGGCCACTTGAATCAGCTCAATATCAATTTTGTAGAGAGAGTTATGACCAAAATACTAAACCCTGTCAGTGCTGGAAAAATCTAGACGCGTTTGGATGTTCCATGAGATATATCCCCTTGTTGTTGGATCATCCATGCTTCTTTTGACACACGAATCATTACTATGACTCTTGACTCAATATAATTGGCTTCCAATTGGGTGTAATCGCTCGATTCTTGATGCTTCTAGGTCGCAATGCTCGTATTTGTCACAAAATCACTCCAAATATTGTTAAATTCCTACAAAACAAGCAAAGCGTAATATATTTTCCACAAAGAGCGAATATATACCATTTCATATGAGTTATTGCATGTTTATAAACATTTATAGCCATAAATATGCCCTAAAATACATGCAAAATACATGTCAATCAGTCATGCAACAATACATAATCGCAAGATTCGATCGTGAAACCCTCCAAACTTTATTCTGTTTTACATCCCCAAAAATAACACGAGGAAGTTATCATCAATAAGAGAAGCGCGACAAGTACTTACAATAATTTACAGTGGCGGAGGGTAGTGGTCTTGATCGATATTCCATTGGTCCGTACGAGACATCATCTCATACATATGTAGTTGGCATTGATCAATTTCGCCAAATCACCTGTTTTCCTCTTGATACTCGCCCATATTGGCCGCCAACTGATGCACTCCTTAAAAATGTATCCACATTTGACTCCAGTGGTTCAGTTCTTTCCTCAACATTAGGGGTGGCAATTTTCGACACGACACGAAAATGATACGAAAATAGCGGGTTAGTGTTTAACCTTATTGTGTACGTGTCCTTATCGTGTCAACACGATAAGGACACGAAAATTTCGTGTCGTGTTTGTGTTTTTGTTGTGTTTACACGATAATGACACGAACACGATAGTGACACGATAATGACACGACACGAACACGATAGATACGATAATGACACGATTACCTGCTAGTAACACGATAATGACACGACACAAATACGATAATGACACGTTTACCTGTTAGTGACACGATAGTGACACGATAACCTGATATTTTGTATGTTTGTAACGTGTATTATCGTGTAATATCATGTCATATCGTGAAATTTGTTATCGTGTATTAACATGTAAATTATTTTTTTTAATATTTTACTTATCGTGTCACTATCGTGTCGCGGTCGCGGTCGACACGAAAATTTTCGTGTTTGTGTCGTCGAGGCGGCATCCTTATCGTGTCGTATTCGTGTTTTGCCTAATCGTGTTGTGTAGTTATCGTGTCGACATGAAACACGACACGATAACATGATTTGCCACCCCTACTCAACGTCATATGTAGACGAACCCCATCGATGGAACAATTCTCGTATGTCGGCCACACCCGCGGCTCATCCCATTTCTCCTCTACTAGGGCTCCCAAAATCAATGGCCCATGTCGTATAAACTAATTCCGTCGATTTCTAATTGTTGATGCTTCGGGATTGGGGAGTTTGAACTTGGTGTTGTCCCCATGCTGCAACTAATAATCACGCCCATCAAATTTAATCATGGTCATCGCTATGAGGGTGTTCAAGTCAATCTTTATGTTACTGTCAGCAGACGTGTAAAGCGTGCAATCTACATCAAAGTAGTCAGTGATAGAGGTAATCAACCCTTCAATAAAAATCTAACCCATATTTTGATTACTCACTCATTCGAATTACCTTGCGATGAAGGCTCCCGCATTCGGCACCGCCTTAGTGTCGGATATCATTCACCACAACACAAACAACTCATCAGTTCGGACCATCCCCTTACTATCTGCTTGAGCAAATACCGTCTCAGCCAACACCTTCTACATATATCAAAGTACTGGGTTTGCAATAAGTGATGCCATTGAAACCCCTCCCATGTAGATGCGGCGACCAGTAATTTCCTTTGAAAAATCATGTATGTCAAAGTCTTTATGTTTCTCAACCCCATTAGCCGGTGTTCGATATATTCATTTAGTTGCTCAATAGTGAGCTCCCTTAGCTCATTAATGATCTGCAAACTAATACCAACCAAGGTATGCTTTCTCTCCTCCTTTATCAATTAAAGTGTACTAAAAAACTCACGAGTAAGAACGTCGTAAGTTTTCCAATTTCCGAATAACAAATAATCCCAATCTACTCTACCACAAAGCATACAAAAATCCTTAATTAGCCCCTAAGTAGTTAGACAGTAGTTATTGGGGTACCTTGTTGTGACCTTTTAGTGGAGATAGAAATACTCCCATTGGACTAGGCGTTCATTTTCAAAAAATTTGAGAATATAGTATACAGGTAGGCTTGGGTTATCCTCTGATGCTGGTTCCCGTCTTCTTCTCATATTTCTCCCAGTTCTAGAAGACATGTTCACAAAATTTTGAGGAAATTTTGAAATTCACTTAAAAATGGAAATTAGGGCTTTAGGCTATTGTTTTTGAGAGGATTTAGTGAAATTCAAAGTGGGTGTGGTAGAATTCTTGTTTTGGAGCAAAGAATTGCAACCACATGGGCTACCAGTGTGAATTGAAGAAGGAAATTGGAAAATATTGGAGTCTTGGTGGTGTTTTTGGAAGAGGGTTTTCGAATTTGGGTGTTGAGATATGAAACGTGAGAAAGAATGAGGGAATTTTTGTTAAAAAGGGTATAAAACCCATATCTGTTGTGTTAAACACAACCCGTGCGTGTGACACGACCTGGTCGTGTGTTGCTTTCTTTCTCACGCTTCGACCTATCGGGCACATGACCGTGTGCGTGGGCACGAGATGGTCATGTACTTGGGCTTTGTCTCTCTATTTTGTGCGCCACACACGTCGTGGGATTTGTTTTCATCAGGAATTTGTCGTGACACCTCCTAAACACAAACTCAAAACAAAAATAGACAAAACTACAAATTCAAATTACAAAGAAAAATGAATTTACAAAGGCGATTAAAAATTGGGTCGCCTCCCAAGAAGCTAAGTTTTACATCTTCAGCCAGACGCCTAATTTTTTCATGGCTCGATCAAGGTGATTTTCACCACCTCCTTTTTCTGTTCTTGCTCACAATAATGCTTGACCCATTATCCATTAACAATAATTGTGCTCCCACCACGTGCTAGCAATTCAACTGCACCTAGAGGCAGTACCTTTTTAATTACGAATGGGCCCGACCAACATAATTTGAACTTACCCGAAAAAGTTTGAGATGAGAGTGGTATAACAACACTACTTGTCCCAGTAAGAATTCTCTTCTTAAGACAATCTTATCATGCCATCTCTTCGTGCAATCCTTGTAGATCTGAGCATTTTCATAAGCATCTTCACGAATTTCTTCCAACTCGCTGATTTAACTTTTTTACTACTCAATAAGTTTTATGCTCCAATTCCACTGGAAGGTGACATACCTTTCCAAAGACTAATTAATATGGCGACAATCCTAATATATTTTATACACCGTGGGATAAGCCCATAAAGCGTCATCAAGCTTCAATGCCTAATCTTTGTGATTCTACTGACTGTCTTATCTAATATTTGCTTGATCTCTCAATTCCAAACTACAGCTTGACCATTAGATTGTTGATGATATGCCAAAGTTACTCTATGATTGACTCCATATTTAGCCATGAGATTGTTGAATAGTTTATTACAAAACTGAGAGCCTCATCGCTAATCAGTGTTCTTGGAGTACAAAAATGTGTGAAGATGTTCTTTTGCAAGAACCTCAATACAATCCGCGCATAATTAGTCTATGTTGGAATTGCTTCAACCTATTTGGATACATAATGCACTACAAGGAGGATATATACATACCAGAATGAAGAAGGAAATGGAACCATGAAATCTATAACCCATACGTCGAATAACTCCACTTCCCTATGTTTGTTAAAGGTACCTCATGTCATCTCCAGATTGTCCCTATCCTCTAGCATCGATCACACTCTAGCAAAAATCTGTAGCAATTCTTAAAAAATTGAAAGCCAGTAGAAACTATACTATAATATATTTTCCGATGTGCGCGTCGGCCCAAAGTGGCCTCCGCATGGCATTGCTCCAGGATGCTCTCCCTTTCTTCTTGAGGTATACACCTTCTTATCACTGAATCCGAGCATCTCTTGAATAACAAAGGGTTATCCCAATATAATACCGTACATCATGAAGAAATTGTTTTCTTTAATGATGTGTAATATCGGGTGGTAAAATCCCAGTTACCAAATAGTTTACATAATCAGCATACCATGCAAACTTTGCTTCTGCCATCAGGATAAGTTCATCTAGAAACGTCTTTTTGATGGTTATGCCTTTCCGTCATGTGGTCTGCCACGATACTTTCACTTCCCTTTTGGTCTCTAATTTAGATGTCTAACTCTTGTAACAAGAGTATCCACCAAAGAAATCTGGGCATCAAATCCTTCTTAGCAAATAGGTACTTAACTGTTGCATGATCGGTGTAGACAAATTGTCTTCGTCCCAATCAAATACGAGTGCAATTTGTCGAATGTCAACACCACTACAATATTTTTGTTTTTAGTCATAATATAATTATGTTGGGATGGGTCTAGCATTCGACTGGCGTAGTAAATCACTCGAAAGAGCTTGTCGCATTTTTGACCCAATGCTGCCCCAATTTGCGTCACACATTATTCTGAATGGCTGACTCCAGTCGGGCATTATCATAATTGGTGCACTCACCAAAGCGTTTTTCAAAAGGTTTAATTCCCCGACAAACAATCAGGAGTGAAAACAAAAGGCACATCTCTTTCAAGTAAATGCGATAAAGGCTTTGTGATTTTTGAGAAATCTCGTATGAACTGTCTATAGAATCTCGCATGCCCCAAAAAGCTTCGCACTACTTTCTCATTAGTGGGTGGAGGAAGCTTTTCAATTTCTACCACTTTCGCTCGGTCAACTTCTAAACCTGCAGAAGAAACACGGTGACAAAGCACAATACCGTCTCTTACCATGAAGTGGCACTTTTCTAATTCAAAGCCAAGTTATTATCCTCGCATCTCTGCAAAATTAGGTTTAGATTATTCAAGAAATGATCAAAAGAACTACCAAAAACCTAAAAGTAATCCATGAATACTTCCATAATATTTACGATCGCCATGAAAAATAGTCATCATGCATCTTTGAAAAGTCGCATGTGCATTACATAGTCCAAATGGTAATTTACGGAAAGCAAATACACCATATGGGCATTTAAATGCGGTCTTATCTTGGTCCTCGGGTGCGATCACAATCTGATTATACCCTGAGTAACCATTAAGAAACAATAAACTCATACCCTACGAGACGATCTGGCAACTGATCCATAAAGGGGAGGGAAAAGTGATCTTTATGAGTTGTGGCATTTAACTTCCTATAATCAATACAAATACGCCAACCCATGAAAACCCTCATAGATATGATTTCATCAATCTCACTTTTTAACAATGGTCATCCCCCATTTCTTAGGTACTACCTGCACTGGACTAACCCAATTACTATAAGACATATCAGTTATTCCATTATTTAGCCATTTTAAAACTTCTTTCTTAACGACTTCTTGCATAATTGGGTTTAGTCTACATTGGTGTTGCACAGATAGTTTACAGTCATCCTCCATACGAATTTTATGCTTGAAAATGGATGGATTTATACCTATTAGATCATAAATCGACCAAACGATAGCATATTTATATTCCCTCAAAACTCTAAGCAAATTATCCAACTGAGTAGAAATAAGACAGACATAAACTATTATATCGGATAGGTCTCATTTGCACCCAAGAATGCCTAAAGAAGGTGTTCCGGAAGAGGTTTATGTTCTAGCAAAGCAGGGAGATTGTCCGCCGAATCTATCTACAGTTATGGCTCTTGCAAACTTGCACGCGACCATTTGCAATCTCCCTTAAATCTGCTCTCAGCTCACGCATGGCCAGTTCGTGTGATTTCGCACGGCCATGTGCTTTCTACTCCAGGTCTGATGATGCTTCTGTCATGATCGGGTCATGCAAAATGGCGCATCCATCGCGTCTTTCCATTTTTCTCCCTTTTATACATGTTCATCCGGTGATTCAAAAGCAAACACATATTCAAGTATATGATTGTCATTAATATCAAACCACATACCTTGCAACCCTTTTGAATGAGTCAAACACCATTCTAATACATCTTTCATCACGACTCGCTTGAATTGAGCTTCAATGCATGATGTTATGATGACTATCATATTGCAATGTTCGATATCCTGGTGAAATTGCATCGCTCTGTAGATTGAAAACAACACATGATCTATACTAACCCTAAATGTAAGCTCCCCTTTCTATAAATCTATCAGTGCTCTCCCCGTACCTAAGAATGGTCATCCCCAAATCAAGGGTACTTCACTGTCTTCATCCATGTCCAATACGAAGAAATCCAAGGGAAAATGAACTTGTCAACTTTTACCAATAAATCCTCAATCACCCCCTTTGGATATGTCACAGATCAATCTGCTATTTGCAAGATGACAGTCGTCGGCTTCAGCTCACCTAATCCCAACTTTCCTAAAATCGATAAAAGGCATCATATTTATGCTTGCTCCAAAACACGCAATGCTTTATTAAAGGTTGAACCACCAATTATACATGGGAAAGTGAGACTTCCTGGATCTTTTAGCTTCTGGGTAACATCCTTTAAATAATGGCATTGCACTCTTCCGTCAAGTTTACCGTCTCATATGTCGTGATCTTTTGCTTATTTGCCATTACATCTTTCAAGAACTTAGCATAATCGACATTTGTCTGTGAAAGGTATATTAATTTGTATTTTTCTTGAAGATTTCAAGAAATTTTGCAAATTAAGTATTTAACTTCTTTTAAAATCTCTGCGGGAATGGAATTGGCACTTCAGTCCTCGGAACTTCTGGGATGGCTATTAACTCAGGTTTTTTATAGGTCTCTGCACAATCTTTGTCACCTCTTCCTCATCTTCTTTTTCCACAGGATCATCAGCAACTTCTTGTTCATGCTCAGCTGGCATCTTTGGACACTCATATTCTATACCACTCCTCAGACGAATGGCTTTGCAATGTTCCCTTTGATTAACTTTAGTGTCACTAAGGAATTTACCTTTTTGATGTTGGATTCCCACTTTACGCTATTTCTATCTTCCCCTTTTTAGGTTTCAATTCAAGGTTGTTTCATTGATTGCCTGGCGAGCAACTCGATCATATCTGAGATTTACTTTTGGTTTGAAATAATCTCTCACAGCCTATCACAATGATCTTTACACCCTATCATTTGGTAAATGGATATCATTTGGTGGCATAAATAGATGTTTCTCATTGTTCTCATTGTTACCACGGTTCCTTGCTGCTGCCATTTCTTGCAATTGTTTTCTTCTTTCACCTCTTAACTGCTTAGTTGTTCTTTCTATCTCCAAATTTATCGGTGATGGATCAAATGCTAACGAACGCATGATCATGTACTATCAGCATTAGACAAGAACATTGTTAATACCCCAATTAAGATTGAAACTACATATTACTGTATTTATATTGAATTTTTCAATCCCGGGCAATAGCGCAAAATACTTGATCGCTAAAATTTATTACGCTAAACTGCAAGTATATGGAGTATTTAATAGCAAGTGGAAAAAAATGTCGTAATCCACGGGGATTGATTAAAACACATAAATTACTATAATTTTAATAGTCCAATATTATTGACGCATCCGTAAAACAAGTTGGTTTTTCTAAATACTACAGTTAAAATAAATTAAACTACCAACATTAGCAAACTACCACACTCATCAGAATTAATCAACAAGTAAAGGTGATCCTAGGACTATGATCTCGACATGCATCATCAATATTATCCCTAATTTGCGTTTCGTAATAACCAATTTCACTGTATCTATGGGTTTAATTCCTATCAATGATTTATTCCCTCTCTCGAACCAAACAAACCATGGATTAATATCAAATTCTAGCATCTCTACTCAACCATCAATACCAACTCCCAAAAGCATAAATAATTAAATAAAACCCCCACAAACGTCGTAAGACTATCTACTCTACTCTCATTTATGTTATGAATCTGTTATGTAATATTAGAACTCATTTCTCGAATTATGAACTAACTATTAAACATTCAAATTATTGGCCAAATAATCCATAAGAAATAAGCACACGAACTCACAAATAGATCAATGGCAAAGACTACTACGAAACATATCAAATTGGAAATAACATGAATCCACAGTCTATATCATATCCTAGAATCAAATAGAAATTAGCCTAACATAATCATTCTCGAATCCTTAGACAAATCCTTAAACAAAGAGTTAAACATAGACCATATATGAATTGAAAAGCTCTAGACTATATATGATGATGAAACCCCCTTGTGTGTACGAATCGATCTTCAAAATCTCGAACCTTCGTTCCTTCGTTGTTTATGGAACTCGTGTGTTGCTCTCTCAAAACTCTCTCTTCGTGCTCCAAACATCCACAACCATTCTCCGTTGGGTGTCGGTCTCGTCATCGGTAAAAATAGGTGGATCCTCCCTTAGAAAACATGACAAACTTAATGTAGTGAGGTAAAATAACATATTTTATTGCCATCTCTTAAAGTCCATCTGAGAGAATTTTGAAGGTTTCTCGTCGTGAACGGGAGTGGTATCCATCTGAGTGAGTAATATGATTGCCATCGTCTTAAAAATGGAAATTTTATCTTTAAGATATAAAGACTTTTTCCACAATGGAGTCGAGGCTGGAACTCGATTTTATCTCTGCAAGACGAAATTGTCCCGTACAAAGTGCTAGCGGTTCAGACAATCGTCTCTAACATACAACGACTTTCAAGTGTGAAGGATATTGCACAATATGTTGAATGTAGAATGAATTCGAGTTTTATCTTTTGGTTAAAGTTCAAATTTCAAACATCAGGGAATTATATCTATAAGCATCTAAAGAAAATTAAATATGGGCCCAAACTTTGGTGCTCCAAGGGCCCAAACTCATTACTCAAACTTAGACTTAATAAAGTGAGCTTATTTGGCTTTATAACCTATACAGGGGTGGAAGTGGGCCAAGCCAAGCTGGGCTTTGAGTTGGAAGTCATGGGCCTGCTTTGTTAAGTTTAGGCCCAAGTCTGGCCTATTATCTGTAATAGGTTTTTTTTCATAGGCTCGACCTGCCCTTTTAAGTAAAAATACCAAGTCTGGCCTATTATCTGTAATAGGTTGTTTCATAAGCTTGGTCTGCCCTTTTTAAGTAAAATGACCAAGTCTTGGCTTATTTAAAGCCTGTTTAAGCCTATCAAAGTCAATTTAAAAAATAATAATTTTAAACTACAAAAAACACACAACAATCTCACGATCCTCAATACAAGATTCTTAGTGAAAACAACAAAATGCACATGACAATATAATCTATTATGCTACATCTCCAAAGAATATAAATATGATGATACAAATATCCAATAAGTCCATAACAATAACAAATCCAAATACAAAATAAGTGTCTGATATGTTTTCTAATATTATAATTATATATAAGATATAAGTAATATTTTTACACAATTTATATCTTCAATATATATAATATAACTTAAGCAGATAGAAGACTAGCTTCTTTTCCAAAGAATTTTAAGGATAACATAAATCCGTGAAGTTGGTTTTCAGCAAGAAGATATGGAACAGACTCTGGATCTAATTCCTTAAGTAAATTTCTGAAATAAAATAATATTATCTTGAACTATTTTAGTTTTCTTTTTAAGTTTCTTTATATATGTAGGAAATCGATAATAAAAATATAATCAGTATAATGAATATTATTCATAAACAAAATACTTACATGATATTGTGCAAAGATCTAGAGAAAATTTCCTTATTGAAATACTTCACGAAACCTTGAATACAAAATACTTATTATACAGGACGATTTTTTCACTCTAAAACTCGATGCCCAACAAAATTAAAGGAACATACAATATATAGATCTACAGCCTGGACTGTGCGGACATCAACTCCGGACTTTAAATAGTTTTTAACCTTCTTACGTCATTTCTTCCGTCGTAGCTTACATCATGGCTTATGTCAGTGCTTACGTCATCTTTTTCATTATGACTAATTTCTACATTGTTGTGTGATAATTTCAAGCATTGCAGCTTCATCATCATCATCATATGGATTTTGTGCATCATTCATTTCAGTATCATCTGGTACTTTTTCATTATTTGAACTTTCTCCAGATTCAAAAACTTCTTTGAACATCTTTGAGAAACTATCTTTATCCATATGCTGGAGTATTTCTTTTAAAAGAGCAGGGTGTGTAGGAGCTTGATAGTTCATTTGTCTCATTGTTTCTCTTGCTGGTTTAAGAGATATTTGATGACGCCCGAGCCGAGCCGAACCAAAACAATCCCACGTGGCCCTTCCCAATTAAGATGACAATGACCAGGATGACTCACGATGACTAAGTCGTCGAGCGGATGACGTATGTTGCCGAGCTTATGATGTGGCACAAACCGATAGAGTTGTCAAAACGGGTTGGCGGGGCGGGCCAGCCCGCGGGCCAGAAAAGCTCGCATATTGGCGGGCGGGGCGGGCTGGCCCACTATTATGATGGGCTAGAAATATACTGGCCCAACCAACCCATCGCGGGCCGCTGGCTAGGTGGGCCGGCCCGCACAAAAATTAAAAAAATTAAAAAAATTATTTTTTGCATATTTTTTATTTTGATGAGTTAAATAAAATAATGAATGACAAATACATACTTTAAGAAAATATTACATACACTTTTATAAGAGATAAAACTATAAAATATCAATTATACTATTTTTTTCTTCTATTTCTTCTTATATTTTCTTCTCATTTTCTCTTTTTTCATTTCTGGCGGGCTAGCCCGCCGGCCCAATCCGCCAAGCCCGCGGCCCGTGGTGGGCTAGCCCGTTTAGGCCCGCATTTTTGCGGGCCTCTAAACACCAAGCCCGCCCCTTAGCTTAGGCGGGGTGGGACGCGCCAGCCCGGCGGGCCTGGCTCAGCTCAGCAGAACTAAATCAACCAGGTACTCAAACGGGCACACTGCCCAGCAGAACCAACAAAATGAGAGCAGCCCAAGATGACGTCAGTGAAACGGTCAAAAGAACATGCCCACAATAAAATAAGTCCTCAAAAGCAACAATATTCCATCAAGATCAACAAGATTCTCCCAACACATGGCTACTCCCACGCGCGCCGGAAATAACATCATTATTTTAATGTATAGCAACCAATTAGTCAAGTAGATACACCCTACATGATACGTCCTACAATGGACAAATGTCCCACTACCAATACAATACAATAATGATTAACCCATCATTAGGTATAAAACCGGCTGGACGGGTTGTAATGAGGTAGGACGAAAAATAGGACAAGAAAACAAGGAAGGGAGATAGTGGAAAAGAGAGAGTAGAAGAAAGAGTAGAAAGACAAAATTGTAATACAAACATAATATAGCGAGCCGACCAGACACGCTCTGCTCGGTAAACTTGATAAAAAAAGGTCGAATTAGCCCTTGTCTGATGGTCTTTTATTCCAATTTAATCTCCGCATCATTAAAATCCCATGTTTTCCTTTGTTGACCCAAAAAGCACGTCAACAAATTGGCGCTAGAAGGAAGGCGGAAAAAAAGAATATACAGTGATATTCTCTTACCAACCTAAGTATTTCCAGCGAAAAATCAACACATTCTTTTCTTTTTAGAAAATGAGTGAGAACTCAAGAAATCTACAGGGGAATGATGACCTGCCTCAGGGAACACAAGTTGGCCAAAAGACAAACGGCCAATATACACCGCAAGCAGGAACTGGGGTCACAATTGCATCGCCTATCACGCTGCTTTTCACTGACCCTAACTTCCTCCAACAAATGATCCAACTATTGGCTCAAGCCCTTGCGAACCCCTAGCTTCAAATGCCATCTCAACCCCAGGTAAATCCCCCAAGAAATACTCAAAATCAACCCCCGATAAACCCAGACAATTAGGAGGCCAATTCTCGGGGCCCTCAACCTGAGAACAGGAAACACATGAGAAGGCAATGCGAGGACCCCGCCGAACACAGTGAGGTGGCCAAATCTTCTCCATCGCTCCATCCTCGACGAACCCGTTCTGTATTTGTAGAATGCCTAGGACTGGACCCAGCTCAGGAACGACCTCAACAGTCCATAAATTCGAGTTTGCAATTCCCTAAAGACCAAGAATGTCCTGGCTACAGAGATGGCTCAACGAGTTAGAAGAAACACCTGAAGGGGATCGACAACATCTGAGTCACACCTTGAGATGGACGAGTGTGGCATCACCTTTTGCCCCCCATATTTTGGCAACTCCTCTTCCCGCGAAGTTCAAAGTCCCCTAGATCGGACTATATGACGGACAGACCGACCCTACTACCCACGTTCACAAATACTTGGCATGGATGGAGCTGTATAGCCCAAGCAACGCCATCCACTGCCGATCTTTCCCCCTGACGTTAGGTGACTGAGCCCACCATTGGTTCCGAACTCTTCTACTGGGATGTATACATTCGTGGAACGACATGATGCCAGCTTTCAACACACACTATCTTGCCTCGAAGGTCCGCACGGCTCTGAAAGACTCTCTTGTCAACATAAAATAGGGCAGGGACGAGTCATTAAAGAGTTTCATCGCACGGTTTAATAAACAAATCCGTGAAAAGGAGTCGGTATCTGATGACGTGATGGTCATCGCAGCTATGGTGGGGCTCGCCCCTGGAACCCGATTTAATTACGCCATCCACGAATCAGGGGCGAGCACTTTTCAGGAGTTGCTCCTCCAAGCAGAAAGACACATATGTGCCGAGGAGGCCATGGCCAACATCCCCGCCAAGCATAGACACCAAAATCATCGAAAGAAGGCCAAAAGGGACTCCCCTTCTAGACCAGGTTCCGGGTTTAGGCCATTTTCTGACAACACCACGACAAGTCATAGGGCACACCAAGAAGTTAGAGCTGAAGTGGCGGCTTTGAAGAGCACATTAACCCACGCGCCTTCAGCTATTTGGAGGAACATCAGGAATCTTAACATGTTACCTCTTGCTCGCCAATTAGGCTGGACCCACCCAAATTGGATTCCAACCGATATTGCAACTACCACTGGTCAATCAGCCATGAAACAAATGAATGTCGGGACCTTGTTTGAGAAATCATAAAGTTAGTACAAAAGGGAGGCTTGAAACAATATGTACGTAACCCCCTGCAACCTCCAGCACCTACTGCCGGAGCCAATCCAGAACAACGTCCTAATCCTGCATGGGTACCACCGCCCAATGATAACAACGGGCAGGAAATTTTAACAATGATGAATGCGAATAGGGCCAAACATAACCGGTCAAACAGAAAAGTAAAGTTGAGGCTCGAGAAGCCGATAATGTGAAGCAGCACGTCCGAATTGCAGAAATCAGGGAAGGCCGACCAATGGGATACTTCACCTTTTCCGACTAGGATGCTGATCAACTGGTACACCCCCATTCGGACCCTCTGGTCATCACAGCCTCTATCCTGGACATCCCAATGCACGGGATTTTGGTTGACTCAGGTAGCTACGCCTCGGTCATTTATATCAGGGCCTTCAGTAGATTGAACGTGGATGACAGCTACATAAAGCCATGCAACGACAACATTCTGGGATTCGGAGGAGGGAGAATCATCCCACTGGGAGAGGTGGATCTATCCATACAGATGGGCCAGGGGGCGCATAAGAGGACAGTAATAACCACATTCAAGATAATCAATTTAGACGCCGAATATAATGCCATCATCGGCCGCCCTCCTTTACCACTTGAAAGCGGTGTCTGGTGTATCACGCATCAAGTTTCCGACCTCAAGTGGGGAAAGAATTCATAAAGGGAATCGGAGAGAATCCCGGGAGTGCCCTCGAAGATCAGGCCTGTGGAGATAAATGTTGTAGAGGATGAAAAGTCCGAAGGAGCAACGGTGAATGTATGCACCAAACCAGCCGGCGAGCCCGAGCCCAATACCGGGTTGGAAAATCAAGACATGGAGACCAAAACCGACCTGAATGGACGACCCGGAAAGGAACCGATAGAAGAATAAGAATTACTCTAGAAAAAAGGACAGAGCAAGAAGTGAATGCATGCCGAGCCGGTAGAGGAGGTTGACATAGTAGATGTCGATAAGTAAGATGGGGGGCGGCAACTCAGGATCGGTCCCAATCTACAAGAACCACTCCGATCAGAGCTCATTAAATTTTTGAGCAACAATCTTGACATCTTCGCGTGGACTCACGCCGACATGCCCGGCATTTGACCCCAAACATGCCTGCCACCGTCTAAACATCGACCTCACTGTGACCGGTGGTTCAAGCGAGAGAAAGTTAAGCCTGCATGCAGTCGCATTGGAAGTCGAAGTCAGAAAACTTTTGGATAACAAATTCATCCGGGAAGCACTCTACCCGCGGTGGGTAGCCAACCCCGTACTAGTGAAGAAGGGCAGCGGACAGTGGCGTCTTTGCGTCGACTTCACAGACCTAAACAAAGCATGCCCCAAAGACAGTTACCCTCTCCCAAACATAGACTACATGGTCGATGCAATAGCAAGACATGAGTTGATGAGCTTCATGGACGCATATTCAGGCTATAACCAGATCCGAATGCATCCAGACGATGAAGAGAATACTTCCTTCTACTCAGCTAGAGGAGTCTACTGTTACAAAATGATGTCATTCGGACTAAAAAATACTGGGGCGACCTATCAGAGGTTAGTCAATAAAATGTTTCAAAAGCTGATAGGACACACCATGGAAGTCTATGTAGATCATATGCTTGTAAAATTACTATTTGTTGTTGACCACTTACGTGATCTCAATGAAATGTTCAAAGTCTTACGCGAGTACAAAATGATGTTAAAACTAAAAAAATGTACGTTCGGGGTCGGCTCGGGAAATATTTTGGGATATATGGTCAGCAAAGGGGAATCGAAACCAATCCAGACAAAATAAAGGCCATAATCAATCTAGAATAACCTAACTCAGTAAAAAAGGTGCAATGTTTGATGGGACGCCAAGTGTTGGCCTTTCTTCGAAGCATCAAAAAGAACAAAAGCTTTGAGTGGGACCGAAAGCGCGGAGCGGCGTTCGACGACGCACTCAAACAACATCTGACGACCGTCCCTATTCAACAAAAGCCATCCCGAGGTGAAAACCTGTACTTGTATCTCGTTATGTCCGAATACGCCGTCAGCTCGGTAATCCTTCAACTAGATGGTTTGATCCAGCATCCAGTTTATTATGTCAGTCAGGCCTTACACGACGCCGAGCTACGGTACCTCCCAATGGAAAAACTAATGTACACATTGGTCATCTCCTCATGCAAATTGAGACCATATTTCCTGGAGCATAAGATCATCGTATTAACCGAGCACCCATTAAAGCAGATCCTGCACCGACATGACACCTCAGGTCGGATGATCAAGTGGGCCATCCAGCTCAGCCAATTCGAGATCTCATACGAACCAAGGACAGCTATTAAGGGATAGGCCTTGGCAGACTTCATCGTAGAATTCACTCCACCCATCCGAGTGGAGTTTAGCGAAGAAGAAGAATGGAAACTGTTTGTCGATGGCTCCTCCACCACGATCGAGCAGGGCGGTGAATTGTCCTAATTAACCCAGAAAACAAATTATTGCTGATGGGATTGGAGATGGCAGCCTCCACGAGATTGAAAAAACTGCTCGTCCATAGCGACTCCCAATTGGTGGTGAATCAAATTAACAGAAACTATGAAGCAAAGGAGCCAAAGATAGCCCGATATTTGGAGCTCGTGAAAAACAGAATTTCACAGTTCAAGGCGGAAATAACACACATTCCCAGGAGTGAAAATGCATAGGCTGATGCCTTAGCCCAACTGGCATCTAGATCGGGGGCCGACCAGATCGAAAAGGTCACGATTACTCATTAACCCGCTTCATCACTAAACATCGACAAGATAAATGCCAATGAAGGAGTTGAGTCGACATGGATGACCCCAATCATTCAATACTTCGAGCATGAGATCCAGCCAAAAAACAAGGCCAAGGCCCGTACTCTCAGATCCAGGGCAGCTCGGTACACCATGGTGGAGGGTGTCCTATATAAGCGCAGATATTTAGTCCCATGCTCAAATGCTTATCAAAGACCGATGCCGAATTCACTCTACGCGAAGTACATGAAGGGATCAGCGCAAACCATGTAGTAGGTCAAACACTGGCACACAAATTGATTCGGCAAGGATACTACTGGCCATCCCTGAAACAAGATGTGATCTCGATTGTAATGAAATGCGAAAAATGTCAACAATTTGCTTCGCATGTCAGGTACCATCCCGAACAACTCATTTCAATCTTCAGCCCATGGCCATTTGCCAAATGGGGAGTCGATCTCATTGGACCACTCTCCACTGGCAAAGGGGGCGTTAAGCATGACATAGTCGCGGTGGACTATTTTACCAAGTGGGCTGAAGCAGAGCCTTTAGCAAAAATAAATGAAGAAAAAACCACCAGCTTTGTGTGGAAATCAATAATATGGATATTTGGGATACCCCACTCAATAGTAATGGACATAAGGAAGTAGTTCTATAACAAAATATTTTAAGCTTTTTGCGAAAGATTTCATATCAAGAATCACTTCTCCACTCCATACTACCCGCAATCAAATGGACAGGTTGAGGCGCTAAACAAAATTCTCAAATATACATTGAAGGCAAGATTAGAAGAATCTAAGGGAAATTGGCCCAAGGAGTTACCCAGTGTATTATGGTCTTACCGAACAACACATTAAGCTGCCAAGGGGGAAACACTCTTCTCATTAGCTTACGGAGCCGAGGTTGTTATTCCTGTGGAGATCAGAGCCCCAACATTCAGAGTTGCAAATTTTGATGTAGAAAAGAACGAGGCCGCCATGAGAGCCGAGCTAGATCTATTGGAAGAAAAGAGTTGTAGTGCCGAAATGAAGAATGTTATATACAAACAAATAAGTGAAATATATTACAACTCAAAGGTGAAAGAAAGGAAGTTCCTAGTTGGTGACTTGGTCTTAAAGAAAGTCACTGGAGCCGATCCACTCCATTAAAACCGACCTGGGAAGGCCCGTACAAAATCAACAAGGCTTTATCGAATGGCGCATACGAGCTCGAATATTTAAGTGAGGAAAAATTCAATCACCATGGAATGTAACCTACTTGAAGAAATACTATCAGTAAAGCCTCGGATTTCTGAACATTTTACTTTATCCATTTTCCTAGATGTTACTCCAACACAGTGTAGATCTTCTGAAGTGATAATAACAAGCTCAGTATGGTTCATGTCAACCCTGGGCAGTTGACAAGAAATTGAGTTGTTTTTTCATCTGATATTCTGTGAGCTCTCATTAAAAGATTACCGTCTATTCGCCTCGGCCAAGCCCCAAGTACAAACTTATTCGTGTCGGCCAAAGTCTCGAGTGCAGACCACTCAAAAGACTCGGTCAAAATCAAGCACAAAAACTTGGAGATGATTCCACTCAAAAGACTAGGTCAAAACCGAGCACAAAAACTTGGAAATGATTACACTGAAGAGACTCGGTCAAAACTAAGCACAAAATCTTGGATATGATTCCACTCAAAAGACTCGGTCAAAACCGAGCACAAAATCTTGGAAATGATTCCACTCAAAAGACTCGGTCAATACCGAGCACAAATCTTGGAAATAATTCCACTCAAAAGACTCGGTCAAAACCGAGCACAAAATTTTGGAAATGATTCTACTCAAAAGACTCGATCAAAATCGAGCACAAAACTTAGAAAATTTTGACCCAAGAAGGCTCGCCCAGAACCGAGCAAAATACTTACGAAAGATGCCGTAAAACCGAGCACAATACTTGGTGAAAATATATGTATTCAAGCACTCAGTTTATCATTCGAACCTAAGCCATACATCTATTTGAAGGAAGTTGAGCCCAACACTTAGCACAAAACTTGAAATGAAATGTGCAGCAGAATAAATAGATAGCTGCATGAAAATTTCATTCATAAGCAAAATATTTACAGGGGTGCCGAAGCCAATTACATCAGAAGGCCTGAGGCATCAAAAACAAACAAAATGCAAAAGCAAAAGCACCCTAGGGGGTAGGAGGACGGATCCCAGTAGGAGGAGGGACTTCAACCGGGTCGCCAGAGGCTACTTCTTTAACTGAAGGAGCACCCTGCTCGTTAACGGTATCAGGAAACCGAGGGCGGAGAGCATCCAAATCTGCGTTCAGCTAGTCGAGCTCCTTCTCTAACTCGGCCACGGACTTTCCTCCTTTTAGATCTTGGAGGATCTCACCGATGCTGGTAGCATGCCCACAAGTCAACATATAGGCATACTCCTCCGAATCCTTATAAGCCCGAACGGCCTCCAACCGCGCCTCTACCCGAGCCTCCTCTACCCGCTTTCGGGAGGCCTCCTCCATTTCTCTTTGAACATCGGCCTCACGCCTCTCCAGCTCCTCAGCATGAGCAGTAGCTACCCTTCTCAGCTCGGCGACCTCCACGTGAGGAAGCTACCCTTCTCAGCTCGGCGACCTCCGCACGAAGCTCTTCCTGTGCCTGATCCCGGTCGGCCCTGGCCTTCGCGGTAGACTGCCTCTGAGAATTGGCCGCGGCCTCAGCCTCCTTGGCTTGAGTCTCCAAAGACTCTTGGATCCCCTGCAGAGTGGCATGAGCATCAGAAAGACCGACATGGCGCTTCTCCAAGTCTTGCGCCTCACCAATCATGTGCCAGAGGAGGCTGATGATCCTACCAGACAACCCCATGGCGTATTGGACTTTCTTCTCCCACTGAGTCTCCTGGCAGAATTGCTCAATGCCCATTGTCCAGGCACGGGCTGGTACATCCCCTGGTCGCTCGACC
The DNA here is from genome assembly GCA_016081115.2 of Rehmannia glutinosa. Lineage (NCBI taxonomy): Eukaryota > Viridiplantae > Streptophyta > Magnoliopsida > Lamiales > Orobanchaceae > Rehmannia > Rehmannia glutinosa. The sequence goes on from JABTTQ020002785.1 coordinate 312,041, forward strand.
ACCTGCAGCAATCTTTCGCAACCTTTGCTCCTCGGTAGGCGTGGAGCATTTGGCGAACTCCACAAACCACCTAGGCCGCGAACCAACCATACCCTTGCACGCCTCCTCCCTACCATGGTTCAAAGGGATGAAATGGACTTATCACTCCAGGTCATCGGAGAAGACCCGTAGTGCTCCACCGGCGGGGATATGTATCGGGGGTACCTGTGGGGTAGGTTCGGTCCGCTCGGTCTGCCCGATCTCATTGATGACCACTCCACCCCTTCACCTCATCTGCAGTGGGGGCTTCTCTTCTTCCTGGTCGCCCTCAGCCAGATCCTTGCCTTGCCGAATATCCTCTCTCCTTGCCGCCTCGGCATTGACGATCGGACTAGCGGTCACCCAAGCTCCACGGGTAGCAGTTTTCCTTACCCGGTGAAGACGGGCAAACAAGTTCACCCCTGCTGGACCTACAACAACTAGCAAAACATAAGTACAACTGAAAACAATAACTAAAGAGAAAAATATCGAACTCATGAAAACATGCTTACCCCGGGTATCAGTCGGATGAGCCTGCTCAACTGGCTCAGTCCTCTCGGCCGATAAAGGCACTTGCCCAGGAGGGATCAACCTGGTTTGAGGCAGAACACCTTGCTCGGTCATGGCCGCCCTTTGCCCGATAGGGGTTGTGGGAGACGGGACGACCTACTCGGCCCCAACCGGGCTTCGCTCTAGGCCCGGGCCTCCTTCCGCCCAGCCAAAGGAGGATCCATCCTGCATTGGTCCTCCTCATCGCCCTCTAAGACGTCGGACATTCTCCTACGTAGGTCGGCCACTACCAACTCTGTCTCAGTAACCAGAACTTGTATCTTCCTGTCTAGTTTAGGAATAGCCTGAATGTTTTCTAGACGATTCGCGAAGGCACTGGAGAGACCACCTGAGGAGGGCCGATTGCCTGCGCAATAAGAAGAAATGAAAGTTCAATGACCAAAGAAAAAGAAAAGAAAAAATTCAAAACAAAGGAAAATATTTACGGAAATCATATCAAAAAGTAAGTGGTGGGGAAAGGAACGAGCTCCCCCGACCAGACTGCCAGTCCCCCTCGACCCAGAATCACTTGTCCTTCCACTCTTTGAGGGACTGTGGAAGGCCCGAAACCAGCCCCGTCAAGATAGCCGGGTCGGGTCTGCACGTAGTACCATCCCGAAGGGCGTCCTTAGGCTCTGGGGGTCGCCTTCCAGAGAAATAGCTCGTTTATCTCTTCAAAATATAGGCGCAGGTACTTCTCTTGGGAAAAGAGTACCAACTGCCCTAATATCCGACCCCAGGTCACCGAATGCACCTGGGATAGTGGCAAATTCCATTTTTGAAACCACTTAATTAGAAAATAAGGCAGCGAAAACCTCAACCCGTACAGCAGACTGTGGGAATACATGGCAATGCACCCTGTCGGCGGATGCTCAGGCACCTCGGCGGGGTCCGAACACCAAAAGCACACTGTTGAAGGAATCATGTATTTCGAGTGCAGCTCCACTAATTCCCCAAGCATTATCATGCTCAAATGCGGTCATTTTGGATCGTCTAGTCCAATCCTCGACTACATTCAACGGGGGGCCGCCGCCCTGCCTCGGGTCCCCATGACGGTGCCCGTCACGCTCTGAGCTGCCGGCCCGGGGAACCTCAACACCGGCCTCCTCTGAGCCCCTAACCTTCTCGCGATCATTAAGTGGAAAATCCACAATCTCAGTAGATCTGTCCGAATGATGGTCCAAGATCCCTACCTCTTCACCTGACTTCTCTTGAGGTAAACCCGGCTTGTACACCTGACCTTCCCAGAATATTATCACCGGAGCAGGGTAGAAGATCCCGTGCGTCTCCTCAAATGGCACCTCTGCCTCAAGACTCTGTTCTGGACTGGAAAGATCTACAAAAATTAAGTTTGCTGGTGGAATCTCTTTTTCTGGTAAGGAATTAACAGAAGGATCAGATGGGGGTCCTCTATTTCAACCTCAACACTATGGTTTTGATTTTGGCTATCCTCGGAACCAGACATGTTTTTGAAGGAAAAAGCAAAGAAAAGATGGAAGAAAGAAGAAATTTGAAAAAATACCTAAGTGTTCTCGACTCTTGTACTCTAAGCCGACCTGAAAATCCTGCTCGGTCTTTGTGGATGCTGCTCGGAAGATGGTAGATGCGAAAGTATGAAATGAAAGAAGAATGGGGTATTTATAGGTTAACTTCCCTCGGAAGTAACGCTCCATCCCAATAGGCACGTCTTTTCCAAATTCAAAAGCTGCAGGAAATGTCACGTCCCTGCCGTGATAGTCGTGTCTCCCCATTTCCTATGCAGAATGGTCCAACAATTGAATGCCACATGTCTGCCATCATCACTCCCAATTAATGCGCCGTTTTCAGCATTAAATGACGAATGATCGTTATCAGTGACTAAAGACTTTTAAGGTTTCTTTTTTCATTAAGGCTCATGATTAGCATTAAAGTTTAAATCCGATTCAAAATAAATTTTCTCCTCGGAATTAAACTTGGGGGCTATTGATGACGCCCGAGCCGAGCTGAACCAAAGCAATCCCACGTGGCCATTCAGCCAATTAAGATTACAGCCGACCAGGATGACTCAGATGACATAAGCCACCAAGCCCGATGACATAAGCTATCGAGCTGATGACGTGGCACAAACCGAGCTCGGCCCAGCAGAACTAAATCAAGTAGGTACTCAAACGGGCACACTGCCGAGCAGAATCAACAAAATGAGAGCAGTCCAAGATGACGTCAGTCAAATAGTCAAAATCAAGCGGGTACTCAAATGGAGTGTGTCTCTACAGCTTCTTACTCCATCTGTATTAATGGTTCTCTTCAGGGTAAATTTCCAGGCAAAAGAGGTTTAAGACAGGGTGATCCAATGTCTCTTGCCCCCTTTCTCCTATGTATGGAATATTTGTCTAGACTTCTTAAAGTGAGAACTAATACCTTGAAATTTAACTATCACCCCAGATGTGAAGCTCTCAAAATCACTCATCTTGCTTTTGCAGATGATCTTATGTTGTTCTCTAGGGGTGACCTTCATTCAGTCAAGATCCTGATTGACTGCTTAAATGATTTCAAATGTTAACTCTTTTAAATCTAATCTTTTTCTGCGGGGATTTTTGGGGACAAACTTGACAATATCCTCAATCTCTTGAATTTCCCTATTGGGACTCTTCATGTTAGATATTTGGGGGTTCCTTTGGTTGCACAAAAGCTGAATGTTACCATTATGCCCCCCTTTATGATAGAATTGCATCCTACATTAATAAATGGACTGCAAATTCCTGTTCTTATGTTGGGAGGCTCCTTCTTATTATATCAGTGTTGCAAGGAGTGGAATGTTTTTGGCTCCAAATTTTTTCTCTCCCTAACACTGTTATTGACAGGATTAATAGACTTTGCTGAGTCTTTCTTTGGGGGAAGAATACCTCTCCCACTGCCTGGTCTAAAGTATGCCTTCCCTCTGATGAGGGAGGCTTGGGTTTAAGAGATGTGCATTCTTAGAACAAAGCCCTTCTCGCAAAAATTCTTTGGAATATTCATTCAAAAGTTGACTCCCTTTGGGTCAGATGGGTCCACTCTTCTACTTAAAAAATCAATCCATCTGGACTTGGGACCCCAATTAATGTTATTCCTGCCTTTTGACAAGGATTTGTGATATCAGAAATGAAATCTTATCTAAGTTTGGATCCCCTGATTCTGCTATCTCCAATCTTTCTCTTCTTTCGAATTCAAAAGGCCTTTGTTCCTCCAAAATGTATGATCTTTTTAGAGATTCTGGCCCTAAAGCTTTTTGGCATTCTGTTGTGTGGAAAAACTTTATCCCTCCCAAATACTCTTTTTGTGTGTGGCTAGCTATTAATGATAGATTGCCTACCATTAATAACTTAAAGTACTTGGATGTTGATCCTAGTTGTAAATTGTGTGGCAATTACATTGATAATGCTTCTCACTTGTTTTTTTGATTGTATTGTTACCAGGATACTTTGGGATAGAGTTAGAAAATGGCTGAAATTTAGCCATTCCATGAGCACAATTGTTGGGGCCCTTAAATGGACCAAAAAAGAACATGTTGCCCCAGCCCTAAAAAAGGCTCGTGCGGTGGCTGTTTGCTGCACTATTTACCAGATTTGGAAGGCCCGAAATTGTCAGGTTTTTGAGGGCTTGAACTTCGCTGAAGATACTGTGTTTCTCAAAATCCATAAAGATGTATACAAGGTTGTATTTAATCATTTCCCAGTCGAACTGGTTGATTTTTAGCTCTCTCTTGTTAGGGCTGTCCTTATTTTTTATTTACCCGTGTGTGGGTTTCTTTTGTCTTTTTGGGCCTGTAATATGTAATAAACCTGTATTAGTAGAATCCCCCATGAATGCCCTACCTCATAACTTCCCTTTCTTGTGCTTTAAATGGTGGGTGATTGTTTTTCTTTGCTTGATCTTTGCTTGGCTTCTCCTGTTAATTTGCTTATCTAGGTCTGATTGCCTTTACAGGTGGATAGTTGTTCGCCTATTTTCTTAGCTTCACCGCAAGTGTACGGATCAGTTTATAGAATAGAGTTTGCAAGGTCGAATCCACATGGATTAATAAATTAATGTACTAAGTATTCGATTATAATAGTCCTATTTTTATCTAAACAATCGAATTGTGATGGATTGGTTTTGTTAATACTAAAGCAGAAATTAATCCTAAATTATCAAAGTAAAGAGCGATTAAAAGATCAAGTATGGATGGATGGACTCCTGGGTTATGGTTTCAATTAATATCCCACTTTTATGCTCAGGTTAAGAAAACCAAGGTTAAACATATTCTTCTCTATAGACCAATCACCAAAGTAATTTACCCCCTCTCTCGAGATGTATGTAAAAGCGTTGATTGGAATATTTATGTTAGCATCTCTACTCAACATGAGATATCCAACTCCCAAAAGTTCAAAAGATTAAAAGATCTCACAAATATTCACAGACTTCTCAATCATGCAATCTATTTGTGTCAAGTACTCAAGATCTAGTATTGAAACTCATCGGTTAGAATTATTAATCAATACATCAAACAAGTTTAGATCAAAGGCCTTTTGACAAAACAAGAATTAAAGCAAAGTACTTGAATAGAGAAAGAAAATATTAACTTCAGTTATCCTTAATCATCACATAAAAGTGTTTATTAATCTACTCCCAAACCAGGGAATCACAAGTGTTTTAGCCGGACATTGAAGATAAACAATTCATAGACAAATTATCCATAATCAAAATCTAACTAATTGAAATACGATCACGATGGAATGAGTGACTCGGGGATGATGACGATCTCTCGATCTATCTTCAATCCTCGAAGGTGTGGTTGCGGTCTTCATCGATCTCTCGACGTTTCCGGTGGAAAACTACTCTTTTCTCTTGTTTATAGGGTAAAAATCAGCGTCCCCTTGCTTGTGGCCGCCCCGGGTCTATTTGTACTTTGTTCGGGTCAAAACCTAGTTGAAATCGGATGAACCTCTATTTTCCCTTGTGAGGCACGGCCGTGCCCTTTGGCACGCCTTGACCCGTCTTTGGTCGGGTGCCGAACATCTTGTCAAATTTTCTCAGAGAAGCACGGGCGTGCCCATATGGCATGGGCTGCCCATGCTATAGGCTGAACCTTGGGTCTTCATGTCTGGGTTGAGCACGGGCTGTGCTAGAGGAGCACGCCCTGCCCGTGCTCACCTGGAACAACACGCACTTGGGCTATTTTCTTCCGTTTCTTGCCCGGTTCGTCCAACTTCTTCTTGATTCGACTCCAAACTTCGTCTTTCATGTCAAGTATTGGCGGTTTCAATGCCCAAATTGTTGCCGACATGCTACAAATATAGATAAATTCCTACAAAACGAGCAAAGCGTAATCCTATTCCACAAAACAAGAATAATACCCAATTTACTCATATAAAGCATGCATATCCACATATTCTAGCCAATATTAAGCCCAAAATACATGCAAAATACAAGTCAATCAATAGCTTTGTGTGGACTCAGGATTTTCCCATATGATGAATCTTTTTCATTTTTTCGTGTGGGCTGATTTTCCAAAAATAACAAAAATGTGTTCTTTAAGGAATTAAATTGTAACTGCTCTTTGCGACAACTGCATTTTTTTCTCTTTTCAACCCTCTGTTTGAAAAAACTGGTTTAAACCTTCATTGGATGGCTTCTTTGCACCTTTGTGTTTGTGTGGCCTATCTTGGTTGCCCCACGCAGGTCTGTTTGCTTTTGGAGCCCAGCGGGTGTAGTGTGTGTTTCCAGCGCTGTCTGGTCTCCCCTTATACCTGTTGTTGTTCTCCTTTTCTTCGATTTTCCAAATAAATCTGAAGCAACCTGGGGTTTTACCCTTTTTATGATATCACTTTTGAGCTTTCTGATGGGACTTGGCTAATCCTTGAACCACCTGGGCTGTCCACCTTGGTTGCGGCTTTTGCGATCAGTGTAATAAGGTATGCCCTATCTCCACAATGTAATTTTTCTTGTAAATCTCTCGCCACCCTTTTTCGAGTTACAAGTGGGAGTGTTAGGTTGTGACCGCCTACTCCCACTTGTTGTCTTGATTAATTGGTTGGAGATATTTTCTTATGTCTTTTAGGAAACCTCTGTTGAGGTTTTTTAGGCTCCCATATCCATTTCTCTTTCATCGGTTGGTTGTTGTCTCTCTTTCATCCCTACATGTTAATGGTCCTGTCCCATTCAACATTTGATCTAAACTGGGGTATGCCCCTTTTTAATTTGTAATTTTCACCTTTTTTAATGAATTTTTCACTTTTTCATCAAAAAAAAAAATAACATGCCCACAATAAAATAAGTACTCAAAAGCAACAATATTCCCTCAAGGTCAATAAGATTCTCCCAACACATGGCTACTCCCACGCGCGCCGAAAATAGCATCATTATTTTAATGTATAGCAACCAATCAGTCAAGTAGATACACCCTACAGGATACGCCCTACAATGGACAAGTGTCTCATTACCAATACAATACAATAATGATTAACCCATCATTGGGTATAAAAGGGGCCTGACGAATTATAATGAGGTAGGACGAAAAATAGGACAAGAAAACAAGGAAGGGAGATAGTAGAAAAGAGAGAGTAGAAGAAAGAGTAGAAAGAACAAATTGAAATACAAACATAATATAGCGAGCCGACCAGACACGCTCTGCTCGGTAAATTTAATAAAAAGGCTGAATTAGCCCTTGTCTGATGGTCTTTTATTCTAATTTACTCTCCGCATCATTAAAATCCCATGTTTTCCTTTGTTGACCCAAAAAGCACGTCAACAATATTACTCCTCTAAGACTGAAGGTAGATCCAGTAGCAAAGAATTCTTCTTTGGCCCACCATTTCTTAAGCAATTTTCACATAAAAATGTAGTGTTCAATTTTATCTCTTTTTATTCAAATGTTTGGTTTTGCAACATGTATTCCCATTTTAAGATCCAAGGTGTTTGATAATAAATGGCAAGTTGAATTAGTGTAGTCAAGGATAATCACTAATTCAGTTTGTGTGATTATCCTTTTATCCCTGACTGCACTAATTCAGTTTACCATTTATCATCAAACACTTTGGATCCTAAAATGGGAATACATGTTGCAAAAACATACATTTGAATGAAAATAGATAAAACTGAACTTCATTTTTACGTGAAAATTGCTTAAGAAATGGAGGGCCAAAGAAGAATTTTTTGGTCCTGGATCTACCTTCAGTCTTATAGGAGTAATATCACTTAAACCAGTAAGGGAAACTATGAGACAAATGAACTATCAAGCTCCTACACACTCTGCTCTTTTAAAATAATTATTCCAGCATATGGATAAAGATAGTATCTCAAAGATGTTCAAAGAAGTTTTTGAATCTGGAGAAAGTTCATATAATAAAAAAAGGTACCAGATGATACCGAAATGAATGATGCACAAAATCCATATGATGATGATGATGAAGCTGCAATGCTTGAAATTCTCACAACAATGTGGAAATTAGTCATAATGAAAAAGATGACGCACACAATGACGTAAGCCATGGCGTAAGCTATGACACAAGCAATGATGTAAGAAGGTTAAAAATCATTTAAAGTCCGGAGTTGAGGTCCGCACAGTCTAGGTTTTAGATCTATATATTTTATTTCCTTTCATTTTGCAGGGCATCGAGTTTTAGAGTGAAAAAATCATCTTGTATAATAAGTATTCTGTATTCTGAAGGTTTCTGTATTCTGAAGATTTGAGTCTGAGTCTGTACAAAGTATCAAGTTCAATAAAGAAAATTTTCTCAAGATCTTTGAACAATATCATGTAAGTATTTTGTTTATGAATAATATTCGCCGTATTGATTATATTTTTACTTATCGATTTCCTACATATATACAGAAAACTAAAATCGTTCAAGATAATATTGATTATTTCAGAATTTTACTTAAGGAATAAGATCCAGAGTCTGTTCCATATCCATATCTTCTTGCTGAAAACCAACTTTACGGATTTATATTATCCTTAAAATCCTTTGAAAAAAAAGCTAGCCTTCTATCTGCTTAACCTGCTTAAAGCATTTCCTAAAAGGAAATTAACCTCTGATTTTCCTGGTACCCTTGTGGAAATTAACCTCTGATTTTCCTAGTACCCTTGTGGTACCAGATCCAAGTTAAACTTTGTTTTAATTTAAATAGTTGAATTTATTAGAAAAGAATAAAATTCATTCATATCTTGATTAGCTCTACCCGGGATTTTTCCCTATGTCAAGCAGTAAGTAAAGCTTGTTAAGGCCTGGAATTGGCTGTTAGGTACTACGTAAAACTTTGACAGTATCTAATCAAATATGAATATAATCGTTAAATCTTTTCAAAAAAATTCGACAAATGAACACAATATGAAAAATAAAGAGATAATAATCTCTAAAATTTTTGATAAAAATCTTCAAAATTGGAATTTACCAGTTTTTTCTAATCAGAAGATTTATAGATCTAATCATCTTCAATTCAGATTTGGTTATATTGTAAAGACAATTGAAGAATATATCCCTCTAAAAAAGGATATGGAAATTTTAAATTACTCTCTCAAAAACTTGTAGATCTTCATAAGATTCAATATAAGTGCTTACATCTTGGAATGATACAAGTGGGTTTAAAACATTTAACTAGATTAGGGTTAAACACTTCTGCCTTAATTATGGTTCGTGACCAAAGGCATAATTTTTTTTAAGATTCTTTAATAGGAATAGTAGAATCATCACTATGTGATGGACCTATTTATTTCGAGTTGTTTTCAGATTATACTATATCTCTTCGAGGATCCTAATACAAATCATGCTCTTACCCTTAACATAAAAAGAAAGAATTGACATGATGTTTTTGGATGCAAAACGTCATTTTAATATATCGAATTTGTTATAAAGTAATGAACACAACAGTTTCTAATGTTAGAATTTCCTCTTCTTAAATGAAAGAAACAACTCTGTTCATAACAAATATTACTAAAAGTAATCTAGTAATCCCTAAAACAATATCATGGAATCAAATTTCTTTACCAGAAGTATGGAAAATAGAACAAAGTTCATTTCGAAACCGAAAGCGTGAAAATTAGAAAAAATCTTCCAATACGAAGATGAAGATGTCATAATAAAATTTGCTTCTCAAAGAAGTTGTCGTTTAAAATTAGATGATGCATAGTAGATTTTCTACTTCTTGGTTCCTCTATGAGCATGAATATTTAAATATATCTGGTTTTAATAAAACCGCTTGAGAAAATATTAGTCAACTAGATTATAAGGTTGAACTTCTTAAAACAAGGCCTAGTTCTAATAGGCCAAATTCTCCTACTTTTTTCGATATGGGTTATAGTATTAATACTATATCGGATACTATGACTTTTATTCCTGAATCAAGTAAAAATATTTTTGAAAACCCTAAATATGACCTTAAGCTAAAATGGTTTTTAAGTTTTATTAAACCCTACAAATAAAAATCTTATATTCAAAAGTATTTACAATGGATTAAGATTGAAAATTTTAAAATTCAAAAGGTTGATTTTTTCAAATGGCTTGAAAATGTCTGTTTTCCTTATAGGAACTGAAAATTTCCTAATTTTAAAATAAAAATTCTATTTCCATTATTGAAGAAGTTTATAAAAAATATTTTTTCATTACAGACGAAGAAGTATCTTCTATTCATCCTCCTTTTAGTACATTAAAAATTGCTAAAGGAGATAAGAAGACATTGGCATCTCCTATTAAGTTTGAAACGGGGCAATCTAATTTTGATACAATTATTTAGTTGAATAATTTTACTTAATTTAAATCTTCAATCTGTTAGTGATCAAATTTCTAGAATAGAAGAAATTTTATCTACACAGAACAAAATAATTAAAGAATTATCTATAAAAAACATCATTGAAGGAAAAAGAATCTTCTTCATCAATCCTTATGGTTTTACCTCCTCCAAAATTGAAAAAAGAAAGCTTTTTTATACATCCAAAAAAGGATACTGAATATATGGATGAATTAATCAATAAACTTCAAAAACTAAAAATTTCAGAAGGAAAGTCTAAAACGACTATTTCAATGCTTAATAAAGAAGAGTCTTCAGATTCTGATAATGAATCAGAATTACATGTTAATAAAGTTTATAAAACATCTGTGGTAAAACCATACTACACTAAACCAACTCCTTTTAATCTTCAAATAGAAGAAAAGCAAGAATCTCTTAGTTTAATGGAGAATCCATTACTGAATGGGATATTGATGGAAAATCTAAATATCAGATTAAAACTATTATCAAGCATATGTTAATATTTGCATCTGCTGCAAAATTAAAAGGCAATAATGATAAAAATATTGCTAAAACTTTAATAACAAGATTTACTTGTCAACTACAAGGTTGGTGGGACTTTTATCTTACAGATTCTGCTAAACAAAAAATTTTAGAAGCAGTAGTTAAAGATCCCCTTACACAAAAGGAGGAATGGATGTTGTGAATACTTTAATATATACAATTCTTTCACATTTTGTTGGAGCTAATGAACTCCAACTTGATCAGACTCATGAACAATTAATAAATTTAAAATGTCCAACTTTTTCTGATTTAGATGGTATAAAGATGTCTTTATGTCTAAAATACTTACAAAGCTGATTTCTGGAAAGAAAAATTTCTTTCAGGATTACCTAGTCTTTTTTGCAGAAAGGGTTAGAAATAGGCTCAACGCCAAAAGTTCTATGGGAAATAACAATTATCTTATGGAGATCTGTCTTCTGAAATTATTGCAGAATGAATAAATTTATGCAATGATGTCAAGCTAAAAAAGCAGCTTGATCAACAAAAAATAGAAAATCGGCAAATTATAGGTGATTTTTGTGAACAAATTGGTTCTCAACCAATTCAATATCCTTAAAGGGAGAACCCAAGAAAAAAGTTCTTCAAAAAGGAAAAATATAGAAAGAAAAAGAAATTGTTTAATAAACAATCAAATGAAAATAATACCTCTCAAAAGAATAAAAAATCACAAATATAAAATTGTCCTCGAAATAAACCAGTTTGTTGAAAATGTGGTCGAATTGGCCATAAAACTAATAATGTTATGTTAAAAAGAAAATACAAGCATTAAATATTCAAGAAGATCTAAAAAAATCTTTAGTTGATATTCTTCTTAATAATAGTCAAGAAGAAGAACATCAAAAGGATATGTATGTTGCTATCGTTAATAACGATTCGGAAATATCTCCATCAGAAGAATCCTCTTGTGAGAGTGAAGAGGATCATTGTTATGAAAATTGTGACTGTGAAAATTGTCTTGTTAATTTTCTTGGATTACAAATAAATGTAATCTCTAAAGCACTATATATAATGTTATATATATTATATGTAAGCCTTAAATAGGTAAGCATATTGAGCTTAAAAAGTTTTTTTAAAGGCCCAAGTATGACTCAACTATTTAAATAAACTATATAAAAGGCCTGAGCCTGGCCCGATTGTTAAATAGGTCAAGCCAAACCAAGTTCTTAGTAGGTCGGGCCATAGACCCATGTTGGGTATCATGACCTATTTCCACCCCTAATCCTATATTGGATAGAATTTTACTCCACCCACACATTTTTCAATTTTCATATCATTTTTCTTGTTTTAAGTGGCTAATTTGTTGCATTAATTTCTCATTCACCTAAAATTGATTTCAAGAAATTCAATTAACGATCGCATCTACTCACTTAGTAGAATTTGATTATCTCTTTTATTTTTATTTCCCATGAATGAAAACTACTTAAATATATAGTAAAATATAGATCAAAACCCACATTTATCGGTCAAACCAAATGTAATGATTGTGTATAGATGTGGATTGAAAACCCTCCCGTTAAAAGATAAGTGTTCAACCAAACTCATTTATCATTCTATCAAGATTCTAGACTTTGATGTTACTCTAATGATCTCCTTAAAACTTAGGCATTTTTAACAGATTATTGTATATAAGGATATTTATTACCAAATTATGGTGGGTTTGGGAGTGATTAATATTTTGATGTTAGTCATTGATAGCATCAACGACTAAAGCTTAGTCGTTGATAGCAACAACGACTAAAGTTCAAATATTTTTTTTTAAATTTTTTTTATTCCAGTCGTGATTCATATTAACGACTGGAACAAAATTTTTTTTAAAAAAAAAAAAACTGACATTCCAGTCGTTAATACAATTAACGACTGGAAAAAAAGTTTTTTTTTTTAAAAACTGACATGTGAAAAAAGATTATTGTCCTTTTTGTGAGGTTCAGCCCACTAATCTAAAACCAAAAATTATGGAATAAAGAAATCAGAATTCTGTTTTTGCGTGCAACCACACTTGAATTGAGGAAATAAAAAAGGGAACCAGGTGGCTTAGCCCACCTGGCCACCACAAACAATTGTGGGGTGGAGGTCAGGGGTTCAAATTCCTGCTCCATTAAATTGTTTGTGGGGTGGAGGTCATGGGTTCCTATCCCTACTCCATCAAATTGCTCCCCGGGGCATATGCGAGCTGGTGAAGATTTGGTGGGAACTCATACTGAATAGCATCCGTGTGGGTTCGATTCGGGGAGAGATCGTTATTAATAGATTGGGGGGTCGAACATAAATTGTTCTCTTTACGGGAGGATCTGGTTTGTACGTCGGACCCCGTAACATTTGGCCAGTGTGTGCACATCCCGCGGTTTACCATGGCGGCAGCAATAAGGAGCCAAAGTTGTTGTCCTCAGGTATAGTCAGCCGTAAGCCTAGAAGCTGAGTTAAAAAAAAAAAAAAAAAAGGGAACACCCACAATCTTTTCAAGCACGCCCAACACCATAAAGTAGTTCAAAAAGACGCCTGCTTTTAGATTATCTTTATACAAAATAATTTGTACACACTTAGCACCATTTTCAACAAATTTATCACCATTGTCGCCATCTTCAAAAATTCTAAGTTCTAATATGCAGTCCTTTCTCTTACAGCCCAAATTAAACTCCTATGATTATAACTCAATAAAATAACTTAATATTTAATTTTGACTCAACAGATTATTAAAAAAGAATCAAAACCTAAACAGAAAATAATAATCAAGAAAAAATTAAAATTGAAATTATAGCCGTTACTCATTTGACACTCACCAGACATGGTGTTGAACTGAGTCTTCCTGGTGTCCTTATCAAGACCCGTGGGCCCCACCGCCTGTGACCAAGCTGCCAAGATATTCACACCGGGCCCAATTACGTCGGGCTTCAAGATCTGCGGCGTCACCATATTTGGTCCCCTTGAGCTGAACGCCGCCACCACCGGCGACGGCTTCACGTTCACCACCGTTCCACCAAAGCTCAGTACCGCCGTCGGGTTCTTCACGTTCACGACTGATTTTTTAAAAAAATAATTTTTTTTTCCAGTCATTAATATAAATAACGACTGGAATGTCAGTTTTTTTAAAAAAAAAAAACTTTTTTTCCAGTCGTTAATTGTATTAACGACTGGAATGTCAGTTTTTTTAAAAAAAAAAAAATTTGTTCCAGTCGTTAATATGAATCACGGCTGGAATAAAAATTTTAAAAAAAAAAATATTTGAACTTTAGTCGTTGATGCTATCAACGACTAACATCAAAATATTAAGCACTCCGAAACCCACCATAATTTGGTAATAAATATCCTTATATACAATAATCTGTTAAAAATGCCTAAAACTTATCTAAGCATAACAAAGTTTAATTATTATTTTTAGATTTAGTTTGAATTTCGTGTTCCAATTTCATCTCTTATTACTGCTCTATATAAACATAGTATTTATAATTAACCTAAAATATATTTAAAAAGACATTTAATATAATTAACCGTAAACAAATTTGATATTACCAGTTTAAAATAAAAAATCAAGACTGTTTCATATTATTCCCATGATTAATATTGGAGACTAGTTTCATCCCGACTTCATCACCATATACTGATTGTCCAATTTACTGTTCATTTACCCAAAGAAGAACGAAGCTGGACCCAGAAGATAAAGATTGAAAGAGTGTATGATATCAATACTTTCTTTAAAATGAAGAAACTTTTTTTTTTTAAATATTTAAAGAAGTATATATATAATTCATATTAATTGCAAGAATTTTATAAAGTGGAGGGGCAGAACTTGGCATAATAAAGTCTTAAAGTCACTGACCAAAACATTTGAAAAAAAAAATTAACTGGCAAAAAAGAAATTCACCAAAGTGGACAAAGAAATTAAAAATGATCAGACACTACCATTTATTCTACTTATTTCATTGTTCATACAACACAAAATTCAAGCCTCAATTCACAAATCAAACACACAATCATATAATATCTCTTTCAGATCACCTATTACTTATCAAAACAAATGATATATATCCCAAATTTGTCAGCCAGAAATCTCAATAGCCTTGACCTGAGGCTTCTTCGTTTCCACCTTAGGAACTGTAACAGTCAGCACCCCATTCTCCATAGAAGCTTTGATCTGATCCAGCTTCGCATTCTCCGGCAGACGGAAGCGGCGGAGGAATTTGCCGGAGCTCCTCTCCATCCGGTGCCACGTGTCGTTCTTCTCCTCCTTTTCGCGGCTGCGTTCGCCGCTTATCTGAAGAACATTCCCTTCCTCCACCTCGACTTTCACCTCATCCTTCTTCAGCCCTGGAACATCCGCCTTGAACACGTGGGCCTCCGGCGTCTCCTTCCAGTCTATGCGTGTGGCCGCGAACTGCGTCGTTTCGTTGGAAGAGCTGAGGTGGCCGTCGCGAAATGGGTCCCACAAATCGAGGGAGAATGGGTCGAAAATGTTGTTTCGGCGACCGAAAACACTTGGGATCAGCGACATTTTTTCCCCTGATAAATATTTCTGTTAGAAATGCTTTTTTAATTATGTAGAGCTTCTATTGTTTTGAGTGATTTGTAATTGGATTACTTTTCTACTGCGAGAGGAAAAAAGGGAAGAAAGGCGACATTTATAGGTATAGGGGTAGTTAGAGTGAATGATTGGATGAGGCCGGAGGGATGATCAGTGATCCTGAAACTTCTGAGACGACTTTGCTAGAAAAAGGAAGAAGGATCCAGAAATTATACCATCTTCAATGCCTTTATAACTGTATGCCTACACGCGTCTCACTTTGACTATTTTTAATTTTTTGTATTTACACTTGCACAATTTTATGATTGTCGACAATCGGATGGAATTTCTATTTATCCGTTTTATCTTTATTCCATTCCACGATTCGACAAAGATTAGCGTATGTCTGAAGGAAAAGTTACCATATTAAAATTCCACAATTTAGCCTTAATTTATATGCTCAAAATGAATATCGTAACTTTTATACACGTGGCAATCATCCATGTAGTGGAATAGGAGATGAAACACCATCATAGAGTATCACCAATAGCTAATTTGTCTTTTTCTTATTTTTCGGTTTAAAGATTTTTTATTTTTGATAAACCGCCAAAATTTGTATAATGAATAAGATATTTTGCTGAATAAGAGAGACGTGATAATTAGTAAAGACAATGTGCTCGGATAAATTTCGAACTATTTCGTACGATCTCATTTTGGTTGGACCTTGAATATATATTTCTATATAGACAAAAACTCCTATCAGACGGTCTAATGAGCCAAAATCCGTCAGACGAATCCTAACCCAAATTCGGTGGCATTTTTGTAATATTAAGCAGTGACACATAAGCAATAGGACTAGCGAAAAGTATTAGCTTCCCCGCGAAAAGTATTAGCATGCCTTTAGAAAAGAATTAGTAGTTCATTGAACAATAATTTTTGTAGTCCTCATGAAAAATATTAATTTTTTCGTACAAAAGTATTAGTAATTCTCCTAAAAACGTATTACTAGTCTTTAAAAAAGTATTAGGTTTTTGTATTGGGTTTTTTGATTAAATGTATTAGTTTTTCTCACATCTGTTGACCGCTGGTAATACATTTTAGGAGAGTTGTTAATACTTTTTAGGAGGACTACTAATATTTTTCGGAGGTAAAACTAATATTTTTAGGGTTGCTACCAAATAATTTCAGGATGACTACTCATAATTTTGGGGGGAAGAGCTAATACTTTTATGGGAAACTACTAATACTAGTATTAGTAATGTTTCTCCCAAAAAAATATTAATATTCCTCCAAAAAAAATATTAGTAATCTTTTTAAAAAGTATTAGTAGTCGTGCTTCAAAGTTGATTCAATCAATTCAACAAACACTTGGATGACATGAAAAAAATACATTTTTTTAGAAAATAGTTTCTTTCATCATCAATGTACTGCTTTTAGTTATTTTTATGTCAATTGGTAGAACACATTCAACATTGAAGAAATCGATTTAGTGCTTCACACTAGGTGAAAATCCATATTTCCCATCAACCAATGCAGAAAATATCCACCGGCCCATATGCACAGAACCTGAGCGCACGCAGGCAATAAGTACTGCAATCAAAGTCACCTCATCAGGTTGAATCCCTTTGTCTTCCATTCCTATATCCCTAACATTGAAGTTAATTACGGGGGTTTGTATTTTATGCTTTTCCTTTCTGGAGCCTAACGATTTTTCTTGTATTTTTAGGTCTTTTATTTGGAACGAGATAGATTTATTTCTATGTTTGTTGTGCTTTTGGTTTGTTGTGAGATCATCATTGAAAATTCAGATGATGGGTTTGGGCATTTGTGTGCAGCCATAGTGGATTTGGTTTGACCGAGTCAGCTAATGGGGCTCCATCTAAAGGATTAAGCCGATTAGGCCCATAGTATATTGAGGAGACTATTTCTTATATATATATATATATATATATATATATATATATATATATATAGGGGGAGGTTAAAATGAGACCACATATTATAGTGAGACAGTGTGGACTCATCTCAACCTTCCATTATCTACATCAATGGCTAAGATAAATAGAGCTTAAAATTACATTAAATATTTAATTAATGGAAAATAAGGGTATAATTGTCAAATTAACCAAGTGGGGACCATCCAAATATGGAATCGAGTTATTAGGAGAGAGAAAATCACGTGGGGAGAGAGAAAATCCCGAGAAAATCGCTTGGAGAGAGAAAATCGCGCATGTCTCGCTACGCATGCGATTATACACTTATCATATATTTGATGTATACTTAACACTATTTTACTTATGTTTAGCATAATTTTACTGCATATTAAAATTGTCAAACAAAAACATGTGGGGACCGCGAATCAAGGAATCAATTATATATAGAGAGAGAATCACGTTTATTAACATGTGGGGACCGTGGATGAAGTAAAATCGATTATAGAGTGAGAGAAAATCACGCTCATTATTGTGTTGTATATTTAGCATATGTTTGATGTATCCTTAACACTATTATGTTGTATATTTAATATATTTGTACTGCATATTACAATTGTCAAAGAAAAAATATAAGTATACAACAAAACACATATAAGTGTACAACAAAACACATATAAGTATACAACAACATAAATACATACATAAAAAATTAACTACTTATACAACAAAATACATCTAAGTATACATCGAAAAACATATAAATATACAGTAACCTACTAAAATGTAAGTATACATCAAACATATAAACCCGTCTTCTTCACCTAGAAAAAAAACCTAAAACCTCCATTAACAAAAGCTTAACCACCATCACGGAAAAATAAAATCCAGATTAGTAAACCTTGAAATGTGATATAAATCCAAATTAACACCTTCTCATTGAAAAATAAAATCCAAATTAGTAAATCCAAATTTTGTGGGTCCCTCCCTTCCTTCTTATCTTCCCCAACCCAACCTGTAACACCTTTTCCTTCTTCTGCTAAAGAAATCATCGCCCAATTCACAAATCCTCAAACCCAACTCCTTGAAGCCGTTGTCGAACTCCAAGAGATACTCAATCTTCAAGACGCTAAACAAAAACTCACCCGCGAAAGGAGATGGATGTGAGATTGAGTGGGCCAGGGTGGGAGATGGAGGAAAGGGAATATTATGTAATTGTGTAATTACAATGCTGTCCTTTTCAGGTTTAAAATAAATTGAAAATAATTATTAAATTGGATAAATCCCAACCATCTAAAATTATAGATTTGTGGTCAGGATTAGTCCACGCTGTCTCACTCTAATTATCTGGTCTCATTTGATCATATTCCGATATATATATATATATATATATATATATATATATATAGGGATTGGTTCAAATGAGACAAATCCCTTTAGGTTAGTGCATAAGAACACTTATGGACTCTTGATTTAAAATTTTGGATGGTGTAGATCATTTTAGTTAATTTAGGCATATAAGGGTATAATTGTACTTTTATATTTAATTAGTTATGTTAATTGGACGGTTATTAGCTATATTTAAGGAATCATAATCCTACCTTTTTTGATTCGATCTTTAGGGAGGAAAAATCATCAACTTCAAGCGTTTTTTTCAAAATTGATAATTATTTCCGCCATATTTGTGAACAATCATTTTATTGTATACTTAGTTCAGTGGACTTGTATACTTAGTCATATTTTATTGTATATTTAGTTCAGTGGATTTGTATACTTGTTTCAATGGAATCGTATTCTTAGTTATATAAGTAGTTTAGTAAGTAGTTTAGTGAATTTGTATACTTAGTTATGTGGATTTGTATACTTAGTTCAATGAAATTGTATACTTAGTTATATAAGTAATTCACTGTAATTGTATACTTAGTTAAATATTTCTGTATACTTAGTAGTATTTTAATGTATAGATAGTTCAATGTAATTGTATACTTAGTTAAATGTTTCTGTATACTTAGTAAAGTTTTAATGTACAGGTAGTTTAGTGTAATTGTATACTTAGTTAATTATTTATGTATACTTAGTAATGTTTTAATGTATAGTTAGTTTAGTGTAATTGTATACTTTTCATTAATTGTTGCATGATTTTGTTGCCATATTTGAATAATTTGCAGGTTTGAATAGGAAGAGAGAGAAAGGAAAGGTGAATCGCTTGATTATGGGGATGTGGTCAATAAAAAATCACGTCCCTAATTTTTAGGAAGCGGTTACTATATTTAATTTCCTGGATTCCTATTTTATCCCTTCTGTTGTATACTTACTTATGAAATATTGTATATATTGGAATATATCTTGGCCATTGATTTACTATTTGGATGGTGTAGATTTGGTCCTATGGACTAACCTAGGAGGGTGGTCTCACGGGATCCCCTCCCTATATATATATATATATATATATAGGATATGGATCAAATACATCCTCCTACTTTGGGTGAGTCCATGGGGACACATCCTAACCATAGATCAACAATTTTGGGTGGTCCAGATTTTTAGGATTTTTTATGTTTATTTTTTTGTTTCATCAATTAAAAAGGGTAGGGTGGTAATTTGGCACTTTAGAATCAGTTACTAAGATTTCATTCTTTCTTTCACGCGATTTCACCCACTCTTCACGCATACTCTCTCTCCAGAGTTTCAGTTTCAAAAAACAATTTCTGTTGCTTATGTAGTATAGGGTTGTTGCTTGTGACTTGCTTACGTAGTTAATGTATATGTGATGCATGTGTAATATATATTCGTTGCTTATGTAATATATGCTTATCGCTTATGTAGTATGGGTTTGTTGCTTATGACTTGCTTATGTAGCTAACGTATTCGTGGTGCATACGTAGTGTATATTTGTTGCTTATCTAATATAGACTTGTTGCTTATGTAGTATGAGTTTGTTGCTTATGACTTGCTTACGTAGTTAATGTATTCGTGGTGCATACGTAGTGTATATTCGTTGCTTATGTAGTATAGACTTGTTGCTTTTGTAGTATGGGTTTGTTGCTATGACTTGCTTATGTAGCTAATGTATTAAGTGGTGCATACATAGTGTATATTTCTTCGCTTATGTAGTATAAGATTGTTGCTTATGTAGTATGAATTTGTTGCTTATGATTGCTTATGTAGTTAATGGTATATAAAAACACAATGACACATCTACACAAGCAACAAATTACATCTTCATAAGCAAACTTCGAACTGAAGTCAAGCTAGCTCTAGCAACTATGGCAAATTTATGCAACTTTTTTCACACAATAGTGCGTTGAAGAAGAAGGATAAATGATTTCTCCAAAAAAAGTAGTGAGTTGAAGAAGAAGGAGGATGATTAAGGAAGATGAGATTTGTTCACGTTGAATTTGATATGAGATTTGGATTGATTGTGTGATCATAGTGTGAACAGAATCCCATGAATATTGGGTAATTTTGTAGGATGACTAATTTACCTCTTTCTCTAATTACCAACATTTAATCTGAATTTTTAGCTCTAAAATCGCAACCATTGAAAAATCTAGATATGTGGCTATGATTGGTCCCTATGGACTTACCCTATGAGGTGGTCTCATATAACCCTCTCCATATATATATATATATATATATATATATATATATATATATATATATATTATATGGATAAGAACACACTTGCTCAAAATTACCCAAAAAAAGAGATTTTTACGTTCTCGAATGTTTTTCCAAATACTTTTACGCTCCCGCTCTTTTTGGACTTGTTTACGCTCGTGTGTTTTTTTTTTGACTTTTTGACGATGTCATTTTAAGGTTATTTCCAACATATTTCAAAAATGTTTAAACTAATAAAATTTTAGTGAATGACATAATAAATTTAATACTCGAAAATCTTATAAATAATCAACAATTATACAAATAAACAACACATATTAAAATAAAATACATTAAAAATAATATAGAAACAACACATTAATAAAAAAATACAATTCAATTTTTGATCAAATACATTAAAAATATCAAAAACAACATGGAATCAACCGATAAGCAACAAAACAACATTGAAAACTACATAAACAAGAACCTAGAAGCAAACATAAACAATATTTTTAAAAATAGGTGAAAGATGCAATGAAACACCGAGAACATGTAAACAACAAAGACACAACATAATACATTTGAAAACACTATAGAAACAACCCAAAAACAATATAGAAAACAATACATGAACAATAAAGAGCGTAAAAAATAGGTAAAATGTGTATTAAAATATCGAAACAATAGAAAAAAAATATAAAAACAATATAAACAACATAGAAATAAAATATGAAACAACATAAATAATATAGAAAAAAACATGATAAAGAAATTCGAAAAAATATAAATATCCCGAAAAAATAAAGACAAGCAGCATAAAAATGCCCCAAAAAAATCCATGAGAAAATATAGTGACCTTTTTTCCCCGAAAAATTGGTCTTTCAGGAAATTTCTATATATTATAGGGAAAAGGACATAAATACCCCATTTTCCATACGCAATCCCTGCACAATGTCCATTTTCCGCTGATTTTGGACAAAAATACCATTTTCCGCTGAATTTGGACAAAAATACCCATTTTCCGCTGAATTTTTTGCGTTGGTTTCTTTTTTGTTTCTTTGTTGTTTCAAACATGTTTGTTGTTTCTTTGTTGTTTCATACATGTTTCATTTATGTTTCTTATATGTTTCACTTAGCCAACTTTTCATTGAATTCCACAGTTGCATAGAGAAAATCTCAGTTGTGGTATGCCACAATGGACAATGGGAAGAACATAAAGAGTATACCAACTTTGAAATAACAAGAATACTAATTCCAATGGACTGCACATTCAGCACCCTAAACGAAATCTTGGAACAACAAATTCAATTCAGAAATTTTGAGCTTACTTGTCCATCATCGGCTACGAGAAATGGACACGACTCCATTGTCAGACCAAAAAATACTTTGTATTGACTTCCAACATCGTAGAATTATTGAATGCATCAAGTAGCGGGGAAAGACTTACTAGTAACAACTTTGCTAGAGTACAGGAGATCTTTAGTTCAAGATTTGACATGCATACATCGAAATGAAGCAAAGATCAACATTTACAAGGATGACAAAAAAAAACTGAAGAGTATATGGGGAAAAACTACACTATTTCTCTAAATTTAAAAGCAATTTACTACAAACTTTTATCACATGATCCCCTGTTTCACAATTGTTTCTTACATGTTTCATTTATGTTTCTTATATGTTTCAACTGATTACATCATCATTAAGATTTACATAACAACAATTCTCTAAAATCATTACGAAGTGGAGGTAGAAACTCAATGTCGTTGTCATCGTCATCACCATTTTGCAGCTTCAACTTAGCATGATTGTGAAACAGATAACTGTGTCTTGCTTGTTCATTCTCTATCTCAAATGTTTCGACGTCCATAGCCTTCCCGCCAATAAAGTGATCGGCATAACAAGCAACAAAACATCCCACATTCACTACAAAAAGAAATAAAAAAAGATACACAGTCAGATACATAACACAACAAATCAAAAACAATAAAAAAGAACAAATAAATGGAAATACAGAAACATAAAAGAAACAACATCGAAACAAACGAAAAACTTCAAATCACAAAATAATAAAAAAACACAGAAAATTGGGTTTAACCTCTGAGTCTTCGCTCGACATTTCATCAAACAGTTGCAGAGCCTCACCCCGTCGGATGAAAACTCGAAATCAACCACAAAATCTTCACCCCAATCCTCGTCGTCCCGTTTAAAATATTCATCATC
The DNA here is from genome assembly GCA_016081115.2 of Rehmannia glutinosa. Taxonomy (NCBI): domain Eukaryota; kingdom Viridiplantae; phylum Streptophyta; class Magnoliopsida; order Lamiales; family Orobanchaceae; genus Rehmannia; species Rehmannia glutinosa. Next base: position 335,144 of record JABTTQ020002785.1, read on the forward strand.
TTCTTCGACGGTGAGTCCCCGGCGCGAAAGGAATGTACGGAGTCGACGGAGCGGTGACGTGGTGCGGCGAAGACATGGTGCTTCTGAAATCAAAATCTAAATTGTGGGAAGGTAAAAATAAAAATTAAATGAGAAAACCCAAAAAATCATCATAAACCATCAAATGAGAAAAATGGTATTCAATTAATTATGCAGTAAATTAAAGAAGAAACAATTAATTTAAATGGCAAACATATATATGATCATCATATCCTCCCCCAAAAGTGCAAATGCTTACACACATAGTACACGCACTGAATTATATGCTTACATACCTATACATATAGATGTCATGAGGGGATAAAACGGCCCCTACAGGAAGGAACAAACCCTTAAGAAATTAGCGATTTCAACGAAATCCGCCAGGAATTACTGGCGTTGTGGTTTGTGAGAGGCCACGGTGGCGGAACACGAGAACCGCGGATCGATCCGTTGAATGGGTTGTGAGGATCCAACGGGTGATAAACACCTTGGCGTGTGGACGTTGAAATCCAAGGTGAACTCCGTCATGCTTGTAAAAAAATCGTGAAACATAGGAAAGCTGGAGGAGGGTAAAAACACGATAAGAAAAGTAAAAGGGTGAGTATATTTGGGAAGTTTAGGACCAGATGGGGTAGATTAGTGATAGGGTGGTATTTTTGTCTTTTTTTCAAAAATCAGGGTATTTTGTGGTATTTCCTCTATATTATATATAAAAAGTGCCTAGCCCATGTTGGCAAATCAGTCTTTGGACTCGCCCCATTCTATGTGATCTTGGGCTCGCATAGGCCTGGGTTGGACATTGAATAATTACGATTGGCCACAATAGGAGCCCATATAATATGCATAGACCCATCCCATGAAAACAATTACTGTTTATGGGCTTGCCCTTAGTTGGATTTAAGAAAGTGGGGGCTTAGGCTAGGCGCTTCAAATCGGCCCAATGACAACGCGACATTGATCCAAGGGGAAATTACATGGAATACGCTGATTTTGGTCCACATACCACACAATACGCTCCTATAATTTTTGTACCTAATTTTTTTTTACGCTCCTGCATATTTTTTTATTATTTTTATTTTTTTCGTTTTTTTTGTTCCTGCATTGTTTTACATGTTATATAAGTTGTTTCGATATTGTTTAAATTTGTTTCCTTGTTGTTTCTATGTTGTTTCTTTGTTATTTCGATGTTTCAAAATAACTTTAACCTATTTTTTTATGCTGTTTTTTATTCATATATTATTTTGTACATTGTTTGTATTGTTTCGGTATTGTTCTATAATATTTTTAATGTTGTTCTAATAATTTTTTTTTATTGTTTTCATGTAGTGTTCAATGTATAAATACAATGTTTACCTATTTTTAAGCTCTTTTTAGTCATGTGGTGTTTTAAATATTTTTTACGTTGTTTCTGGGTTATTTTCATACCCTTTTTAATGTTGTTATGATGTTACTTTGGTTTTTCCATGAAGTTTTTTGATGTTTAAATACAATCTGTACCTATTTTTAACTCTTTTTGCTCATATGGTGTTTCTATATTGTTTCTGGTTTGTTTCTATATTATTTCTTGGTTGTTTTTATGTTTGTAACATGTTAGAAACAATGTTGAATCAAAGGGTAAAAATATCCGAGAATTCTTGATGGAGCGTGTTGTGTAAAAAAAAGGGCGGGAGTGTAAATTTAGGTAAAATTATACAAGGAAGTGTAAAAGTGTGACATTGACTTAAAAAATGTGGGTATTTGTGTCAATTGCACTTGATCTAATGTGTTCAAATATAAAAGGGCAATTGACATAAATTCCCCACTTTTTGGTGACAATGTCAGCCTTTTACGTTTCTCGGCACTATTTTACCTAAATTTACGCTCCCGCCCTTTTTTACACAACTTTACGCTCCCACCGAAATTTCCGGGCTTTTTTACGTTTTGTTTCAAGAATGTTTCTAACATGTTTCTTTTAAAAAAATTTCAGTGAAAAATAAATTTTGCCCTCGTTAAACAATCTATTTTATAGTCGAAGTCTTATAAAAAATCAAGAAATATACACATAAAACAACACATATTAAAACCAAACAAATTAAAAATAGTATAGAAACAACATGAATAAAAAAACACAATTCAATTTTCACAAAGATTTATATGAGACCGTCTCACAGATCTAGATCCGTGAAACGGAGCCCCAAACCTGTACCCGAAACCCGCGACCCATGGATCAGAACTACGTACCTAGCCCAACCCGCCCCTATTTTCTCTCTCTATCATAATTTTTCTTTCTATTTTCTCTCTCTATTCGAACTATCTCTCTCTCCGAAACCTGTAAACCCTCGCCCACGTCCCCGAAACCCTCGCCCATGTCTCTGAAACCATCGATTAAGCTATCAAAACTCTCCGTTCTCTAGCTATTTAAGTGATTTTCGTGCGCGTGTGTTGATATTGAGCATAGTGATTCGAAATTTGAAAGCAAAACCAGGTATTCCTTCAATTTCTGTATTTTTTTCATTCGTTTTTTTTTGTTCTCTTTGATTCTTTTTATTTCGAAAGTTGTTTCATGTATTTTTTGGTTCTCTAAACTGTGTTATTTTCTATATGTTAGGGTTTAATTTCTGTATATTAGGGTTTAAATTTCAGTTCGTATTTTGTTAGGTTTTTTTTTTGAGCATGTATTCTTCAACTGAAGTGTATACTATGGGTTTAATTCTAGCATGTGTTTTAGATGTATTTTAGGTTTCGTACCCATCACGAATACCGTTGTGTTTATGAAGTTCTTACGTAAATGTATAGTATCAGTTTTGACCTTACAAGTATTACTTTTGGTCGTAAATGTATCAGTTGTTGTAAAGAAAGTATTACATGTATTTTACATGTATTTCAGGGTTATGTATTTCGTATGTAAATTTTACAGTAACTTACAAGTATTACTTTTAGTCGTAAAAGTATCAGTTGTTGTAAACAAAGTATTACATGTGTTTTTTATTATGTTGTTTATATGTAATACTATGAAAAGTATCACTTTTTATATAACAAGTATCACTTTTTATATAAAAAGTATCACCTTGTATATAAAAAGTATCATGGGTTTTTTTGTAATGATATAGTGTTCCATATGTTTTTTGTAATAAAGTGTATACTATGGGTTTAATTTGAGCATGTGTTTTATTGTATTTTTAGGTTTCTGACCATTGTGTTTATGTTCTTATGTAAATGTATAGTATCACTTTTGCCTTTACAAGTATTATTTTTGTTGGTGAATGTATCAGTTGTTGTAAACAAAGTATTACACATTTTTTTATTATGCTGCTTATATGATTTTGTAATACTATGAAAAGTATCATTTTATATATAACAAGTATCACTTTTTATATAAAAAGTATCACCATGTATGTAAAATGCATATTGTGTTTTTGTAATGATATACTGCTCCATATGTTTTTTTCATAGGGAATTACGATGGGTGATGAATCAACAATAGTTCCTGTTACGGATAAGGGAGTTAAAAAACAGAAAGTAGAAAGGAAAAAAGGGTATTACAAGGTTAAAGTCTGGAAGTCTAGAGATGGAAAAAGAGCAGGGGCAGAGAAAGTTAAACGTGCTGCTGGGAAAAGGAAAGTTGATGAGGATGTAACACCGAAAAAGAAGAAATTGATGAGGAGGATCAAAATATTGTAAGAAGTTGAGGATTTCAGGGAAAGTAAAGAAAGATGTGACTGAAGAAAGGTAATATATAGTGTTTTTAGTAATAATCTTTTTTGTCATGTTTTCTCTTAACAGTGTTTTTTGTTTGTTTCGCAGCAAAGACAAAACAATTGTGGTGGACGAGGAGGAAGGTGGCAAGAAGAAGAAGAAAGCTAGGTATAAATGTATTTTTTGCTATTAGTAAAATTTTCTATGTGAACAATGATTTGATTTGTTAATTATTAGATGTTTTCTGAGAAATATGTCTTATTTAATTTTAGGGATTTTATTTCGCAGTATAAACCTCAAGAGTTGTTTGAGGTTATAAGTAGTTTAACTGATAGACAAAAGAAAGATGTCGAATATATAGGCTTTGGGGGTTTGTTGAAGTTTTCAATTGAGTCATCATTCCCCGTAGATATGGTGAGAAGACTGGTAAAAAAATTTAATGGTACCAGTCGAATGTTGAGATTTGACAATTTTGCTTTTTCCGTAACTGCTGACGATATTCAGGACGTCTTTTTAGTACCTAGGGGGAATGGACACCTTTGTTGAAGAGCTTAAGCGGGGTGAGTGTTGTTTTTATGGGACGAGTTGAAGGAGAATTATGGCATTGATCTTGAGTTTAGTGCCTAGTTTGAAGAATGTTTTTAGTACGTTATTGGATGGTGGTGATGATTTTAAGACAGTTTTCTTATTTCTTGTTTATCGTATTTTTAACACCTAGGAGCAATAGGAAGGTGGATTTGAGTATGTAAAATATTTGGTGAGCGTGAATAGGATAGGAGAGTACGACTGGTGTTCGTACATTTTAAAAAAGTTGTGTGTGGGAGTGAACAAGTACAACGAGAATCGAGCGCAAGATATGTCGGAACTGCGTAATTGTGTTGCTGATTATATACTTTCATAGAAGGAAATGGCAAGTCAATGCTGAACCAAGCAGTCTACCTCTGATTTCTCATTTGGGATGCCAAGAAATTGAAAAAAAAAATGAAGGAAGAAAATTCGGTGGGTGGGCTAGGTCAGAGTGAGTGGGTCACTGACACATACCCTGTTAGCTCAAGACAGACATTACACACTTAGAAAAAGCGTGGTGAGAAAGAGCATGACAAAGAGATTGATGAATCAAATGAGGATGATGATGAAGAGATTGAGAAAGAGCCAGATGAAGGAACCGAGAAAGAACAGCGTGATGACGGTGTTGAGAATATGTCATATTTTATAAATATGAAGCTACCCAGAGGTGATGAGCTTTCGGATGACGAGGTGCACAGGATGGCTTGAGATGTAAGTTTGTATATGCTTTAGTGATTTTGTCAATTATGGAGTATCACTTTTAACGTTTGTCAAGTATTGTAGTATCACTTTCACCCCTAAAAGTATCACTTTTAACCTTAAAAGTACAAACTTTTCACTTACTATTTTGTTTTTTTTATAATTGTAGAATGTCCATGAAGCATTTCTGCTATTTAGGAGGAACTTCAATTTTCTAACCAGATATCACATCGAGATGTTCAACAATCTGAAGAACAAAGGGAAGCAAGAAAAAAAAAATGCAAGTTCTTCACAGTCTCTGGTGACTGAGAGCCAGAAGGTCTTTTCGGATGTTAGACTTAGGGGTGGTAATTTTTGACATGACACGATAGCACGACACGAAAACGATATGAAAATAGCGGGTTAGTGTTTAGCCTTATCGTCTTCGTGTCCTTATTGTGTCAACACGATAAGGACACAAAAATTTTGTGTCGTGTTCGTGTTTTTACGTGTTTACATGATAAGGACACGAACACGATAGTGACACGATAATGACACGACACAAACACGATAAGGATACGATAATGATACGTTTACATGTTATTAACACGATAATGACACGTTTACCTGTTAGTGACACGATAACTTGATATTTTGTATGTTTGTATCGTGTATTGTCGTGTAATTTGTTATCGTGTATTAACATATAAATCATTTTCTTTTTGTTTTTGACTTATCGTGTCACTATCGTGTCGTGTCGTGCTGACACGAAAATTTTCGTGTTTGTGTTCGTGTCGGAGCATATTTTTATTATGTCGTGTTCATGTGTGTCCTTATCGTGTCGTGTCGTTATCGTGTCGACACGAAACACGACACGATAACATGATTTGCCACCCCTAGTCAGACTTCATGAGTACATCGACAAAGTTGTGGAGAACTTTGAGAGGATGAAAAACCTGGCAGATGAGATGCCAAATTTTGAGCTGCTGACTCCTGAGGATGCACGTAAGGATGATATCGAAAAGTTTGGTGATGAAATTCACAAAGAATATTTTTCTTTAGACGAAGGAGTTTCTGGAGATGGGGATGAAAGAGTGATGTGTGTAAAATATACGTGCATTTCGGGCTTAAAATGATATATAATTGATGCATATGCACGCATATAATTGAATGCCCAGTTAAGATTGATGAATGTGAAGAGAAGATCAAAATGATGAAGAAAGTGGATAAAAACACACACGGTTAGACCGTGTGGTGTCACACGGCCGTGTGGAAATGCCGATGTGAAACCACACAACTGTGTGAAGAAGGGCAAAAACAGAGGATGGAGTCAGGCCCACACGACCGGACTGTGTGAAGTTACACGGCCGTGTGGGAAAGGGATGGCATCGCACCACCTGGCCGTGTGATCTTGTTAGCAAATTTATTTTTTAGATTTTGATGATACCATGTAAAACTTAAACTAGAAAGTTGGCACCCCATTTTCCTTGTAATTTGTATTGTAATAGATAGGACTGAAAAAGCTGAGTCAAGTCAGCTATGTCAAAGATTACAAGAAGTCAACTGCGAACTATGTGAAGACTCTGCTGTGTGTCAGCTGAGTAAGGCCATGAAGGAAGTCAAGGACTCAACTGAAGGTGAGTCAGCTAAAGAACAGTTGTGAGAAGTGTCAGTCAAGTCAACTCAAGAAGACAAGTCTACAAGTTAAAATGATAGTTGAGACAATCCAATGATTGGAGAAGACTCAAGTCACCTGGGGAAAAGGCAGCAGTCAGGTTAAGACAACTGACTTTGCTCCGTTGATTAAAGTCAAGAATTTTACTCCATTTAGTAATATGACAAGCTGTCACGTCTAAAAGTGAATTGTGCAAAAGGAATAAGCCAATGGAAACACTACACCTTGTGTCAGACACCTGCAAATGCTGAAATGCCATTAATACGAGGAAAGGTCAACTTCACCAAGGCTGCAAACCAAGAAAAGACAAGACAACGAACACAAAGTGACATTTGAAATTAGCCTATCTATTCAACGGGCAAAATTTTAAATGGGCACTATAAAAGGCTAAGGAAATGATTGAGAAAAGGTTACCTGAACCACGAACGAACAAGCAATATTCAAGCAAGCCATCTGCAAATATTCTCATAGCAATTCAAGCAATTCCTCAAGCCTTAAACTCGAAGAAACTCGATCCAACACAAGCTGTGAATGAGAGATTACTTCAACCAGTTGAAGAGGAAACATTTGAAGAAACAAAGGTGTCTACTTTCCAAGTCAGGATTGTAGAAAGGTTCAAGGTCGAACCATCATCATGTTTGTTGGAGGGCTTCGTGATCAAATTCAAGAACTTGAGAAGTGAGCGGAAGTAGGAAGGCAGCTGCCCTGTGAAGAAGCTGAGTCGCAAGAGAAGCCAGCTGTGTGATTAAGGCTGTCTTTAGACTGATAACCGCTTGTAAAGTGATCTGTTACATAGTGGATTCCTCCAGGAGTTGGAGAAGAGAGGATTAGAAGAATTACCCCATCTTCGAACCTCTATAAAATATTTGTGCCATTTACTTTCAGCAAATTTACTTTCTTGAATATTTACTTTATATCTACTGTTAGTATTATATTTGCTATCCAACTGATAAATAACCAAGTGCTAAAAATCAAGTGTTAAAAACAAGCTTAAAACAAATCAAAGGGTGTTAAGTCTTCATTTGTTAAAAACCAAAACCCAAGTTAAGCATTTGGCTTAAGCGGTAGGGATTATACTATCAACAACTCTATCGAGTCATTGAGTGGGTAACCTAATTTAAAAGCCAACTTAGTCGCCCCAAGGACACAATTGTTTGAGTCAACTCTGTTGCATACATTTTAAAGGACTAAATAAAAAATTTGGTAAGGTTTATTCAACCCCCCTTTCTAAACCTTACACGACACCCCTTGGACCTACAAGTCATATCGGAACGGTTGGTTCATGGAGCATTCCGCGACAGTTCTTGAACTAGATCTCTATCTTTTCAAAACGTTTTAACACTTGTGTTTTTCAAAGTCTTTCATTTTTCAAGCAAAGTTATTATCATGGAAGCAAATCTAACACACATTCCTATGTTTACTGTTGAGGAATTTGATGATTGGAAAATACGCATGCCGGCTCATCTATCTGCATTACATGATGAAATGTGGCTTGTGATAGAGGATGGACCACTGCCGATACTCAAAGTAAACACAGTTGTACGAAGAAGCGGTGCGCAGAGAGAGAGAAGAAGTTGTTCTTTGAAAGCAAGACCAGCCATGATTGAAAAACCAAGGACTGAGTGGTCAAATGAGGATAGAAAGAGATACAACCTGGACAATGTGGCCAAGGATATTCTCTACAAGACATTGGATAAAGCCATGTTCAACAAAGTCAAATCTTCCAAATCTGCAAAGGAGATTTGGGAAAAGCTGACCTTCATTTGTGAAGGATCAGAACAAATTAAGGAAAATAAATTAACTGTTGCTCTTCCAAAATTTGAAAATTTTAAAATGCTTGCAAGTGAAACTCTGGATCAGTTGGATGCCAGATTTATTGAGATTACAAATGAGCTTTCAGCTCTTGGGAAGGAGTATACACAGAAGGAAATGTGTATGAAGATCTTAAGAAGCCTCCCAGCTGAATCGGAAATGAAGGTTATGGCCCTGAGACATTCAATGGACCTCTCAAGAACATCTAACCATGAGCTATTCTCGGACCTCAAAGCCTATGAGTTTGGTGAGAAGGAAGGAAAGAGCAAGAGGAAAGCTTGAGTTGTGCCCAAGAGAGGCAATTTTTGTATTGATGGCTAGAGAAGGGAAAAGAGCTGAGCCAAAAGAAGCCACATACCAGGAGAAGATTGCCCTGATGGTTAAAAGATTAAACAAGTTCTTCAATAAGAACTACAAAAGGAATAAGGGTGAAACCTCCGGAAGACATTCAAAGACCCTCAAAGTCAAGGAAGATAGGCCACCCAAGAGCGAAAGCATCAAAGAGCGATTATCAGGAGAGCGATAATCAAAGAAAAGACAGAGTCGATCGAGAAGGCTGTGTTGGAACTACGAGACAACCAGGACATTTTTCATTGTGACTTCTATCCACCGATCAACAAGTATATGAATGAAGAAGAAAGAAAGGTCTTGGGGAAAGAAGACAAGAAAAGAATAAAGCCATGTTGCCGTTGAGACCTCTTGAACCTAATGGTAAGTGCAAGGAGGCGATGTGGACTCGGATAGTAGTGAAGCGGACTACTCAAGTGATTATGAGGAAGAGGCTATGATGCGCCTCATGGCGAAAGAACAAGATCAATAAGATGAGGCACAATCTAACTCATCTCATTGATTCAAGTGATAGTGATTGTGATACACACACTTCATCACCCAGTCGATCTTTATGATTCATTAGGTAAAATGATGAAAGATTTTGAGCACATAAAGTCCTCACACACAATCTTAAATGAGGAAAACAACCTTAAAAGCTAAAACTCACGGTGACAAAAGAGTTGAGTACTCGAGTCATATAGCCGATGGGAACACTAAGTGAAAAGTGAAAAATGCTAAGATTATAGCAAGAGTTAGTCGCTATAAAAAGAGGGAAAAAGATCTTAAAAATTTGATTGCCTCATTTACAAAAGCATCCAAATCATTGGATGAACTTATTATGAGTCAAAAGGAATGTGGAGACAAGACTTGCATAGGATTTAATTCCTTTGTCCATAGTCAAACTCAAGAGTGAATTTGGAGAAAGGATCTTCAAGTAATGAAGGATCCCAAATACCCAAAACACCAAATCGCACCCACATTCACTCCAAAGTGCAATCACAAACATACTTGTCTTGGATATAAAGGAAGGAAAGCGACCGATCGAGTATCTTTGAAAGAACAAGCGAGAAGAAATCCCGAGTCCCTCAAAAACTCAAACAAGAAAATACTATGTGAAAAGCAAACAGAGCTACCAAAAATCCCGGAAATTTCATCGAGAGAAATACATATGATGGGAATGGTAGAAACTATCCAAACTATCTTTGGTTGGAATAATGTGAAACATCGCAAAGGCATATGGAATACAAGCAAAATGGCAAAGACCTAAACCTTAGCAAAGGTTATTCCAAAGGCAAAAGAGCTTTTATCAGCACACATACGCACCCAAGCACTACACTCAGAAATATCACAACTACCCCAAGAAAGAAATTGCTAAAACACACACACAGGCATACAGACAAAAGAGACAGCTGTATGATCCTAAAACCCCCAAGCAATTTGCTAATGTGCACTATGATTATGGCACTGATAGATGGCAACCACTTAGAGTCGGACCATTTGCTATAGGTTGGTTGCGGATCTTATAGCTCTAACCCCTGGGGACCAGGCAAGTATGGGTACCTAAAAGCGATTTCCTTGATTGCGGAGTTCAAGGCAGTGAGTGCCAAGGAACCTGGTACATGGAGAGTGTCTGTTCCAGACACATGACAGGAAATAAGAAAAACCTGTCAAGATTCAAGGAGATTAGAGGTGCAAAAGTTGGATCCATTAAGAAAAATGGATTGAAAATCACAGATGTTGCTTATGTTGAAGGCCTCAACTTCAACCTGCTAAGTATCAGCCAACTCTGTGATAAAGGCTACAATATAGGATTCAACATGGGGATATGCCAGATTAAGGATGATGTGTCAAATGAAATAGTGCTGCAAGGGTCAAGGCAAAAAAATATATATGTGGTAGATTGGTCTACTCTACACCAAGCACATGTCTGCTAGCTAAAAGTACAGCCGAATCAAGTTGGTTGTGGCACAAGAAGCTGAGTCATCTGAATTTCAAGACAATCAACAAGCTTGCAAGAAGTCATCTTGTTGAAGGATTGCCAGACTCAATGTACAAGAAATAAAGTATATGCGATGCATGATAGATGGGAAAGCAAATCAAATCTTCATTCAAGGATAAGCCAAGTCATTCTTCAACAAGGATATTACATCTGTTGCATATGGATTTATTTGGTCCAGTTGAGCCAGCTAGCATCAGTGGAAAGAAATACACCCTAGTAGTGGTGGATGATTATTCAAGATATACATGGACAATTTTCATGTGTAAAAAGAAGGAAACTTTGCAGAAGTTACCTCAGCTAATGAAAAGAGTTCAAAATGAGAAGAGCCAAACCATTATAAAGATAAGATCTGATAGAGGAACTGAGTTTGTCAATGGAATAATAACTCAGTATTGTGTTGAAAATGGTATTGCTTGTGAGTTTTCAGCTACAAGGACTCCACAACAGAATGGAGTAGCTGAAAGAAGGAACAGAACTCTCAAGGAAGCTGCAAGGATCATGTTAGCTGAAGCTGGATTGCCTAAGAGATTTTGGGATGAAGCTATGAATACAACATGTTATACTCAAAATAGATGCATGATTAACAGGCAATTGACCAAAACTCCCTATGGAATTTGAACAGGGAGAAAGCCAAATGTTGGATATTTCAGGATATTTGGATGTAAAGGCTTCATCCATAATAATGGCAAAGATAATTTGAAGGCTTTTGATGCTAAAGCTGATGAAGATATCTTCTTGGGATACTCAGCTGAGAGTACATCCTATAGAGTGGTGAACAAAAGGACTATGGTCACAGAAGAGTCTATCCATGTGGTTTTTGATAAACCTAATGTGAATGGAGAAGACATTGAAGAGTTAGCTGATAAGCTGAATCAGCCAACTATGCAGAAGAGTCATTATGTGGAAGCTGAAGTGAGAGCACTCAACCCTGATGAAGATGAGATAGCTGAATCTCAGAGACAGTTGGAAGGTCTACAACTGAATGAAGATGAAAGAGCTGTTCAAGACAACTTAGCTGCAAGATGGCTGAGTCCAACAAACTTACTCCAAGCTAATGTGAGATGGCTGAGAGACCATCCACCAGAGTTAGTTATTGGAGATGTAAGAGATGGCATAAGAACCAGATCCAGAGCACAGCATGAAGCTATGTTCACTTGTTTTATTTCCCATATAGAGCTAAAGATGTGTCTCAAGCATTGGATGATACACATTGGATTCAAGCCATGCAAGAAGAGCTGAATCAGTTTGAAAGAAACAAAGTATGGGAATTAGTTCAAAGGCCAACCCATCAAAATGTTATTGGTACAAAATGGGTTTTTAGAAACAAGATGAATGAGGAAGGATCTGTTGTAAGAAACAAAGCAAGATTGGTAACCAAATGGTATCGCCAAGAAGAAGGTATATATTTTGATGAAACCTTTGCTCCTATTGCCAAATTGGAAGCAATAAGGATGTTTCTTGCTTATGCTGCACACAAGAACTTCATTGTATATCAAATGGATGTGAAGAGTGCATTTCTAAATGGACTGTTAGAGGAAGAAGTCTATGTTGAACAACCTCCAGGGTTTGAGCAGAAAACTATTGGAGATAAGGCCTACAAGATCAAGAAAGCATTGTATGGATTGAAACAAGCACCAAGAGCATGGTATGATACATTGTCTCGATTTCTGACTGACAATGGATTGACCAAAGGCAAGGTTGATAGAACACTCTTCAGGATTCAAGATGGAGAGAGTATACTACTTGTTCAAATATATGTGGATGACATCATTTTTGGTTCCACAAACAAAGAGTTGTGTGACAAGTTCTCAAACCTCATGCAAGACAAATTTGAGATGAGCATGATGGGAGAGCTGACTTTTTTCATAGGACTTCAAGTCAAGCAATTGAAGGATGGAACCGTCATAAGCCAAAGAAAGTATACCAAAGATTTAATGAAGAAATTTGGTATGGAAGAAAGGTTTTCTGTGAAAATTCCAATGAATACTTCAGTCAAGATGGACATGGATGCATATGGCAAAGCTGTTGATGAAACCAGATATAGAGCCCTCATTGGATCACGCTTCTATTTAATAAGAAAAGGCCAAACATCACCTTTGTAGTAGGTATATGTGCAAGATTTCAATCGCACCAAAGGAGAGCCACATGACGGCAAAGCCTAAGAGAATCCTAAGATATTTGAAGGGATGCCAGGGGAAGTCGGCTTATGTTATCCAAAGGAAGGAGGATTCAAGGCGATTGGATACTCGGACTCGACTATCTTTGGATGTAGAGTTGTGAGAAAGAGTACTTGGTACATGTCAAATACTTGGAAATAGATTGGTTTTTTGGTTCAAGAAGAAACAAAATTCAATAGCTACATCTACGTTGAAGTTGAGTACATAGTTGAGGGCAAATTTTGTTGTGCCCAAGTCTTATGGATGAGAGGTTGGTTGAGAGATTGTGATATTGAAGAAAAATAGATTCCAATTATGTGTGATAACACTAATGCTATTGCAATCACTCAAATTCAGTGTTGCATTCAAGAACAAAGCACATTGATGCCAAATATGATTTTATAAGAGATCATGTTGAAAAGAAAGACATCACCTTGGAATACATCTCAACTGATAAGCAGTTAGGTGATATATTCACAAAGTCTCTATGTGAATAAGGGTTTGAAGAGCTCAAGAATGAGTTAGGGTTAATTGAGTTGAGTTAGGATACTCAGAAGACTCAATCAACTGAGAAAGAGGATGAGAAAATTGAAAAAGAGCAAGTTTCACATTTCAGCCAAGTGAAACAGCCAAGTTGGGAAGTTAGCTGAATTAAGTTAGCTGACAGCTGAGTTACTTCATGAGAAGAAAGAAGCAGAGTTGAGTCACTTTGGGTATAAGCTGAATCATTCATGAGCTAAGTGATAAAAACGCAGTCATTTTAATTAAGTGGGAATGTTTTTAAGAATGGCGTCAGCGTAATAATGACTGTTAGTACAAAAGCTGCACAGTAAAATATATGATTGGATATAAATGATGCTGCATTTAATGCAGTTTTGGAGCTCGAATCTCAACCGTTGATCTCGATCAAAAATTTCAAATTTCGAAAGACGTCCTTTTACGTCTCTTATATACGAAACTTCATTTTTTTCTCTCCTCACGCAAACTATTCATCTTCATCAAATAAAAAGCATTCTCTCTGTAACTGAGTTCAAACCCTAGCTTTCCTAAGTCAAGTTTATCGTGTTCTAATCGGTAAAATCATCTGAAAATGGCTCCAACTCATGATTTCGTGAAGCTCTCAAAGCAAATCCACACTGGTGCCTCTGTGGATTTTCAAGGCATGATCAAACAGGGTGTCTATGAAGCCCTGGTCAAAAAGATAGCAGAGAAACTGGAGAAGTCCGGCCTGAAGGACTTTCTGACGATGCAGTTCACACATACGTACCTTGAAGAGGTCGCCATGTTCTATGTGAATGCAAAGGTGCAGGACGATGGAATCCGTTCATCCGTACACAACAAGGTCATCAAACTCACTGCAAAAGACCTTGCTGAACACTGTTTTTTGCCGCGGAGGGATTGAAGGACATCGCTGAGAAGGATGTCGACTTAGCTTCTACATGGAAAAAGGTTGCCAAGCCGGAGTGTCTGCGAAGGTTGTGTATACAACTAAGAAGGAGTCCCTGAAGGATGACTACCACAAGCTGATGGACGTCATCTCAAAGTGCATGGACATGAAGTTTGGAAGCTTCAATCAGCTGTCCAAGACTAAGATCGTGATGGCTGCGATCATGCAAGAAAAAGAAGGTCAACTGGATCGAGTTCGTTTTTCGGCCGAATCTATCAAAATGTCTTTGAACAGTCCTACAAGGATTATGGGACCTTTGGTCGTTTCTATGGGTTATGGCCTGGTGATTGGCCATCTGATGGAGGTGAAGGGTATTGCTCTCCGCCATGGTAAGCCCTTTCATGCCAACAAGAGGATGTTCAAGGCGAACCTCTCTGGGGCCCAGAAGAAGGCTCATGCAAGAAAGACTGATACAAGTGAGGAGGAATCAGTTGATCCCGAAGACACAGCTGATACCTCTCCAACTCTCTCTCCAAAGCCGATATCCAAGAAGAGAGCTGCTATTTCCAAGCCTGCCCTGCCACCGTAGCCAAATCCAAGAAAGCACCTACTTCCACAGCCAAGTCCAAAGCTCCTGCCCATGCAGCCGAGTCACCTGTCCATGCAACCAACACACCTGCCCTAGCAGCCGAGATAGAGGAGGAACCCCAAATTCCCCCCTATCGTGAATAATAAGAGGCGCCAAATCCGAGGAAAGACGGTGCCTCTAAGAAAGGTGCAAAGGCCTTCACTATTGAAGAGCCTACGGAAGTGGAACCTGAGATCCAGCTGGTCCCCACCAAAAGAAGATGGTTGTACAAGAGTTCTGAGCTTGAGAAAATAGCTGAATCCGTTCGGCCCGTAAGCAATGAAGAAGAGATTGCTGATGCTTAGGAGGAGCAGTCTCCAGAAGTTGTTGATGAACATGAGAAGACCACGATTACGATCGCCAGAGGATCAAGAAGACCCAGTGTAAGTAAGGGAGACAACCGAGGAGTTGAGGCGGTGAGACAATGGAACCTACGAAAAAGAACAGGTTGTCTCACCTCCGGAGACGCGTTCCGAGTCCGATCGGGAAGAGCATGGCCCACTAGCCCCCATTCAAGATACCAGAGAAGAAGGCGATGATGATGATGACTTAATCATGTATTCTCCGTCTACCCTGACATTCAGAGAAGATTAAGAGAATAGAGGGCTTGGAAGTTGGATTACTCCAGGCATCAGTTTACTCGCCAATAATTCATAGAGAAGGAGGAGGAACTTCTTAGGTTCCTTGGACATGCATCTGTCCAAGATGCCCTTGATGAAAAGAGCTGTATGGAAACCCTCCGACTCATTAAAGAGGAAGAGAAGGAGAAAGCTGAAGAAAAAGCAATAGCCTTGGAGAAATCCAAGATGTATGTATTTATAGGAACTCATGAGCATACACATGAGCACCTTCATGAGTTCACTGACATCGACGAAGATATGGATCCAGCTGCTGCAGTGGAGAAGTCAGAAATACAGCAGGATCTACAAGATCTAGAGCCATGCATGAGCAAAGCCTACTAGAAGGTCCACTCAACATAAAATCCCACTATGGACACAGCTGAGGATGTTCTCAATACTCAGAGCCAAGTCAGTGAGAAGACGGCTCTATGAGATTTAATTTCGATGATGAGCCAACACCAGCCTCATCATCTTCCGATGACGTTAAGACAGTGAGGCTCGGTCGGTGGGCAAACAACCTTAAATTCCCGATTGAAACCGTCTCAATCGTGCATAGGCTCCCATATCTGCAGCGAGAAGCGACTGACTGACTCACTCGCAGAGACTTCTACAATCGCAACAAAAATTGCCGATAATGACGCTGCCGCCGAGGCACAAAGAGCTAAATCATCGCAGGCACCTCAAAATCATGAAATACCTCTTGTGCGCCATGACATTTTTGAAGATATGTTCCCATTCTCGAAGAATCTGCCCGACATGGAGGAAGAATCTACTACGGATTTAAAGACATATACGGTGCAGGAAGAGACAGTCATTCCCACACACGATTGTGCGGAGACTTTAATTTTGATGAAGAATGGCCGGCGGTGAGTCCAACCCGACAGATGAGTTCCGTGAAGCCTTCAAGAAGATCTGCGGAGAGATTGAAAAGATGGAACATCACCAGGCCTCTCTAGACTTGCGTTTGGACAATCGAGATACTACCCTCATAGCTGATTTGAGAGGGATTGTAGTACGAATAAGGGAATAGGCTCAACAGCAGACTGCCATGAGAGCGGAATAGGTCTGTTACTTCAAAGCATTTCTTGCAAAGATGCTCGTATTGAGTGCGGATAATTCTATGTATCAATAGAGAATGAAGGAATATATAACGAGGATAGAAATGTCCCACAAGTTGGATATGGAGTGCTACAAAGACTTTCACAAGGCGAGACAGTAGGAGTCGAAGGCTACTCGCTTAGAATTTCATAAGGCGTACGATGCAGTAGACTCCAAGCAAAACTCAACAAACAGTCGGCTGGATTTTCTCCTCAGTCGATTGTTCCCTGGGATACCTCTCTCTTTTGGTGATGATGCCAAAAATGGGAAAGAGGATACCCTTAAGGGACTGAAGGAAGAAATGAAGAAAGGAGGTGACACAACCGAGGGGAAGAAGTTCAAGGATTTAAAGTTGATGTATGTTGAAACCCCATAGCTTGGTGAAGTCACTGCCTCAATTCTCAGCAAGCTACCTGTGAACCTTCCTATCGAGAAAGCTGTAGTGGCTATGGCAGATAAAGAAAGGTCATTGAAGCTGCATTTGATAAAGTAGCTGAGAAGCAGTCAGCTCGCGTGGATGAACTTTTGAAGCAATATGGTGGTCCTCCAGCCGGAAAGGACTATGCTACAATTAAGCCCCCAAAGGACATGACAATGCCTGATGCTGGATCTGAGCTCAGATCTATAGAAGAGTTTCAAACTCTCGAAGCAGAAGGATATTTTCAAGGAATGACTCTAACTCAAGCATGGGATGTATATTGGGAGAAAGGATTGGAAGTATGCAAATCGGTGAGAAGAATGAGACTTCAGTGACCCATTCGGTGGTAAGTCTAAAGCCCTCGAACAGTATACACCAAGAGGTTGAGGAGCTGAGTCAGAAATAACGTAAAAATATAAGAAACACCACATGCATAAAAAAAGCTTAAAAATAGGTAAAAATTATATTTACACATTGAACACTACATGGAAACAACAAAAAAAAATTTAGAACAACATTAAAATATTATAGAACAACACCGAAACAATAGAAACAATGTACAAAATAATACATGAATAAAAAACAACATAAAAAATAGGTAAAAGTTGTTTTGAAACATCGAAACATCAAAGAAACAACATAGATACAACAAATAAATAAATTTAAACAACATCGAAACAACATATATAACATATAAAACAATACATGAACAAAAAAACAAAACCAAATAAAAATAATCAAAAAATATGCAGGAGCATAAAAAGAGAAAAAAGTAGGTACAAAAGGAAAAAAATAGGAACAAAAGTGATAGGAGCGCATTTTGTGGTATGTTTATTTAAAAGATGGTATTTAATGTAATTTCCCCAATATAAAATGACTCCTTCATACGTCTCAATTTCTGAATTTCTAGGGAGATAAGACATCTTTTGAGTTTGGTGTAATTATATGGAATATTCGATTTGAATTGACTTGCACCCTAATCAACAATTGCTATCGCGGCCTAGGGATGGCAATGGGGCGGGTCGGGGCGGGCCGGCCAGTACCCATGCCCATCATGTGCCTAGAGAGGGTCGGGTCGACCCGCCACGGGTCGCGTGGCGGGGCGGGGCGACCCGCTCTGCCCCGTTTTGAATTAAATTAAATTAAAAAAATGCAAAAAAATATGAAAAAAATATACATTTATAAAATATTATTTATAAAATCTATTACTATCAATTTATAAATATTAAATATAATGTAAGAATGCATAAAAATTATATTAAAATATATATTATATATATAAAATATATATTAAAATATATTTTTTAACTTAAAATTATAGGCGGGGCGGGGCGGGTACCCGCGGGACGGAAGTGAGACCCAGACCCGCCTTGCCCCGCCCCGGGGCACGGGTCGGGTTGACCCAAACGGGGCGGGCCAGGGCGGGCACCCACGGGTCGGGTCAAAATTGCCATCCCTCGCCTATCCAAAAAAAAAAAACAATTTTAACCAAATAATCCTTCTTTTTTGTTTTTGAAACTACCAAGAAAGTTACAATTGCCATATATCCTAGAAATAGATGGCCAAACTATTCCCGGGTTTACTTAAAGAAACCTACCCATAGGGCCCATGGTTTATCATGTGGGTGTGTATATGTATGTTGATCCAAGGGCGGCTAGTGGCAGTAGTAGGGTAGGCTAAGAAGCATTGTTCTAAGAATCCACGATTAGCCTCGATAATTAGTTCCCACCTGGGCGCTAGGCCCCTCTTGTCTGCCTACGTTATTCTTCCGATTAGGCCCTGCCTTACCCCACTCAGGTGCTAAGACCCAGTCTGCCGCCCGACTAGCGTCTAGCGCTTTTTTAGAACACCGCTAAGACGTAAAAATTTCACTACAAAAATTATATATATAGAACAAAGATTTTGTGTATATATATAACAAATAACTACAATACTACATTATTTCTCAATTAGGAGTACAAACTACTTCGTAGGAGAAAATAATATAGTGGTGTTTTGGTTTGGATCACATGAGTTCGGTGTCCTGAGGTAAGAACGTAAGGACAAATCTGGATTGTTGATATTTTGTTTTAATGGTCAAAATTTTTTTTGTCATTTTTTTATGTTTAGCCATTTTTTTATTAGTTTAAAGAGCAATAGAGTAATATCATATCTAGTTGGATAAGTCAAATGGATGATTTGGTCATTTTTAATGCCTACGTTTAATGGCAGTTTCCTAGTTTTGGGATTCTAATTGATTTTTCATATGATTTTTCGGCCACCTCATTAAGTTCGCTCACATATGTCTCTTTCTCCTATTGTTCTCTAATTGACGGAAGTCAGAGTGTTTTCTCCCTTGATAGTTTTTCTTCGTGTGTCGACTTTAGAAGTGCTTGTCATCGATTGGGACCGACATAATTTCTTGGAGAGGTATGTATTGTGTTGTCATTTAGTTTGAGATATTGTTTCACTCCTTTTTATTTCGATTTTAATCCCTAATTTTTTTTGTATAGGCTTTACATTTATTTACGGTTTTTCTGAAATTGATGTTTTTATTTATGAAATTATAGGTATATTGTATCTATTCGGTGGATGAGTTTTGTTTGGGTTGAAGGGTTTTTTTTCATGTCAGAAAAAATTCTACTTCCAGGCCCGTGTTTGGTCGAATTAGTGTGTTGTTGGGAATGTGTTAGGATATGGATTCATGGGGTCTGTTTTTTCTGAGTTTTGAAGAGTTTATGTATTATGTTATTTTTGTTATGGGTTGTAGTTGGGGAAAATATTCAAAACAGTTTTTGGTTAGTTTTTTGGTGGTTTTAAGAAACTTTTTGAATTTGGCCGTGATTTTTTTTTTGATTATGCATTACGTTTTATTGCTAGTTTAGTGATATGTTGTTGTTTGAAATTTAGAAATAAATTGGTATATAATTCAGATAGGATGGTTGGTTTTTGTTGTTTATGTTGTACTTTTTATTGCCCACTTAGCAATAATTTGTTGCATTTGTTCTACTTTTATTTATCCTTTTGGGAATTTGCATGAGGAATGATATGTTTTCTTGTTTTATGGAACTTGTATTGTGTATGTGGTTAAGCAACAGAGAAGTTGTTTTGGTTTGGTTGACTTGTTGCTAATTTATTATTTTTATTTGCACATTTAGTTGTTGGTTATTGTTTTTTTATTATTAGGTGTTTTGGCTTGTAGTATGATGATTAATTTGGACATGCGTTTGGTTTGTTTGACTTGTTGCTTATTTATTATTTTTGTTTGAACATTTAGTTCTTGGTTATTGCTTTTTTATTAATAGGATGTTGCTAGTAATGTCTATATTCTTATATATTGAAGTTGATTTTTTTTTAATATTTTTCTAATTACCATGGTGTTTGTTAAAAGTCTGAATTGTAATGGCGAAGGATAGCCGGAAAAGAAAGGTTATATCAAGTAGCGAGGATATATGATAGCAAGGATAATAGTGATGTTGGGAAGGAGGATGAAGGTAAGAACGTCGTTACATATAAGAAAGGAAAGAAAAAATCCTACATTGGTGACTAGATCCACGCCTAGGATTTTTGTCGAGTGTATGCACAAATTGAATAATTTTCAAAAGTGGGTTGTTATTGAGATAGGTTTTGGGAGCTTGCTAGATTTAAAAATTAAAGAGATACCATCTCAGTTTAATCATTGGTTAGTTGATAATTTTAACACGACGAGTTGTGAGTTGATGCTACCGAGGGGAAAATCTGTCACATAGATGCTATTGACGTTCAACGTGCATTGGGTTTCCCATTCAGATATATGTCTACATTGAAGAAGACAAAATCGGAGGATCGTCGACTTCCAGATGAATGGAAGTATTTGTTTACGGTTGAAACTAAGAAAAATGAATCAGGAAGAAGTCGTGTAGGGTTGAAACTGGAAAAAATGAATCTGAGAAAGTTGGTAAGATTGTAGTGGCGCAAGTAGCTAAGAAGATGGTAGAGTATCTTGATGGTAGAGACTGGTTCAAGAGACATTTTATAGTCTTGGTTGATTCATGTATCATCGATAGTATTGAAAATGCATATGTGAACTTGCTTTATGAAAAGTTTACGTGATGTGAATAACATTACGTTAAACACACTGATTGAAAGTAGGGTTCAGTGGGAACACAATAAAAAATATCGTTTTAATGGTCCGTTGTTGTTTTAGCAGTGAGATTTGAGTTTTATGTTGTGAAATTATTGTACTTTTAACTTTTAATTTTTGTCTATTTTTTTTTATTTTGGCGCAACTATTTTACATGGATAAGTGGTTGTTCTCCATCAGTCCGCTTCGAGGACCGTTCCGATATTACATGCTTGGACAAACAAAAATTTAAGAAAGACAGTCACTAGAAAGAAAGGATTAGGCGGTTTTCGGTTGGGTTATGTTGAAAGTCCAATTGTCATGGGTGAGCCGGACAAGAAATTCGTTACTGGAGGAGAATATATGAACCAACCATCCTCATCAATTGGTGGAGACAACGGACATGTAGCTTTGATTAAATCACAATTGTAGTTGTTTGTTAATCTTGTTTATTACCAACACATGTTTTTTTTGAAATGATTTGACTGCCTTTAATAAGAGTTGTCATATCTTGCTCTCACTGTTTTGAAGACTTTTTTTTTAGTATTCTTTGATGTTTAATTATGTCAATGAGTTTTGTTTCCTTACATGGAAGTTGGTATTTGTACAAGATTTATAGTTAGATTTTTTTTTTCTGCTTTAATAGTACATGTTTCTTGCTCTCGTTTTATAGAAGAGTTGCCCTTTTAGTATTATTTAATGTTTAATTGATTTTAGTTTGTTCTATATCACTAAGTTTCTTATATGAAGTTGGTATTGCTTCCTTAATACTAGATTTATGCTTTAATGGTACACGTTTCTTGCTCTAATTGTATAAAATAGTTGCCCTTTTAATATTCTTTAATGTTTTAAGTTTGCTTATATGAAGGTGGTATTACTTCCGAAGTACTAGATTTATACTTTAATAATACATGGTTATTGCTCTCGTTGCATAGAATTGTTGTCCTTTGTTAGGAAATTTATTTGTATGGATTTTTATGATGCTTGGAAATTTGGATTAGAAAGTTGGCACCCCATTATCTGTAGGGATAAAAACAGTTAACCCTCCAAACTGTTCAGGTTTTTACACTTTGCCATACGAACTTTGAAACGTTATAGTTTGCCATCTCAACTTTACAAAATTTTGCACTTTGCTTAAAATTCCATATTTACCCCTGGTTTCATAAAAGCTGGTTTTCAGTTCACCCTCTAAACTTTAAAGTTGTGCACTTTACCACCTGAGCCATAAATTTTATTGTGCTTTCTATATTTACTCCTCAAAGGTCTTGCGATCCTCGAAAATGGTATCAGAGCTAGGTTTATTAAGAACTTTTAGTTATATTTATTATATTTATGTAATTAACAATTGGTGAGGAGAATTTTCTCCGAGAATATGGATTTGGACAATTGTCCAAGATGTACCCCTTACAGGACATATCTTCAAATTTTGACGATACATGCACAAGATCACCAAGACAAGATAATATATTGGAACAACTAATATGATGAAAAAGAACGTGCAGGAGCTGATATGAAAACCTTGAGACATTGCGAAAGACAAGCGACATATTATCTGAGTTTCTTTACGGTAAACCAGATATTATAAGTTGATCTGATGAATCGCCAACAAGCAGTCCATGAAAATTCCCATCAGAATAATGATTCCTGATTGTGTACCAGAATGGAACGAGATACTTCCGGACACATCTAAGATCTCAAAAGATATTAGGGAAGTCCAGAAGACGATGCAGAATTATGGCAACCACCATATTGATCTACCAGCACAAGACCATGCAACTGGAAATGACAAGAGCCCAGCTCACAAGACGCGTTATCCTCGAGGACCACGTAAACCAAATTTTTAAAAGATTCCCCGACAAACATCACATGGGCTGAGTCACACGGAAAGAAAAGAAAAATAGCTGGCGAGGCAATAATGCAGGATATGACGTAAGCAGTGACGTCATATATATCAACAAGATTTGGAGTCCGCCTTTCAAGTCCGGATTCAAGTCTATAAAAGCCGAGAGTTGAAGGAAGCTGTGAACATCGAACATTTCCCTTAGTTTTCTTATAATAAATTCTGAGAGAAAATTTGTAATATTTTGAGTGTTTTAGTTTTAAGTTTTATGTATCTACGAGTGCAAGCCTCATATATGAGAGGCTAAACAAGTATTATCCTCCCAAAAGGAGATTACTAATGTAATAAATATTTCGTGAAGTTCTTAATAAATAATGGCTTTTTGTTCAACATGTGTTCATAATGTTCTATTAATTCATCCCTTTGAAGAATTACTTTATACGCCTGGAGTAGGAAACGAACCAAAGCTGTGTTGAGCAGTTGCTGAAGGAGTCGGATAACTTGTAGATCATTTTCCCTGTTGGTTGAAGTTGAACAGTGTGAACTGTTTGTCAAACGGTCTAGGGGCCGTAATTTTCCGACTGGTGGTGTTGCGAGCCATCTCACCCGTCTTTGTCAGTTTTGGTCAAAGAAGGTATGAATTTTAAGGGATTTATTAATTTTACGAAAGCATGTTGGGCCTGATATGGTCGTAATGGACTATTTTCATTTTCAGTCTAAAGACCCAATTTGTATACGGATATATACTTGAAATGAGATCTTGATATATGTATGTCATGTTGAGTTTATAGGCTGGAAACCTGACATGATCCATTTAAAAACTCTGAATAGAGACTGGATCTAAGTAGGTGTAACAATGCCATGAATAAAACAAGTGACAGAAAATAAGGGCTCTCATTTCTAGAAAAATCCGGAAAATAAATTATTTACGGAGTAAAATTTTATGTTTATTGTTTAGAGATAATTATTTTTAACCACCCCAACTTTACCCCTTTTTACACTTCACAACCTAGACTTTGATTCGTAACCCTTTGCACCCTGAACTATGAAAATAATTACACTTTGCACACTATGGACAATTTTACCCCTAGGATTTTATTCTTTAATAACAATAGTTCTAGTTATCCCTCTAAACTCCAATTTGTGGCAACTTACTACATAATAATAAATTTATTGCATTATTCAATAAACATAAAAATTTACTCCATAATCAATTTGTTTTTCGGATTTTTTGAGAAATAAGAACCATTATTTTCAGTAACTTGTTTTGTTTGTGGCATTGTTACACCTATTTAGATCCAGTCTCTATTCAGAGGTTTTTAATGGATCATGTCAGGTTTTCAGCCTATACGCTCAACAAGACATATTCTTATTAAGATCTTATTTCAAGTATTTATCCGTATACAAATTGGGTCTTTAGACTGAAAATGAAAATAGTCCATTACGACCATATCAGGCCCAATATGCTTCCGTAAAATTAATAAGTCCCTTAAAATTCATACCTTCTTTGACCGAAACAACACCGGGTGAGATGGCTCGCAACACCACCCATCGGAAAATTACTGCCCCCAGATCGTTTGACAAACAGCTTATCACCATTCAACCTCACCCTCAGGGAAGATGATCTGCAAGTTATCCGACTCCTTCAACAATTGTTCAGCACAGCTTTGGTTCATTTCCTACTCCAGGCGTATAAGTAATTCTTAAACGGGATGAATTAATAGTACATTATGAACACATGTTGAAGCAGAAAGCCTCTTTTTATTAAGAACTTATCGAAATATTTATTACATTAGTAATCTCCTTTTGGGAGGAGAATACTGGTTTAGCCTCTCATAGATGACGCTTGCACTCGTAAATACATAAAATTTAAAAACTAAAACACTCAAAATATTACAAATTTTTTTCAGAATTTATTATAAGAAAACTAAGGTAAATGTTCGATGTCCTCATCTTCCATCAACTCTCGGCTTTTATAGACTTGAATCATGAATTGAAAGGCGGACTCCAAATCTTGTTGATTTTTATGACGTCGCTGCTTATGTCATATCCTGCATTATTGCCTCGCCAGCTATTTTTCTTTTCTTTCCGCGTCAAATTTCGGCCCATGTGATGTTTGTCGGGAATCTTTTAAAAATTTGGTTTGCGTGGTCCCCGAAGATAACGCGTGTTGTGATCTGGGCCCTTGTCTTTTCCAGCTGCATGGTCCAGTCGGTCGGGTTTGGGTCGAAATCCTTTCCCAAACTCGGGTTCTTTCTATTCGAAGCATGCTTGACAGATCCAATCGATCCAACGGCCAACATGCGACATGTTACAGAATTTTCGGTAGGTTTCTTTGCTAGCCGCAATCTTGTTCTCCCAGAGTATTCTTCTCTTTATCTCAAAAAGTTCCTCTGCGAATCCTGCTGTTGATCCAGTCATCGAATTCAAAAGAAATGATCCATTTGCTGAATTCTGGAAAAACTTGAATGGATATTTGACTTTGTCCATTTCGGTTAGACAAACCCAAAGTCCCCATGCTCGACTTGTAGAAGCTTCGTCTTCAGAAATTACTCCTACTAACATTGGTACTTCTTCCGGTGAAGCTGCCTTGATGTATTTTAAAGCATTTCCATCCGGTCTTCTTAGCTTGATGAAATGAAAATCTTCATTAAAGCCTTTCTTATTTGGTCGGGAGCCGTGACCGATAAAATACGAGTTCCAAAATATCTCCTCTCGGCCAAATATGGATTGTTGGCCCAAGTCTAGTAAATCGCTTCCCTAATCCATTTCGGTAATTTTGAAATTTCTAGAATCGGGTGATACAAAGATAAATTGAAGCTAAAGCTCCCAAATTATATCATTCTTGAACTTCATTTGGATGACTTCCTGCTTTCATCCAAATTCGGGATACTTGCCCGAGATATCAACCATTGTTTTTTAAGGTTAATACATCTTCTTGTAAATAATTTCTCTCAATGCCTTTGATATACCCGCATTGGATAAATCCTAATCTCGTCGTTTGAACCTTAGATTTGCCTATATGTGGCCTAAGACTCAACTCTTCCTATTTTACCCCGCAGGTGCTAGGTTGACTCAAGACTCGAGGTTGTGACACCAAGCTTCAACATTCGTTATAGTTTGTACACCTCGGGGGATGCATCACCGCAACACTTGTGATTATGGTACTTGAATCCATAACCTCCGGGTTAGAGCCCCATTCTCTATTCTCCCCTTTTTGCATCGTGGGAGATGCAAAAACTGAGGAGAGGCCCTTGCAGCCGCTAAGAACAATTGTTCTTGAGCGAACTAGCATGCTCGTATTTGACTAGAAATGGATTTCGGTCACCTATTGAAGTCTTCCATCAACACGCATTGAGACATAACGTCCCAAAATCTCATTCTAGACTCTCAGGTTTTCCCGAGATGTCTTACTCGTTTAAGGACCTCAAAGCAACGCGTCCTTCCATCTCGTGTCAAAAATCTGCAAGAACATTTTCATGAGATTTTATAATGACAATATCATAATCATAATATTGACATTCAACTTGCCATCTAAGTAATCTAGCATTTTCTCGGTTTTGATTCAATTTTGTTTTGTAAAAGCCTTGACACTTGAATTATCAATTTTTAAAGTAAACTTTTAGCCAAGTAAAAATAGAGGCCATTTGTGTATATCTCGTTGATATGCCATCTTCCCGTTTGTGTGCACTTTTAGCTTTTGTAAGAACAACTGCCCACCAATAGTCACTGGCATCTGTGTATAGAACCAGTTCATCTTCATCTTGTGGAATTGTAAGTTTTGGAAGCTTTTTACAAACTTCTTTATTATGTTTTATTCCTTCTTGATGTTCATCTTCCCATTTGAATGTAGCATCTTTTTTGAGCAATGGGCTAAACACCTTCCTGTAATGTGCTAGATTGTTTATGAACATTCTAGCAAAATTAACAACTCCAAGGAAACTGTGAAGCTGCTTCTTGTCTTTTAGTGTATCTGGAAATTCTTGTATCTTTTCTACAATAAGACTTTGTAGGATGATTCCAGATTCGTCAATTTCAATTCCGAGGAATTCAATCTGTCTTGAAGCAATCACCGCCTTCTTTTCTGAAAGCACTAATCCTTCTTTGTGGAAAACATCCGAAAATATTTCCAAATGTTTGAGATGCTCCTTCATGTTCTTTGATGCGATAAGAATGTCGTCGATATACACGAACATGAAACTGAAATAACCTTTGAAAAGATTATCCATCTTCCTTTGATATATCTTGGGTACGTTAGCCAATCCCATAGGCATCACGTTCCAAATATAGTGTCCTTGTGGTGTAGAGAAAGCTGTAAATTTCTTACTTTCTTCCTCCATCTTAATCTGGTAAAATCCACACTTATAATCGAACTTTGGGAATATCTTGGCCCCTTTGATATAGTTAACCATATGTTCTCAGCTTGGGATATAGTATCCATTGAACTCCAAAATGTTATTAATCCCTTTGTAATAAATAACAAGTCTTGGCTTTCCTCTTTTAATTTCTCCATAGTTTCTGACTAAGAATCTTGGACTGCTATATGGAGAAACTCCTGGTGAAATCAACTTAAGGTCAAGATGTTCCTTAAGTATCTTCTACATATCCTCAAGATCCTCCTGATTCATAAGGATTGGTTTGAATCTCACGAACTCGTACTCTTTTGCTGGTTTAACCTTTAAGGATGATTTGAGCTCGTTCTTATCCCACCATGCCAGAGGATTTTCATTATAATTCTTTTGGATCTTCTTCTTGATATCCTCAAGTGATATTTGTTCTTCTATTGTAACATCACTCTGTGGATTCTCCATTAGGCTCATCATCAATTCTGCAATAGCCTCTGGAGGTACTCGTTCTTCTCCTTGTATTCTGAATGAATACAAGTCATTATCCCATCGTTTTATATCTTTTTGCTTCAAACCATATTGTCGAAAGGATAATAATGCATCACCAAATATTCTCTTATCCGCCATTTTTGGATTCCGAAGTTTGGCTTCATCACCACGCTTGCTGCGAAAATTAATAGGCATTTTTCTGTAAAATGCTTCCTACAGTCTCTGGACAATGATCTTATGATCACATAATGTTGTGAAAATAAGTCTTCTTGTCTCATTTTCCTGTGTAAATTGCTTGAATGTTTGTAGGAAATTGTTTCCTAGCAACACATCTGCTCCTGTATCATGGAAATATATTGGTAGCGTCTTCACTTTGTACCATTGGGTACCGCCTGATTTCTGCTTGTTTAATTCCTCTATTAAGAATAAGAATTATTTTAGAGAAATCTCTTCCTGCAATAGCTGGTAAATCTTCTCCAATTTCTTTAGGAAAAACATCCGGCTTTTATAAAGACATATTCCTAAGCACTGAATCAATATAGGCGACGAAATATTCGGCCTTGTATTCAACATATAACATTCTGATAGAAATGTATATGGAGAATGGGCTAGTGGTCATCTGATTCTGTATCTTTTATCCACCACTGTGAACTCCATTCCATCTTATAATCTTTCCCAAGGTTTATGATCCTCAAGAAATTCAATACCCAGTATTAACTGTTCTGGGATTTTTCCTGCTACTCCTGTGATAGTTAGCTCGATTTCTCCTATCTTCAGGCTTCCTTGATACATTCCAACTATAGGTTGTTGGAGATATTATAAAACATCACAAGGAAAAATATTATCCTTTTGAGTGATGTCAAATATTACTTCAACTTCTCTTCATCCTTCTAGGCATTTTAGCTCTCCTTGTGTTTTGAAAATATCTGGAATGCATTGAACTGTACTCGGTTTCTTTTCTTCCCAACGGTTACTGCTTATCATTTTGTCTTGTTGGAAAGACATCCTTCTTGGCTCAACTCTGAGGCTTCGACTTTTGTTGAAGACTGGTTGATCTTGAATTATCATATCAATCTCCTTTATAGTTGGAGATTCAATGATTTCTGGTAGAACTACCCTGGCAAAGTCCTCAAAGATTCTTGGGACTTCAATAAATTCCTTTCTCAAGAATACCTTTGAATGATGTTTATTCGATAGAGCATAGGAAATCTTGTATGTGATCGAGTAAGGTCTATTCCCTTCTTTCATTAAATCGACTCTTTTGAAATCTTGATGAAGGGTTAGAACTCTGTTGATCTCGATCTCCCAAATTATATGCAATTCTAGGATAGACATTAAATGCCAATTTTCCTGCATACAAATTCCCTGTAACCGCTCCAAGGCACGAATCCTTGAGATGTGAGATTCGTTTGTCAAAGATGGCCAAATTTAGTGGCCAATCTATTCATTCCTTGAATGTTGCCTTAATAATAACTCTTATGACTCTAATATAAATCCATGAAAGTGTGTTGGCAACGTCTCTTTTGACTGTGTTTTTGATCTCCTGGATTTCTCTGTAAGGGACCAACTGCATCTCGATCAGGTTACCAGTGAATTCCATTGGGATGGCAAATTCTCCAGTAGTTACAATGTGGATAATTTGGTGTTTTCTATTACGAAACCCAATTTTATCCAAGGCCTTCTGCATAGCTCAAATTGTAAATACATCGTATATCTGAAGCTTTGGATCTTCCTTCATAATTCTCATAAGAGTCTTATGAGAAACCGTAGTGTGGGAGAGAAATCCTGACATATCCTCCCTAACTGTTTGCTGAAGAAATTCTTGTTCACTCCGATTCTGAACTGGATTCACTTCCATCATCAGAATAGATCTATTCTTCATAGATGCTTTCATCTGAGGGTAGATCAACAAATTGATACACCATGATCAAATCTTGATAATAGACAACTTCTTCAAATTCTGGTGTTGCTTCGAACTATCTGATTCCTCGTTTCTGGTTCTCTGGGCAATCTGTTAAAATATGCCCTCTTGCTCCGCATGTCCAAAGAATTACATTCTTTGAAACTTTCATTAGCTCGGTATGAGCTCGCCCGAAAGTTCTTCTCCTGGGTTTCTTTGGTACTTGCTTGATTAGAACCTGATGATGCGGCTCTACTTCTGCTTGGTGTTGGTCTTAACCTTGATTTGTAACTTCGGGCTTTTTGTTTTGACCAGAACCTTCTAGGTCTCCATGAAGACCTATTTCTTTTGTTTTTACTTCCCCGGTGGTATGGATGGCTTCTCTCTTTCTTCTTCTTATGCCGCCTGGGTTGATCTTCCACAACTGTTGGGATATCATCATCGATACAACATAGAGGAACTGATTAGTTAATTCCTCTTAATCGCTTGTAATTCTGGTATAGTGCTGCCTAATAGAACCATTCAGATAGCTTGGCTTTTAGGAAAGACATTGTTCTAGCCACTGTATCCAAATCAGTTGCATCCTTGTATTCACTGATAAGCATTTCTCTCCAGGGACTTGGAATCTTTGCAAAGAATAACTGTGAAGCTTCTTTGTCTCCAATCTTGGATTTCCACCGGTACTCGGTGAATAACTTGATATATTCATCAATATGACAAATATCATGCAACTTGAGGGCTTGTTTATATCTTTTTCTTTTTTCTTCTTCTAATCCTCAAAGTAGTAAGTGATTTTGAATAATTTTTCCATATCATCGACAATTCCTTTTAGTGATTCTCCCGTCAGAATAATGCGTTTTCATACTTGCTTCGGTCATATCCCATGCAATCCTTATGGATCCCTCAAGACTCATTTCAAGGAGTAAAATGAAGGAATCTTTCTTAAGATCAAGGATACCTGCTGCAATCCTCATAGCTGATGCCCATTCATCAATGAGAACTTCTCAATTTTTAAAATCTGGGATATCCAAATTTAACATCAACCCATATGGATGTATTGGGTCAAGATGTGATCTTCCATAAGGCGTTTGATAAACATTTGGCTTTCTAGGAGGTTGTCAAGTTCCCACAAGAGGGGGTCGAGCTCCTGTTCCTAAAAGTGTTTCATTCCCTGTGGTGGAGTCTCCAACGTGATGCATTCTCTCATCCTGGGTTCCATGATTTGAACCCACACTTTCTGCGACATTGGGATTTACTGGTGGCGGTGGAATTGGTCTACCTTGAGGGTCATAGGTAACCAAAGTTGTTCCATCTCATGTGTTCATCTTTAAATCTACAGATCCTAATCATGCGAAGGATTCTGCAAGGTCATGTAGATCTTTAAGATTCATTTTCTCCATATCCATCACTTTTAATTTGTGACGGGTTTTCCTTTGATGATAGCAATAAGCTTTTCATCATCTGTCATTTTTCGTACCACTTCGGTTGGTTTTCCTTTTGGTGTAAATAAGGTAATCGTCCCAAATCAATACGTTTCTTTCCTCCTGGATGAACTTGGTCATGGCCCTCCTCCATTCTTGACTCGTTTCTGAATATCATGAAGGATTGCAAGAGTCTCCTTCTGATATTTCACCATCGTCTCCATCTGGTTCTGGATATGATGAACTTGTGTAGGTAAATGAATATGGTGGTTGCCATAATTCTGCATTGTCTTCTGGACTTCCCTAATATCTTTTGAGATCTTAGATGTGTCTGGAAGTATCTCGTTCCATTCTGGTACACCATCAGGAATCATGATTTTGGTGAGCATTCTCATGGACTGCTTCCTGATGATTCATCAGATCGACATATAATATTTGGTTTACTGTGAAGAAACCCATATAATATGGCGCATGTCTCTCGCAGTGTCTTAAGGTTTCCCTATCGGCTCTTGCTTGTTCCTTTTCAACATATTGGTTGTTCCAATATGCTATCTTGTAATGGTGATCTTGTGCATACATCGTCATAATTTGACGATATATCCTATAAGGTGTACATCTTGGACAATTGTCCAGATCCATATTTCTCGGAGAAATTCTCCTCACCAATTGTTAATTATATAAATATAATAAATATAACTAAAAGTTCTGAATAAACTTAGGCTCTGATACCATTTTCGAGGATCGCAAGACCTTGGGGAGTAAATGTAAAAAATGCAATAAAATTTATCACTTAAGTTGCAAAGTGCAACAACTTTAAAGTTTAGATGGTAAGCTGCAAACCAGCTCTCATAAAACCAGGGGTAAATTTGGAATTTTATGCAAAGTGCAAAATTTTGTAAAGTTGAGGTTGCAATCCGAACTTTTCGGATTGCAAAGTGTAAAAACTTGAATAGTTTGGGGTGTTAACAATCTTTATCCCTATTGTTTAATACAATAAATTTATAATTATGTAGTAGTTTGCCACAAATTAGAGGTTAGAGGGATAACTAGAACTATTGTTATAAAAGAATAAAATTCTAGGGGCAAAATTGTCCATAGTGGGCAAAGTTTAAAAAATTTCATAGTTCAGGGTGCAAAGTGTCACGAATCAAAGTTTAGGTGGTGAAGTGTAAAAAGGGGTAAAGTTGGGGTGGTTAAATGTAATTATCTCATATCTGTATGTATTTCAACTTTGTAATAGTTAGAATATAAGATGAGTTATCGAGCAGCCAAGTTAAAGATGCAGAAGACTTGCTTAAGAAGTGCAGAGAAGATTCAATTGTGTTGCAGCTGAGTAGCCAAGAAGAAGTTCAGTCAAGTCAAACAGTTGTGTCTTTCAGTAGACCTACAACAGAGTCATCCAAGGATCGAGGAGAAGACTCAACGTTTGGGGTAAAGTAGCTGAAAAAATCAAGTCAACTGAGAAAGGGCCCATTGTACTAAAATCGAAGGAGATACTTCTTTTAGTAATAACTACATATTGCAACATAAAAGTTCTCAATCTTGAAGCGTGCAAAGAGAACAAACCAATGGGAACCTACTGAGACCTGCCACCTTTTCTGAAAAGTTGCAGAAAACATTAAACTAGGAAAGGTCTCCATCACATGTTGCAGAACAAGACAAGCCAACGAACAAAAAGTGAAGTTTGAGTTTGTCTATCTCTCCAATGGATAAATATTTCAAGCAAGCATCTACAATATTCTCTCACGTGATGCTTGCATTAAATGCGATGTTATTAATGTTTTTTGCACATTTTAAGCTGGACCATTGATCACATTTCAAATTTTAAGAATCCCGAAACAACATATTCATGTGTCATATATATTTATATGTATCAGATTTCAATTTGTCTCTCTTCTCACATTACTCTCAAGCATTCGAACTCTCAGAATTCTCTCTGCAAAAACCTCTTGAGTTCTTCAAGGTATTTCACGAAATTTTCGATGGCACCCAAGAAATCTTCATCTTCTACTTTGGATTTCGGTAATCTTGCAGAAAAAGTGTATTCTAGTGCACTTCTCCATGATGAAGGACTTGTCAAGCAGTCGACTGACAAGAAAAGGGCAACAAAAATAGTTTGGCATTTGGAAAAATCTGGTTTAATGAAGTTTATGTCCATGGAGATGTCTCAGACCTTCTTAAAGGTGGTTGCAATGTTCTACGTCAATGCCTCTGTTCACGATGATGACATTCACTCTTCAAATAATGGGAAAGAAGTTAAGTTGATAGGTGGAAACCTCTTAGAGTCAGATCTTTTGGCTATAGGTTGGTTGGATCACCTTATAGTGCTAACCCCTCAGGACCTAGACAGGTTTGTGTACCTAAAACTTAATTTCATTGATTGCAAGTTCAGGGAATGACAGAGTGCCAAGAAACCTGGTACATGGATAGTGTTGTTCAGACACATGACAGGGAATAAAAAGAATTTATCAAACTTAAAGGAGTCAAGCAGCTAAAGTTATATTTGGAGGAAATGAAGCTCCAGGAGAAATCAGACGCAATGGATCCATCAAGAAGAATGGAGTAGAAATCATAGATATAGCTTATGTTGAAGGGTTGAACTTCAATTTGCTGAGTATCAGCCAACTCGGTGATAAAGGCTACAATATTGGATTCAACATGGCCCAAGACTGAGAATTACCGAGCAGCTGCCCACTTCTACTAAGGTTCCTCGTCTTAAGGCGAAAATAGAAGAAGTCCGTTTGGATTGCCTAAGAGATTTCGAGCTGAAGCCACTAACACTGCTTGTTACCCCTTATGAAATTTGGACAAGAAGGAAGCCTAATGTGGGATATTTCGACATCTATGGAATCAAGTGCTTCATTCATAATAATGGCAAGA
Organism: Rehmannia glutinosa; assembly: GCA_016081115.2. Lineage (NCBI taxonomy): Eukaryota > Viridiplantae > Streptophyta > Magnoliopsida > Lamiales > Orobanchaceae > Rehmannia > Rehmannia glutinosa. The sequence continues at coordinate 369,165 of JABTTQ020002785.1, forward strand.
CAATTTGAAAGATTTTAATGCTAAAGCTGATGAAGGTATCTTCTTAGGATAATTAGTTGAAAGTAATGCTTTCAGAATGTTGAACAAAAGGACTATGGTCACAGAAGAGTCTATCTATTGGGTTTATGATGAACCTAATGTAAATGGAGTAGACATTGACGAGTTAGTTGAGAAGATGAATCAGCCAACTACCCAGAAGAGTCCCTATATGCTGAAGCATGTATCAAAAGACTCGATCTTGATGAGGATGAGTTAGCTGAATCTCAAAAACAGCTGGAAGGTTTGCAGCTGAATGATGAAGATAAAGAAGAAGCTGTTTAAGACAACTCAACTGCAAGAATAATCAACCCAACAGACTTACTCCAACCAGATGTGAGATGGCTGAGAGACCATCCACCTGAGCTAGTCATTGGAGATGTAAGAGAAGGAGTAAGAACAAGATCCAAAACTCAACATGAAGCTATGGTCACTTGTTTCATTTCGCAAATCGAGCCAAAGAATGTAACACAAGCATTGGATGGCACTCATTGGATTCTAGCTATGCATGAAGAGCTGAATTAGTTTGAAAGGAATAAAGTTTGGGAATTTGTTCAAAGGCCTACTCACCAAAATGTTATTGGTACAAAGTGGGTATTTTCATAAACAAGATGAATGAGGAATGATCTGTAGTAAGAAACAAAACAAGATTGGTAGCCAAAGGGTATTGCCAAGAAGAAGGTATAGATTTTAATGAAACATTCGCACCTGTTGTTGGAAAAAATAAGAGATACACAAGAATTGTTCAAATATATGCATTTTTGAATGGATGACATCATCTTTGAGATCCACAAACAAAGCAATCACCAAGATCATGGTATGACAAGTTCTCAATGGATTCCAAATGCAAAGGGAAGTTTGAGATGAGTATGATGGGAGAGTTGACATCATCTTCAAACAAAGAGGTCTTCAAGTTCTCAAAAGCAAAAGTTTGAAGGAGGTCTTAAAGTCAAGCAAATGAAGGATGGAAGCTTTATAAGTCAAACCAAATATACCAGAGATTTAATGAAGAAATTTGGTATGGAAGAGAAGTCATCTGTGAAGATTCTCATGAATACTTCTGTCAAGATGGATATGGATACAGAAGGAAAGCTAGTAGATTAGACAATATATAATGCACTTATTGGATCATTGCTCTACTTGACTACAAGCAGACCATACATCACCTTTGCAGTAGGTGTATGTGCCAGATTTCAGTCTGCACCTAAAGAAAGTCATATGACTGCAGCTAAGAAGATTATGAGATATTTGAAAGGTAACCAAGAAGTTAGCTTATGGTATCCAAAGGAAGGTGGATTCAAATTAATTGGATACTCAGACTTAGACTATGTTGGATGTAGAGTTGACAGGAAAAGTACATCTGGTACTTGTCAAATGCTTGGAAATAGATTAGTTTCTTGGTTTAGAAAGAAACAAAATTAAATAGCTACATCCACAGCTGAAGCAGAATATATTGCTATAGGTAGTTGTTGTGCCCAAGTTTTGTGGATGAGGCAGCAGCTGAGAGACTATGATATTGAAGAAAAGGAAGTTACAATTATAAGTGACAACACAAGTGCTATTGCAATTACTCAGAACTAGTATTCCACTCAAGAACAAAGCACATTGATGTTAGGTATCATTTTATCAGAGATCATGTTGAAAAGAAAGACATCACATTGGAATATGTATCAACTGAGAAGTAGTTAGTTGATATATTCACAAAGCCCGAATCAAAACTTGAAGAGCTTAAGGGTGAGATTGGTTTGATTGAGCTGGGTTAATATGCTCAGAAAACTCATTCAGCAGAGTAAGAGACAGGAGAATTGCATTTCAGAAGAGTTTTACTCATCCATCAGAGTAAAACAACCTTTGTAGTCATTCAGCAAAGTCAAGTTAGCTGAACAGTTGAGTCTCATTCAGCAGAACTACAGGAAGAGAGAAGCAGAGTCAAGTCATAAATGAAGAAAGCTAACTCATTTATGGACAAAGAAACAAAATGAGGTCGTTTGCATTAAAGCAGGAATGTTTGATGCATGACGTCAGCATCATTAAATATGGCTCATAAAAGCCGCGCAAAGAACTCCCCGATTGGATATAAATGATGTTGCATTAATTGCGACGTGGTTAATGCCTTTTTGCATGGTTTAATCCTGGCCATTGATCAAAATTCATACCTTATGGATTCCTAAACCGTCCTTTCATGTTTAATATATATTCAATTAGTTTCTCTCTCTTCTCACTTTCACTCTCAACTTTCCAAAAATACCTAAGTATTCTCTGCAAAACCCTTTTCAAGTTCTTTGAGAAATCTCAGCAAACTTCTATGGCACCGAAACAATCTGCTCTCAACTTTGCGAAACTCTCAGAGAAGGTCCACACTTGCTAATTCGTGGACTTCGAAGACCTTGTCAAGCAATCGGAGGACAAGGAACTGGCCAAGAAAATTGCACGGTATTTGAAAAAGTCTGGGCTGAAGAAATTTTTGTCAATTGAAATGACGCAAACCTTTCAAGATTGCAATTTTTTACGTGAATGTTGCGGTTCACTATGATGGTATTCAATCTTCAGTGAATAGTAAGGAGATCAAGTTGGTGGCAACCAACTTGACTAAGTACTTGCACCTTCCAAGCAACGGACTCAAGGAACTGAAGAATCATGAGTTTGACTTCATGAAAATATGGAAGGAGATCGCCATGAAGGAGGTGGCTGACAAGATGAATCCCTCAGCTACCAAAAAGGTGATTAAGGAGGAATACCAAAAGTTGATGGATGTGATAGCCAAGTGCGTGGACATGAAGTTCGGTTCATACAATCAGTTGTCCCAAGCAAAACTGACTGTGATGACTGCAATTATGGAGGAGTTGTAGGTGAACTAGAGTGAGTTCATTTCGACAAGTTGTGCCAGAATGTCAAGAATGTTAAGTTGAATGAAGGGAAGTTTGTGAAATCCCTGGGCTATGGGCTAGTCATGGGGTACTTGCTGAAGGAGGGTGAGCCCCTTCGCAAAGAGAAGCTCTTCCATGCGAACAAGAGGATGTTCAAGGCGAACCTGTAAGCTACTCAGGAAAAGGCGCATGCAAAGAAGATTGGCGCATCTGAGGGGAAATCAATGTGTTGGGAAATTTATTTGTTATATTTTGATGAATGCCATGTAAAACTTAGACTAGAAAGTTGGCACCCCATTTTTCTTGTAATTTGCATTGTAATAGATAGGGTTATACGAGCTGAGTCAAGTCAGCTATGCCTGGATAAACAAGAAGTCAACTGAAGGCTAAAATGAAGACTCATTGTGAAGAAATTGAGTATGGCAAGGAGGAGAAGTCAAGAACTCGACTAAAGGAGTATCAGCTGGTTACAGCTGTGTGAAGTGTCAGTCAAGTCAACTCTAGAAGCCAAGTCAAGTTGAAGTGACAGATGAGTCTTTCAATCATTGGAGCAGACTCAAGTCACCTGGGGAAAAGGTAGTCAAGTCAAGACAACTGAAAAGAATCCGTTGCACAGAAGTCAAGAATATTACCTAAACAAGTAATACTTCCATACTGCCATGTCTAAGCGTGCAAAAGGAATAAACCAATGGGAAACACTACACCTTGTGTCAGAACCTGGAAGGCTGCAAGACAATTAATACGAGGAAATGTCAACATCAAGGACTGCAACAAGACAAGCCAACGAACACAAGTGACTTTTGAAATCAGCCTATCTCTTCAACGAGCAGATTTTTGAAAGTTCACTATAAAAGGCTGAGGAATCACTTTGAGAAAAGGTTACTCGAACCACAAATATTCAAGCTATCATTGAATCAGTAACTCCGCAAAATATTCTCAAGTTATTCAAGTAAATCCTCAAGCCTAAATTTGAAGGAAATCAATCCAACACCAAGTCGTGAAGGAAAGACAACTTCAAATGTTGAAGAGGAAACTTTTGAAAATCAAAAGGGTCTACATTCCAAGGAGGATTGTAGAAAGGTTCAAGGTCGTCGGCAGTCTTAAGTTATTGGAGGTCTTCGTGATCAAATCCAAGGAACTTGAGCAAGTGAGTGAAGTAGCAAGGCAGCGCCCTGTGAAGAAGCCGAGTCGGACGAGAAGCCAGTGTGTGACCAAGGCATCTCGACGAGTCCCGAAGGATCAAGTCATTTGTGTGATCAAGACTTGTATCGGGACCGATAACCACTTTGTACTCGATCAATACTTAGTGGATTCCTCCGGTGTTGGAGAAGAGAAGAGTAGAAGAATTACCCCATCTTCGAACCTCTATAAAATTTATTGTGTCATTTACATTTCAAAGATTTTATTTCTCGCATATTACATTATATCTTGATAATTTGCATTCCAACTGATAACTAACAAAGTGCTAAAACCAAGTGTTAAAACAAACTTAAACCAAATTCAAGGGTGTTAAGTCTTCCGCTTAAAATCTCATCACAGCCATGTTAAAGTTTAGTCTAAACAGCTGAGTTATTCTATCAACATCTCAATCGAGTCTGTTGAGTGGCTAACTCTGCTGGTTAACTAACTTAGATGTCCTTCAAGGACTTAGCTGTGTATTTAACTCTTAAATATTTTAAAAGAACTAAAATCGAAAAGTTGGTAAGGTTTATTCAACCCCCCCCTTCTAAACCTTACTCACACCCCTTTGGACCTACAAGTGGTATTAGAGAAGTTGGTTCATTGAGCCTTCCGCACTGGTTACTGAACTATATCTCCAATCTTTCAAAGAAGTCTTTAACACTTGTTCTTACAAAAGCCATTTTCAAAACAGCAAAGTTAATATCATGGAAGCAAATTTGACACGCATCCGTATGTTCACCATTGAGGAATTTGATGACTGGAAAATACGTATGCAGGCTCATCTATCAGCTTTACATGATGAGATGTGGATAGTGATAGAGGATGGGCTACTGCAAATAATGAAGGTGAACACAAACGCAAGGAGAGTGAAGAAGAAGAGGAGGTCGCTCCTCCTAGACCAGCTATGGTTGAAAAACCAATAGCTGAATGGACAAATGATGACAGAAAAAGATA
>JABTTQ020002786.1:0-153091 GCA_016081115.2 Rehmannia glutinosa
ATGAAGCTCCTGGCTAAATAAGAGGCATTGGATCCATCAAGAGGAATGGATTAGAGATCACGATGTTGCATATGTTGAAGGACTCAACTTCAATTTACCGAGCATCACCAACTCGTGACAAGTGGCTACAATGTTGGATTCAACATGGGTACATGCCAAATCAAAGATATTGAATCAAATGAAGTTGTGCCGCAAGGATGTAGACAGTAAGAATATGTATGTAGTGAATTGGTCAATCGCAACACCCAAAGACTTTTACTAGCAAAGAGCATAAAATTAATCAAGTCAATGCCGGGCACAAAAAGCCGAGTCACCAACTTCAAAACGACAATGCTTGCCCAAGTAATCTTGTAGAAGGACTTCCGACTCAAGATACAAAAAGGAGAGTATATGTGACGATGTCGAAGGAAAACAAATCAAGTCATCATTCAAAGAAAAGAGATGCCCATCCTCAACAAGAATATTGCATCCGCTTCATATGGATCTATTTGGCCCAATGGAACCCGCCAAAGATAAGTGGAAAGAAATACACCTTGGTAGTAGTAGATGACTACTCAAGATATACATGGACAATATTCATGTGTAAGAAGAAAGAAACTCTACAAAAACTACCACAAATTTGGATGAAGAGGATTCAAAACGAGAAGAGTCAAACCATTATCAAAAATAAGATCAGAGGAACCGAGTTTGTCAATGGAATAATAACTCAGTATTGTATTGAGAATGGTATTGGTCATGAACTATCAAGCTAGACTCACAAAACAGAATGGAGTTGCAGAAGAAGAATAGAACCTCAAAGAAGCAAAGAAGGACCATGTTAGCTGAAGCAGAGTTACCAAAAAGATTTTGGGGTCAAGCAATCAACACACTTGCTACACTTAAAACAGATGTATGATAAATCGACAGTGACAAAGACTCCTATGAGATCTGGATCGAAGAAAACCAAATGTTGCATATTTCAGAATATTTGGATGTAAATGCTTCATCCACAACAATGGCAAAGACAATCTAAAGGCTTTGATGCTAAAGCTGATGAAGGTATCTTCAGATACTCATGAAAGCAAAGCCTACAGAATACTCAACAAAAGGACTATGGTTAAGAATCCATTCATGTGGTATTTGATGAGCCAAATATAAATGGAGAAGACATTAAAGAGTCAGTTGATAAGTTCAATCATCCAACCATACTGAGAAGAGTCCCTATGCTGAAGCCGAAGCTGAATTATCAATTCAGAAGAAGATGAGATAGTTGAATCTCAAAAAAAGCTGGAAAATTTGCAGCTAAGTGATTACGAGAGAGCGACCCGAAAGCCAACACAGCGCAAGTCGATCGAATCCAGCCTAACTTACCAACCCGATGTAAGATGGCTGAGAGACCATCCACGAGTAACTTGTCATTGGAGATATAAGAGAAGGTGTCAAAACAAGATCCAAGAACTCAACAAGAAGCCATGTTCACATGCTTCATCTCGCAAACAGAGCCTAAAGATGTGTCACAAGCATTTGACGACACACATTGGATTCAAGCTATGCAAGAAGAGCCGAATCGGTTTGAGAGAAATAAAGTATGGGAATTAGTGCAAAGACCCATACATCAAAATGTTATTGGAACCAAATGGGTGTCCGTAAATAAGATGAACGAGAAGGTCTACGTGGTAAGAAACAAAGCAAGACTAGTAGCCAAAGGATATTGCCAAGAAGAAGGGATAGATTTTGATGAAACATTTGCCCTCGTAGCAAGATTGGAAGCTATAAGGATGTTTCTTGCTTATGCAAACTACAAGAATTTCATTGTATATCGATGGATGTAAAAGTGCATTCCTAAATGGTTTATTGAAGAAGAAGTGTATGTTGAACAACCTCCGGATTTGAGCAGTAAGACTCTTGGAGATAAGGTATACAAACTCAAGAAAGCTTTGTATGGATTGAAGCAGCACCTGCAGAGCATGGTATGATACCTTGTCACAATTCCTAATCGAAAATGGATTCACAAAAGGAAAAGTAGATAGAACACTTTTCGTAATTCAAGACAAAAAGAGTATACCGCTTTTGTTCAAATATATGTGGATGACATCATTTTTGGATCCACTAACAAAGAACTCGTGTGAAAATTTTCAAACCCCATGCAAAGTAAATTTGAAATGAGCATGATGGGAGAGCCGACATTCTTCCTTGACTCCAGGTGAAACAATTGAAGGATGGAACCTTCATAAGTCAAACAAAATACACCGTGAGATTTTAAAAGTTTGGTATGGAGGAGAAGTCTACCGTAAAAATACCAATGAACACATCCGGCCAAAATGGACATGGATGCGCATGGTAAGCTCCAGAGATCAACAAGATACGAGCACTTATTGATCATTGCTCTATCTCACAAAGAAGGTGCCGACATCACCTTTGTTGCAGTGTATGTGCAAGATTTCAATCGCTTCCAAAAGAGAGCCATATGACAAAGAACTAAGAGAATATTGAGATACTTGAAAGGAAGCCAAGAAGTAGGCCTATGGTATCCAAAGGAAGGTGGATTCAAGCTAATTGGCTATTCGATTCTCGACTATGCTGGGGATGCAAGAGTGGACAGAAGAGCACTTCGTGCACATGTCAAATGCTAGGAAACAGCCGATTTCCGGTTTAGCAAGAAGCAAAACTCAATAGCCACCTCTACAACCTGAGTAATACATAGTCGGGGCAAAAGTTGTGCCCAAGTCCTATGGATGAGACAAAGAATTGAGAGACTATGAAGTTGAAGAAAAAGAAATTCCAATCATGTGTGATAACACAAGTGCAATTGCAATCACTCAAAATCCCCGTGTTGCACTCAAGAACAAAACATATTGATGTCGGATATCACTTCATAAGAGATCATGTTGAAAAGAAGGACATCATCCTCGAATATATCTCAATCGATAAACAACTAGCCGACATCTTCACAAAACCACTATGTGAGTCAAGATTTGAAGAACTCAACATGAGTTGGGGTTAATTGAACGAAGCCGAGACACAGAAGAATAAAAGAAGAGAAATGGAACAGAAAAGGGTGAAAAAGAGTCAAAACAAAATCACCAAGAATCACCGTATTGGAAAGACAACTACACCTAGTCAATCGGTGATACCTGAGTCACTAAGAGAATCGTGAGAAGTAGAGTTAAATCGCTAAGGGATGTCTGAATAACTTATGAGCAAAGTGACAAAAACGCAATGTTTGACTAAGCGGGGAATGTTTTAAGGAATACGTCAAAGATAATGATGATGTGCAGACATAAAGCCGCACACCAAGCTTATGATTGGATATAAATGTCTGCCGCATTAAATACGAGACATTAAATGCTCAATAGGCGTGCAAAATCCAAGCCGTTGATTTCGATCACATTTCAAAACCACCCGCACGCCCTTTCATAAACCATATTTAAACCATTTTTAAATCGCTTTCTCTCTCACACTTCTAAAATCGTTCATCTCTTTCTCTCAAAAGCAAAGGCAAAACTTCTCTCGAAACCCTATCAACCTTCAAATCAATTTCTCGAAGTTTTTCCTTGACATAATCCCGAGAAATGGCACCAATTTATGACTTTACCAAGTTAGAAAGCAAATCCACACCGCTCTACGGTGGATTTTGACGAATGATGAAACAGGTCCGACGACACCCTAGTGAAGAAAATCGAAAAGTTGGAAACGCCCCAGGACTAAAACCGCTTTCTAACGTTAGAATATCCGATGACCTATGTGGAGGAGGTCGATAATTCTACGTGAATCACGAGATTGGAATGAACATTGCTCACTACTATCTCGCCAAGGATTTCGTCAACATTGCTCACTACCCTGCAGAGGAGCATCGTGAGATTAACGGGCCGATGTCAACCTGGCCGATGCTTGGAAAGAAATAGCCAAGCCCGACTTTGCCGATAAAATAGTGTATACAAAGAAACAAGAGATCGCCAAGGAGGATTATCACAAGTTGTTGGATATAGTTGCCAAATGTATCGACATCAATTTGGCGGCTTTGACCAATCACAAAGGCAAAGCCGATTGTAAATGGCCGTAATCATCGAAGAAAAGAAGATAAATCGGGCCGAGTTTGTCTACAGCATCGCGTAACGTGGGGAACAAGTCCTTCAAAGAAGATGGCTCATTTGGAGGATCCTCAGGATATGGCCTAGTGATTGGCCGGCTATTGGAGGTGAAAGGAGTCCCTCTTAGACATGGGAAGGCATTCCATGTTAACAAGAGGATGTTCAGAGCAAACCTCTCAGCGCGGCGCACGTAAAGAGAGCTTACGCCAAGAGAGCCGACACAAGTGAGGGGGAATCACCACCTCAAGATACAGATTGTTTCTCTCCAACCAAGAAGAAAGTCGCCCCTCGCAGCCTAAGAAGATCACGCCGCAAAGAAAGAAAACTAAACATGCTCTCGCCCCGCAGAGAGTCACCCGCCCAAAGCCACTGTCTCCCGCTCGCAGCTAGCCGGGTCGAGAAGGACTCACAAATTCCTTCTCCGATCGTCAAAAAGAGGAGAACCGAGAAGCCACGACGGCCCGCTCCTCGTAAAAGACACCATCACGCCCCGCCGCTCAAGACTCGTAAGACACCGTCTCTCGAACCGTAAATCCTCCGTACAAACTAGAGACGAAGACGGATTATCAAGCGCCCGAGTCGGAGAAACCACTGAGTCACCACCACTCGCCAGAGCAGATTCCTGAGATCGGCTGAGAAGTAGAGTCTCCGATGTAGTTGATGAAAACAACCAAGTCTCGTCAAGGCGATCGCCAGAGGCAACTCAAGACACAACGTAGTTCACACAACAAACACAAGAAGAAATCGCTGAGCGGATAGTGATGTAATGATCCTATCTCCACCTTACCCGCATATCCAAAATCGTCCGCGTGAGTGGGAAAGGAAATGAGAAAAGGGAACAGCCAACGACTGAGTTTATAGAAGAAGAAGAGGAACCGCTAAATTTCCTTGGACTAAAAATCGTGCTCCCAAAGACTGATGAAGACAAATCGCTTAGACATCCCGCAAATTTTCAAGGAAAAGGAGAGAGAAAAAGCAGCGAGGAAGCCGAGGCACGTGAGAAGGCAAGCATCCGCCCTATCTCCGGCACCACGTAACACACACATCCTCTCCCTTGATGTCTTCTCGATGCTGATGAGGATCGGAGAATGTCGCTACGAAGAGTTACAAATGCAAAGAAGCATTGCACGAGTCCAGTAATCCTTCACGAGCAAAGATTGATGGAGGGACCAGGAGAGTCCTCCGTAACACACCGAAATCGATCCAATGGGAGTGGTTCAACAAATAGCCACTGTTGTTGCTGCCACCACTTCCCCACCACTCGTAAGAAGGCAATAAGGGGACATGGCGATGAACCGGGACAATGGGGACCCCAGTCGAGCCAACCCCTATTGAAGGTGTTTTACCACCGCCCCAATGGCTAAACATTCAATCGAAACAGCCGGGAGCTTGGAGACGAGTGACCCCATTCAAGTCACTCACCGGGTGCGCCACTGAGGGGAAACTCCCCTCCACCGCAGCAAGGTCGGAGGATGCCTGCAGATGACTCCACAACGAATCAAGGAGGTGAAGGAGAGAAAATTCAAACACAAGAAGAACAACAAGTTGCCATCAACGACGCTCGACAGCTTGAGACTGCCTCAGCCTGAGGTGCCAATCGCTCTGAAGGCTAATGACGCCGCGATGCAGCCGAGGCACAGGAAGGAATGCCCGGGAGTTAACACTGGCGATGAAAGTGCAATCCATGGGGTTGAGACTCCAATGGATGCCACCGTAGAAGACCCTAAGACAGCTGACACATCGCCGAAAGGGAGGACAAGGCCTCGCCTGCAGAGAGACGCCGGAGGTATTGAAGGCCCACGGGAGGTTGAGACTTCCGGGGTAAAGAAGCGATGTAGAGAACATCCCTCCGCTATCATCGACCCATCCGAGAAGGAGATAAGCGCACTTCATGATTCCCAGACAATCCTCGATGTCACTTTTCTGGGATCAAGGCGAAGAAGAAGCGAGTCATCCCCGTGACAAATCCAAAAGACTCAACAAGGATGTTCCAAGCACGAGCAAGTCTCGATCCCAAGACTACTCACAAACCTTTAACTTTGATGATGAGCCACCAATGGAAATCTCATCATCGTCCGATGACGCTCGATAAGGCCGAGGACAAGTCTCATCGAAATGGAAAAATCACCGAGACCAACGTTAAGACAACTGAGGCTCAGCAAGCCGGGTCTACTTCACAACAAAACCCACTGAACAAGAGACCACCGCGCAGCCCTCAAGCCGCAGCAGGTCGATTCCTCAAAGAACTTCACGCGCACCGCTCATCATCGAACAAATCCCAGTGGGCGGTGATGAATCTTTATAGAATCCTTTCCTTTTTCTCTCGGAGGTACCCGACCTCCATGAAGAGTCGAGAGAATGAACGCGCAAGACGCTATCACAGATCAGCCTCCCATCTTCTCATCAGTACCATTGTTCCACCGCTTATGACTTTGATGCTATATGGCCATCACCGCAAATGAAGAATCACCAAGTTCGAGAAGTGTTCAAGGCATTATTCGCCGAGGTTGAACGGATGGAGAGGCATCGTGCCTCTTTGGATATGCGATCGACAAGATGCCAACCAACAATGTACCGACTTGAGAGGCATAACAATGTAATAAGGGAATGGTGGCAACAAAGAAGAACAATGCGTGTGGAACAAGTCGATTCTTCAGACATTGTTCAACAAGCCGGTATGGAGAGTCGAAAATGCCGATGCAAAAACAAAGCCGAGAGAACATATTGAGCATATGCATGAAGCTCACACCGCCGAGATAAAGTCAGCTGCGTGAGCAAAATACAAATGATCTACATCGCTTGGAAGAACACATGACAAGAAAATTCAACCTTCTCATGGCCGAGATGAAGCCGATTTCAAAGCAGAATCCAACGCTACTCGATCCGAATTCCGTGTTGCATACAACGCAAAGACTCGGCGTAACTCAACCATCGAAGACTCGACTTCATGCTTGCCATCATGTTCCCGGGGTTCCTCTATCCTTTGATGATGCCAAAAAGGTGGAAGAGGAATACCTTAAAGCGCTAAAATCAAGCCGAGAAGAAAGGAGCAAACCGAGAAGGGAAAATCACCGAGGAAGTCTTGAAACAAAAGAACGGAAAGCTTGTTGAGGGGGAAGGGTCAACAGATGTGACATTGATGATTGCACAAACCCCCAACAAGGTCCTCACGGTGACATTATAGCGGCAAAAGAAACTCCTCGTGACTCGCCACTCCAACACTGCTATATCCATGGCCGATAAGAGAAAAACTATTGAAGCAGGGATGAAGGAAGTGGAAGGAAGAATGGATGCCCGAATTATGAACATCTTGAAAGAACACGGAGGCATTCCAAAGAGACAGAGACACTTATGCCATCTCGTATGTCCAGACAGAGCCACGATCGTTGATGAATTTAAAACGCTCGAACCGAGGGATACTTTGCAAATATGTCTATGGCTCAAGCTTGGGACTTGTCGGGAAAAGGGTCTCACGTTATGTGAAGAATCCGACAGTGCAGACACGGCAACACTCAGCCTGGTCACTCCGTTGGTCACTCACTGGGAAAGAAGACCCCAAAGACAAAGATACGCCCGCAGGTAGAGGAAGAAGCGAGGGAGGAAGAAGCTTGCACCCAGGCCTCGCCCCAAAACATTGAATACGTGGATCCGTGAAAGAAAGGAGGGATCTATCGGGCCGGGCTTGACCAAGTAGCGAATTTGCAAGTGGCGAAAACTAACGCCGAGTACGTGAAAAGACTAGAAGAAGAAAACAAGAGACAAACTCAGCTATGGGAGGAGAGACAGAAATAATAAGAAGAGATGAAGCCGCCAGAAGGCATATGAAAAGAAAAAAAGGCAAACTGACGACGAGAAAAAGAGAAGAAGAGAAGAAGATGCCGATCAAGATGAAAGAAGGAGAAACGAAGGAGATGAAGTGTTGTTGTCCACCCTTCGTGTATTTTATTATGTAAATACATACAATGTAAGTCTTCTCGTAATAAAGCTATAAATTCTTTATTTTTGTTAAAGACAAATATGTGCTCGATACACCTTGTAAACAGATTGTGTAAAAGAACAAGAATGATATGATCAATAAACGGATCTATTCTGCGCATACATTCTATGTCAATACACTATCCTGTATATATCTTTTTGTTTGCATTTTTGAATGGTTTAAGTTTTGGCATCATCAAAAAGGGGGAAATTGTTAGAATTTTATTGTTTAGATTTTGATGAATGCCATGTAAAACTTAGAATAGAAAGTTGGCACCCCAATTCTTGTTGAAAAATGCATTGTAACAATTAGAGCAGCCAAGCCGAAGTTAAGTCGCCTACGCCCTAACATGCAAGAAGACAATCAAGATCGAAGGAAGACTTCCTGTGAGACAATTTGAGTATGGCAAAGAAGAGTAGACAGAACTCTATCGAGAAGCGGTGAGATGCGGTTGAGTGGAGCATCAGTCAAGTCAACTCAAGAAAAGCCAAGTCTCAAGTTGAAGTGACAAGAGTCATCCATGATTGGAAGTCGACTCTAAGTCACCTCGGGGAAAGCAAGAAAATGCGTCAAGTCGAGATAATCGTAAAAAGAACCGTTTGATAGAAATCAAGAGATTTACTTAAACAAGTAATATCTCCATACCACCTTTCTGAGTGCTCGCCCCGTAAGCGTGCAAAAGGAATGAACCAATGGGAAGCACCACACCGTGTCGAACTCAAAAGGTGAAAGAACAATTCATACGAGGAAATGGCAATTCCAAGAATCGCAACAAGACAAGCCAACGATCGCAAAGTGACTTTCAAAAATAAGCCTATCTCTTCAACGGGCAAATTTTTGAAAGATCACTATAAAAGGCCGAGGAATGACTCGAGAGAAGGTTACAGAACACGAACATTCAAGAAACAAATCAAAGTGTAGCTTAAATATTCTCAAATCATTCAAGATTAATCCTCAAACCTACATTACGAAGACATCAATCCAACACTCACCGTGAAGGAAAGAGAACTTCAATCGATTGAAGAGGAAACTTTTGAAGAAAAGGGGTCTACATTCCACGAAGGATTGTAGGAAGGTTCAAGGTCGAACCAAGTCTCAAACTTTTGGAGGGCTTCGTGATCAAATCCAAAGAGCTTGAGCAAGTGATCTGTAGTAGCAAGGCAAATTACCCCTGTGAAGAAGCCGAGTCGCACGAGAAGCCACCGAGTGATCAAGGCGTCTGCATCGAGTCCCAAAGGATCAAGTCATTTTGTGTGATCAAGACTTGTATCCGGACCGGTTACCACTTTGTAAACCGATCATTACCTAGTGGATTCCTCCAGGAGTTGGAGAAGAGAGGAGTAGAAGAATTACCCCATCTTCGAACCTCTATAAAAATTTCAGCGTGTCATTTACATTTCAAAGACTTAAATTCTTGCATTTTTAATCGCTTATATCTCGCCGATAAATTTGCTATCTACTTGATAATTTATAAGTACTAAATCAAGCTCTAAAATCTTGCTTAATCAAACTTAAGGGTGTTAAGTCTTCCGCTTTAAACAAAACCACAGTTGAGTTAATTTAGAATCAACAATGAGTTATTCCATCAACGGCACCGAAATGAGTCCGTTGAGAGACTAACTCTACCGATTGACTAAATCGATCGTCCATCAAGGACACACATTGGTAGAATCAACTCGTATATTTAAAAGGACTAAATCGAAAATTTGGTAAGGTTTATTCAACCCCCCCTTCTAAACCTTACACTTACACCCCTTGGGACCTACAGTTGGGAAGAATGGAATAAGTTGGGAAAAATAATAATAAAGAATTGGTGTATAAGATGATGTGTATAATGTTTGAATTAATGATATAATTATACACAAGATGACTAATATATGGTGTAGGTGTACAAGAGTTGGATGATATTTTTATCCCAAAAATACCACCATGGACGTCCACTTTGAGGGCAAATTGGTAATTCCATATTTTTATTTGTCCCAAATTTGATGATAATAGATGAAATATATCAATCTCCAAAATATTTAGTGATTTCCTTGATCACTTGTAAGTCTCATGATCACTTAATCTAAATCAAAATCTTAATTCTATGAGGTAAATGTCTCTAAAATAAATAGTCCCTTAAAATTCTAAGGTGGCTAATAAATACAAAATAGTAATAATGATCAATCAAGTGATCATAAATGAGAATAGAATTAATGATGATCATGATCACAAGTAATTAAATAAAATGAAATAAAATACAAAATGTATATATTATTAATAATTACCCGTCAAAATGACGCGGTAAAATAGTCGATCAAAAGTATAAACAACAATAAGGTTCAACTTATAGCTTCGAAAAATCGGGCTTCACATCCTCCCCTCTCTTAAAAGAATTTGGTCCCCAAATTCTCTTAAGAATAGTTCTCGATATTGATTCCTTATGTCTTCTTCCATTTCCCACGTTGCGTCTTCGCCTTGTTGGGTTCTGTCACACCACTTTAACCATCGGAATTTCTCTCTTATGCAAGCTGTGATCTCCGATCGATGATCCGGATTGGCCTCTCGGTGTAAAGCTAGATTTTCCATTAGAGGAGGAGTATCTCGGTGATGATATGCTCGGATCCGGTTGATACTTCTTCAATCTCGAAACGTGGAATACATCGTGCATTCCCGCATATGGTGCCGGTAACTCGAGTCCGTAGGCTAACTTCCCGATCCTCTCGAAAAATCTTGTAAGGTCCAACATATCTCGGACTCAACTTGCCTCCTTTCTTCGGATTGATCAATCCTTTCCGTGGTGAGAGTCCGAGAAATACTTCATCACCGACTTCAAATTCCAAATCCTTTCTTCTCTTGTCCGCGTAACTCTTTTGGCGCTCCGAGCCGTGCGAATCCTCTCCTTGATCAGCTTGACCTTCTCCATGGCCTCCCGAACTAAGTCGACCTTTGGAATCGAGGGCGACTTTCGCTTTCTCTTTTCGAGTCCATTGGTCATCAATCTCCCAAAGTGTAGTGGGATCTACATTTTCGCCCATACAATGCCTCGTAGGTGCCATCCCAATCGTGGCCCGATAATCAAGTATTGCAGGTAACTCGGCTAATGGTAAGTGCGAATCCCAACTTCCTTGAAAATCCAAGGTGCGGGCTCGCAACATATCTTCAAGGGTTTGAATTGTTCGCCGGACCGGCCCATCGGTTTGTGGATGTCTTCATTGTCACGAAACTTAGTGAGGTACCCATTCCTCGTGTAAGCACTTCCAAAATATGGAGACAAACCTCGGGTCTCTGTCGGATGATTTCTCGGATATAAGTCAGTGCAAGTTTTCGCAAGCTATCGCTTTTCTTGATGGGTAAAAAGTGTGCAGATTTCGTGAGTCGGTCTACAACTACCCGATAAAGATCATGGCCTCCTCTGGTCCTTGGTAGATCCGCCACAAAGTCCATCGTTATATGTTCCCATTTCTACGGGAATTCTCAACGGTTGTAGTAAACCGATGGTCGTTGGTGTTCTCGCTTTTACTCGTTGACAAGTCAAACATCTCCCGGCGAACTCCGCTACCTGGTTCTTCATGTTTACCCACCAATAACTCCGTTTCAAATCTTTATACATCTTGTTTCCTCCAGGATGTATATAGTGTATTTTGAACGGTGTGCCTCTCGCAGATTTTATTCCTAATCAAGCCAATGGTACACACACTCGATTCCAAACCCGATAACTCCATCTTCGTACCGAGAATTCGATCTTTCTCCTTTAAGTATCTTCTCCTTGCTTTTGAAGATGTGTATCTTTCTCTTGTGCTTCTTTGATCTCATTCAGCATTGGGTTTAACCGAAATGTTAGCACATGAAATCCGAGTATTGGTTCTCGCCGATTCCAATTGCTCGCCTTCTTTTAATAATTCCCACTCTCGAATCATGAGTCAAGCTAAACTCGCCGCTTAGAGCGTGCCTTACGACGTTAGCTTTCCCGGATGGTATTGAATATCAAAGTGATAGTCCTCAATCAACTCCATCCATCTCCGTTTGCCTCGTATTGAGGTCTTTCTCGGGAGAATAGATACTTCAAGCTCTTATGATCCGTGAAAACCGTGAATGTTGCTCCGTAGAGATAGTGTCTCCATTTCTTCAACGCGAAAACTATCACTGCCAATTCCAAGTCATGCGTTGGATAATTGGCCTCATACGGCTTGAGCTTTCGTGGACGCATAAGCGATAACCTTTCCTTCCTGCATGAGCACTGCTCCTAGTCCTTCTTTTGATGCATCACTGTAGACGACAAAGTTTTCTGTTCCCTTTGGAAGGGCTAAGACTGGAGATGTAGTAAGTCGTTTCTTTAGCTCTTGGAAACTCGTCTCGCACTTGTCATTCCACTCAAACTTGACTTGCTTCTGGGTTAGTCGAGTGAGTGGTCCGGCTATCTTGGAGAAGTCCTGGATAAATCTTCGATAATATCCACTAGTCCTAGGAAACTTCTCGATTTCCGTACTGCACGGGTTGTTTCCATTCAACCACTGTATGTACCTTCGAAGGATCTACCGCAATCCCAAAGGTCGGATACTATATGTCCCAAGAATGCGACTTCACTAAGCCAAAATTCGCACTTGCTCGAATTTGGCATACGGCCTTATGCTCGTAGTGTCTCTAAAACGATTTTTCAGATGACGTTCGTGCTCTTCTCTAGACTTAGAGTATACTAGTATGTCATCAATGAATATCACTACGAATTGATCCAAATAAGGTTGGAAGACTCGATGCATCGGTCCATAAATGCCGCTGGTGCATTCGTCGATCGAAAGGCATTACTACAAACTTGTAGTGTCCATATCGGGTTTGAAATGCGTTTTGGAAATGTCTCCTTCACGGATTTTCAGTTGGTAATATCCTTGTTGTAAATCAAACTTCGAGTACACCGTTGCTCCTTGAAGTTGATCAAATAGTTCGTCTATCCTCGGGAGGGCATATTTGTTCTTGATGGTCACACTATTAAGTCCACGATAATCTATACATAGTCTTAATGTGCCATCCTTCTTTTTGACGAACAGCACAGGTGCTCCCCACGGAGACGTACTCGGTCGGATAAATCCCACATCCATCGGGCCAGAATTGCGTTGTCAACTCTTGTAACTCAAGAGGAGCCATTCTATATGGGGTTCTGGCAATCGGGGCAGTCCCTGGCAACACTTCGATGGTGAACTCGACTTCCCTATCCGGAGGGACAGTGGTGAGTTCTTGTGGAAATACATCCGTATATGCTGATACTATAGGTACTTGGTTGATTTGTAACTCAACCTTGGGGTTTGTTAATTACAAACGTTAAGTACCCTCGAGCCCTCTAGTGATCGCTTCTTCTCGCTTTCATTTCGAAATGATTGGGGCAATCTTAACTCGTGCCCTTCCCGAAATCTCCACTTCGGTTTTCCGGTTCACATAGTTTAATGGACTTGTTATGGCAATCCATTTGTGCATGGTGTGTCGATAACTACCATTCCCAATATTACGTCGTATTCGGATATAGGTAATAAGATCAAGTCAGAAAGTTTATCTCAAGAATCTTAACTTCGCATGCATTATAGATAATATCTCGTTATCCGACTTGCACCCATAGGAGTTGACACTTCTAAGCATATAGGCATATGTTCCATGCATGCATGCAGTTTGTGTACAAAATGCGGTGCAACAAATGAATGCGTTGATCTAGGGTCGAACAAAATTTTAGCGTAGTGGTTAGATACTAAAGCACCTTCCACCACGCTCGTTGCCTCCCGAGCCTCCCCGTCCGGCTAGTGCAAATGCTCGAGCGGGCATCCTTGCCCGACACCCGGGCCGCTTTCCCGGCTTCTATAGTTGCGTTTGTTTAGGTCGGTCATTGTACTGGTAATCTTGCGGTAGTCTGGTGCCGACATTACCACAAATAAGAACACCTTCCTTGCTTACGCCAAACAGCTTGTCGGCAAAAGATGTCCCGATTTCTCGCAATGCGCACATTCTTGACCCGCTTTCCTTGTCTCTCGGTCTTTCCTTTGTCTCCGCCCCGTTAACCGGTCCCTTCGAAACTTAACAGCGGTTTAGATGGTTGTCCTACACTGGCCTCTTAAAACTGCTTCGATGGCCTACTCGCCGAATCTGCTCCAATATGGTTCGGCCCCGACTAATGCGAGAGCCTTTTTACCGCGGGGCCGAGTAGGTTGCCGATTCAACAACAACAATCTTTCAAGTTCCGTTTCAATCCTCGAGTGAACTTGTAAAGCTTATCCTCTTCAAGATCGATTGTCCCCATAGCATACTTGGACAATCGGTGAAATTGCACAGATCGAGCCACGTCAGTTCCTTGCCTCAATCTATGGAATTCATCCCACAGTGTTTCCTTCACGACTGGGAATATAATGTTCATTGAACTCAACCAAGAAATTTCCCATGATCCGATTACCCGGTCATGTTCCCATCTCCTTTCAACTCGCCCTCCACCAGTCTCTAGCGGCCGATTCCTGCATTTTAAATACGCCGAGTGTGACTCTCTCGTCGAGTATTGAATAGCATTGAAGATATTTTCTAGCTTCTCTATCCATTCTTCCGCTTTCACATCGTCCGGCTCCCCAAGAAGGTTGGTGGGTCGAACGCAGAATCGCTTTAATGTGCGATCGTTCGCCTCTCGGGCGGAGTTCGGGAGCACGGGTTGAGGCTCGCTCGTTGCCTCATAAACACCGATTTGCCGCAAGGCTTGTGCGGTCGATTGTCTCCTGCAGGTGGAGGAGGTGGTGGTAATTCCGGAGAGGGTACCCGATCCCCGGGTACATCGTCGTCTCCTCGTGGAACGCGACGAGGTCTCCCACGTCCCCGATGTTTCGTCATTCGTATCTTGAAGTGTTAGTTGCGATTTGCGAGTAAATGAATACAATAATTATTCGCGTAAAGCAAAAGATATCGTAGGGAAAGTAACATCGAGGCACAAGACACTGAATAAATAGCAAAAGGTATATCCATTAATATAAAATTTGAATACACCCAAAGTACATCACAGAATACTAAGTCGATACATGGAATCAAAATACATCCGAATCTAGTACAATAATGTAAGGTACAACATCGATTACACAGCCTACAACAACAAAAGTACAATCGACAACCGCTAGCTAATCGCTGAGATCGCCATCATCATCGGCCGCAGCTTATGTCATGATCGGTGGGTCGGGCCGAGGTGGCGCCTCAACCTTGGGCCAATCCACAAAGTCCAACCACCGCCGAATCCTCGAGCCTCATCGAGTGGAGCAGCCTCCGGCTCTCCAATGTCAACCGGATCCTCTCGGGTTCTTCCTCGGGATCCTCCTCGGCATCGTACAAAGCCGCCTCGGGCGGTGGTAATGGCCGAGCATTAGCCGCTAGAAGCTGCCTCTAGTGCGGCGCCCCCCTCGAGCTAGGGCCTGTAAGGTCTCAATGACCGCTATCATCGCTTGATGAGGTCTCCTCCAAGCGATCG
The DNA here is from genome assembly GCA_016081115.2 of Rehmannia glutinosa. Lineage (NCBI taxonomy): Eukaryota > Viridiplantae > Streptophyta > Magnoliopsida > Lamiales > Orobanchaceae > Rehmannia > Rehmannia glutinosa. Next base: position 15,506 of record JABTTQ020002786.1, read on the forward strand.
ACGGTGCACTACGGGATAGGCGGGCATCAATTTCCCATTTCTGGCGATCGTCGCTTGTCCTCTTCATTTTTCCCGCATGTTATCCAGCGCTTTCGATACTCAGATTTGGTCCTCCCCGCTCTTATGGTGTAATCGCGGTCCTGATGACATGGTCGATTCGTTCTTCTCATATTGGCTTATCGCCAAGCGCCGAGTCAGTCCCGCATTGCGTTGGCACTCCGGGCTAGTTACGTGGTCCCGCGTTCACTTTCCGGTGCCAATGAATCATCGTGCCGGTAATATTCCCGCCAAAGACGGGCATGGAATACATCCCACCATGTAGGCGGCGTCGGCTCCATCTTGATCAAACAAAACTAAGACGGATCAGTCAAAGGTAGAGGAAAGATAAGAAAAGAATAAGGAAGAATGAGTAAGGGAAATCAGTCAAAATCAACTAAGTCAAGACAAGTATGATTATGAAATCTCAAAGTATGCGTTCTAACTTAGTTCAATATCAATAAGACGGTTCTATGCCAATTTGAAATCGATTTCACACTTAATTGGTCAAGTCGCGGTACTACCCAAAACACAGACCGAGGGTCCTATCCTGGTTTAGCTCGGTGTAAGTTTCCATCTTACTAGCCGATCTCTGATACCACTCTAACTGTCACGCCCCAAACGGGACGCGACGAACGATCCACAACTTAAATACAAATGAACCAACAAATCCGCACAATATCAATGAGAACCCAATAAGACAGTAGTCTAAATAGCAATGGAAATAAATAATGATACAAGTTACCACTTAAAGTCTACATTCCATCATCCAAATTACAACCCGAATTTCAACAAAGTAGCAACATAAAGTCAAAGGGTCATACGCCCTCAATTACAAACCCGAATTGATTAGAATACAAAAGTCCGACAACAACATAATAAGAAAAGAGTCCAATCAACAACAAGAAGCGATGGAGAATCCAACAAGCGTAGTACAAGGTCTCAATCCGAGCGGTTCAAAGATCTCCAACGAAATCCTCATCTAAGGTTAGAAAAAGGTGGGAATGAGACAAAAATCTCAATGGATGGGGTGATCGTAATGCGAGTGTGGCAATATAGTTAATGTGAGAAAACTTATATGAAAACGCGTGAGTATGATGCATGAATTCACACATTCACAAGCGTCGTGATAAAATATTTAAATAATATACTTATACGATTCAAGAAAAGCGATTCATGGTCACACAGCACTATGTGATTCGATCAAGACAGTAGATTGCGTCACGGAAATGTAACGCCAATCCTATGCAAGGCAAATAATGGTTGCGCACGGATTTGTAGCGCCAACCAATGCAAAACAGTAGCGGTTGCGCGCACGGAAATGTAACGCCAACCAAAACGGGACGATAACTCCGGAATCATGTGGATCACACAACAATTCCTTCGTTCTTCCTTGTAACTCCCGGTCAAGATGGTCCAAGACCGGCACCTTATCACTCCGTAGGCAAAGACAAAATCCCAAAGAGAGCCGGGCGAGCTCCTGATCTGTCATAATCATGATTATACTCGCACTCACGACCCGCTTCCCTTCGACAAACTCCGTCCCTCGTTGTGGGATTAGGACGATGGGGCGGAAGAGTGGAATAGCAGCCGAGCTGCCCTTGTTCCATCCCCGACGTATTCATTCCGGATTGTGAGCTCGACACACCAAGTTGACTCAGCAGAAAGTAATTACAATTACAGCAACAACAGCAAATGAGTATTATTGATTTAGGGAAGCGATTTAGGAAATTTTTGAAGAAACGCGAGTGGCAATTATGGCGTTAGTGGAGTTTTTGGATGAAGATGATTATCGGAAGGATAAGCAACCTTCGATATCTTGAAAAATTGGGTGGGACATAAGTCCGTTATAGATTCAATTCGCAAAGCGAAAGTCGCTCTGCGATCGGGTATTCGGTCAAATTGATCCGATAAGTCGGGGTTTTTGGAAAAGTAAAATACTTAAATTAAATCTCCAAGTCAGAGAGTCCAGGGCTATTTTAGTAAAAGAGAAAATAATTTGAGTTAGGTCCTTTATAAAAGAAAAATAGTAATTTAGCCCCGTTTTGTAAAAACTAACACTTTTGGGGTTAAAAATTGAATAATTAAATATCCCGACCTTGAAAAATTATGAGGTCAGTTCCTAAATTCTCCAAATTGTCCAGAGATTCAGGGTTTTAAAGTTTTATGGTCGAGGTTTTATAAAAATCTCGTATTGGCCCCAAATTTGTAAAAATTGTCAATTCGGACCTTAAGTTTTAAAAATTCGGAACTCACAAACCGGAAGGGCTTTTAATGTGATTCCAGTTGGAAAATGTCACTAAGGTTGGTAGGATATTGGGACAAAAGCAGTTTTTAAAATCAATATGTGTAGGTCCTTCAACTTTTGAAAATATCATTTTTGTCCCATTTTAAAATAATTGTCTTTAAGGCTTTTAGGGGTCCAATTGTTATGTAATTTGAACCTTGGGTCCAAAATATAATTAAGTTATAGTTAAGTTAGTATTTCCAGGTGCATGGGCTGCATAAGTCCTGGAAATTTTATTTGGGTCCTCAAGTTTAATATTTTTCTCATTAGTCCCTCAATTTTAGTAAAATTGTTTTCCAAGCCCTAACCACTTGGATTTTTGGAATACTTTTAAAATGTGTCATTCCCAGTAACTTAAAAGTAAAAATTTCAATTTATAAAGTTTAGGTCTGGTACAGTTTTAAAAATTGCAAAGTAGCCCTTAAACTTTCAAAATTTTACAATCTAGTCCTTAGGCTTTTAAAGGTTGATTTTATTTAACTTAAAACTCTTAAAACTTTATTAAAATGTCCAAAAGTCATTTTTGAACCTGAGTACAGTCCCAAAATTCAAAATTTGCAGATGGGTCCTTTAACTTTTATTTTCTTGCAATTTAGTCCACCAACTTTCCATTTTTGCATTTTTAAGTCCAAAATTGAAATTTAATCAATTATGCTCGACTTTTCCAGGTTATAAGTCATCCAAAACATATATTTTAAAGATCATACACATGCATGTCCAATACATACAAGAATTCATCAATTAAAGCATTAAAGTGTACATGCATGCACCTAAAATTCAATAAATAGTAATTTTGAGCAACTCTTGAGAATTTTCATGATTTGATATATAAAATTGACATGCAATACATAATTATATATATCTCAAGGCTCATGATTAAAGTTTCTACATGCATTTAATCAAAACACCTAAAAGTTGGAAAAATAATTTTCCACCCACCTTAATTTTGGAAATTGTGAAATAAAAGGATAATTTCATAATTTTTGATGAGGCTTCTTAGGTCAGCCCCTAAGTCAAGAAAATATCAAAATTTGGAGTTAGAAAAATGAGAGAAAAATTAAGGAGGAAAAGAAGAAAATAAGGAAATGAAAAGGACTACACTTTACCTTGTGTAGTAGATGTATGGAGACTAGTTGAAGCTCAAAATTGGAATTTTGGCTCAACTCCAAAAAATCTCCTAAGGTCAGCCCCTATTTCTCAAAAATGAAAAAGGGGTGTTAAAATTTGAAAAAAGATAGGAAGAGTAGGAAAGAAGGGGTCTAGTACACAATTCTTACCTTGTAGTCAAATTTTCTCTACTATATTCTTCTTCAAGCTTGAGGTCCTTCTTCAAAATGTTGTCAAGCTCTAACCTTCAAAGTCTTCTAAATGTACCTCCAAAACAAATTCAAACTTAAGTTAAAAAGGTGGAAGAGATGAACAATGTGATATCCAAAAATGGATTGAAGCTAAAATTGCTTACCTTGTATGATGATGGTTTCGATTTTTATGAAGCATAGGGAGGAAAATGTTGAAATTTTTCTAAGTATGGAAGAAGAAAGTGAAAGAAAGAATAGAGAGAAGTTGGGAGTTTTTAGAGAGAGAGAGGAGAATTGGTTTGGAAGATCAAATGTGTTGGTGAAATTTTGAGATGAAATTTTGACAAAATTAGGCCATATGGCCGTCCACTTCATGGATAGAGAGGGAGAGGATTTTGATCAAATTGTGTCTTGTAATTTGTCTCTTGCATGGAGACAAAAATGCAAGTCAAGGTGTGGGTCAAATGGAATTTGAGAGGAATAAGAAGAATGTTGGGAAGAATGGAATAAGTTGGGAAAATAATAATAAAGAATTGGTGTATAAGATGATGTGTATAATGTTTGAATTAATGATATAATTATACACAAGATGACTAATATATGGTGTAGGTGTACAAGAGTTGGATGATATTTTTATCCCAAAAATACCACCATGGCCGTCCACTTTGAGGGCAAATTGGTAATTCCATTTTTTTTGTCCCAAATTTGATGATAATAGATGAAATATATCAATCTCCAAAATATTTAGTGATTTCCTTGATCACTTGTAAGTCTCATGATCACTTAATCTAAATCAAAATCTTAATTCTATAAGGTAAAAGTCTTTAAAATAAATAGTCCCTTAAAATTCTAAGGTGGCTAATAAATACAAAAATAGTAATAATGATCAATCAAGTGATCATAAATGAGGAATAGAATTAATGATGATCATGATCACAAGTAATTAAATAAAATGAAATAAAATACAAAATGTATATATTATTAATAATTACCCGTCAAAATGACGCGGTAAAATAGTCGATCAAAAGTATAAACAACAATAAGGTTCAACTAATAGCTTCGGAAAAATCGGGGCTTCACAGTGTTGATTCTATACATCATATTTTTATCAAATATATTGTTTATTTGTTTCAATGGTGTCGATGCAATTTTGTACAATATAATTTAATCGAGTTTTAAATACTGATGACTATTCAAACTCTCCTAAATTATTTAATAATAGTTAAAATAGACTAATTATGATTTTATGTATCTTTCACCATTGAATTAATAATTGATTTTGTGTTCAGGTATTTTTTTGGCAACTTATTATTTATGTTAAATCCTCTTATATTTATACTACTTAAGTTGCATTAGAGAAACAATTTGATATTGATGATCATATTCGAAGCATAATCACCAAATATAGCTTCATCTTCACGTTCCCCTCTATTTTCGTTTTCATCAAGTGTCCGGCCAACACCGACAGTATTAAACTCGAATTTTGCAATAAACAAGAATTGTTATATAAACTATATTGTAGATTTGTACGGACAATGTTTGGTCATTTGTTTCTTTTTTTAATTATTTTTTATAGTCTTGTTGTATTTTTTAAAGTTGTCTTTTGTATGATTTGTTTATTTTTTTTATTATTCCTCATACTAACATATTTTCTGTCAATATATTTTGTGTCAACATACATTTTATGTTCATATATATAAACTTATATCCCCGCCAACATTTTTTTTGTTACTGGTTTTATAGTTTTGATTAGGCAATTATTGTTTTGTTTTGATTCGGCAACATCCTTTTTTTGGTTATTAGTTTTATAGTTTTGATTCGGCAATAAACTTTTATCTACTTATTGTAATGGCTTCTTATATTGTTCAATTAGAAATTCATTACAAATTGTAATTATATTAAATTTTTTAGCGTCCTCCATGCAGATTCGGCAGTCAATTTAATGGTCTTACACCATTAAATTGTGACATGCATAATGTGAACGGACACACTTAGACGGTCAAAATGGTCAACCCCTATGGAGCGTTCTATTTTATGGATGGATGGAGCAAATTCGTCCATGATAACGAAATTTCAGATGGTGAAGTGTTGATTTTCTCTTATCATGCCAACCATATTTTTGATGTGTCAATATTTTTTAATGATGATTCATGTGAGAGAATCGATGTGTACCTGACTATACGTATATTTGATATCAGTTCAGGTAATATATTATATTTTAAATCATATATATAGGATATTTTTTTTTAATTATAAATTGATTGATTTAATTAATACGTGTACGACTTGCAACGATGATTCTGACGATGATGATATTAAGGTAGATGTTGTTGAGAATCCGACTTTTCAATTGATTCTCTCAAAGTCACATATAAAGAAACCTCGCTTAGTAAGTATTTATATATATATATATATGTGTGTGTGTGTGTGTGTGTGTGTATGTGTAAGTTCGTGATATCTTATGTTTATTTAGTGGTGAGAATTGTTTGTTAATATTTTTTTTTATCAACAGCCTATACCTATGAAGCTTTGGAATAATTTTATCAAGGGTATACACAAAGAACAAAATGATGTAATTATAAGACATAATGGAAGACAATATTGTGTTGGATTAAAGCAATAGAAATCCAAGATTTTCATGTAACGTGGTTGTCAAAATTATAATTGTTGTATATAATTAATAAATTGATGATATTTAATCATGTAGATACAATAAGTATTTATTATTTTTCTAATAAATCTTATAGATACAACGAACTATTGATTGGAATTTTTTTAAAATTGAACCTTGGTAAAATAATTGGCGGTATCTAATTGTACTTTTATTCATAGACAATATCTATTAATATTTTATTAATTGAATTTGATAATATTATGCGAGCGGATAATTGACAAGATATTTAAGAAAAAAATATGAGAAAGTCGCACTTTAAGATTAAAGATTTATTAATCTATAAAATTTATAATGTATTACTTTCTAATAAAAAAGACAATAATTGGTCAATGGGGAATTTTGTTTTCATTTACAAGGGAGTATAATTGTATATTGGACAACAATGTATTAGCTTAAGAAAAACAATTGACTGAAAGATTTATAAAATTTAAAATGGTAACAAATATTTATTGTTCGGAAGTATTGTATATATCTCTTTCATATATTGATTGAAATATGTTTTTCTCTGCTGTCAAATTCCATTTATATTTAAATTAATTTTGGATTATGGACTTTTTTATGGATGATTTCAAAATCATTTTATTATTAATAAGATGTTTGATTTTTATATTATGCTTTTGAAGAAATATATGGATTTTTATTTCATATTGATTCAATTGTTGTTGCAATATTTATTTATTATATTTATTTTTGAAATATTGGTATTTTCAGAAGTATGAAGAAATACTAAATAAGTTCAGTCAAGAAAAATGAATTATCTTCTAATTGGTCCACTAATCAACGTTGGTGTTAAATTTGATGATAATTTGCTTAATTAAGAATAATTAACAACTCTAATTAGTAATAAAATTAGTATATATATGATACAACTAAGGCAACTCAATCAGAAAAAAAAAGAAAAAAAAGAAAAGATATAAAACAATATACAGTTTTGGTCAAATCAATCCAAATATATATATTCTCCTAACCAATGCATATTTTGGAGTTATCCAAAATTAGCGGTGCTTTGATTTGGTAAGTCAATTGCAAGAATCTTTAGTAACATAAATATTTTATTGGCTAACTGTTTTTTCGATCATGATTGTATATTTTTTGAGATTTGAAAGATTAAAAATTCTATAATCAATCCTATAGTTGTCCTATACAATCAATAAATTGATTGTAATAATTACTACAGATACAATAATTATTTATTATTATATTTATTCAATCTATAGATACCATCAACTATTGATTGAAAGAATTTTAAAACTAAGCCTTTGGTAAAACAATTGAGAGTATCTATTTATATTTTTCAATCGAATTTGACTATTCTATACACAATGGATAATTGACAAGAAGTTTAACAAAAATTAAGAAAATCGTACCTTATGATTAAAGATTTGTCAATTTAGAAAAATGTATTAATTTAAAAAAAATACAGTAATTGTCAATGGGATTTTTTTTTCAATTTCCAAGGGTGCACAAGTTTATGAATGGACAACAATATATTACCTTAATTAAGAAAAAACAACTAATTAAAATATTTACAAAACTAAAAATGGCAACAAATATTTGATTGTTTGAAAATTGTACATATCTCTTTCATATCTTGATATGAGATTAATAAAAATAATCAAATTCATGTTAAATAATTGACATGATCAATCAATACTACAATTGTCCTATAAAACCGATCATATAATTACTTAATTGGTATCTGTAATCAATTAGTATTTATTATAGTTTATTAACTATAACTCTAGAAAACAATCATAGAATTGCTGGTGCTTTACTTTGGTAAATCAATAAATCAATATTGGAAGATGAAATGATCAATATCTAGCGACCAATGTATGTTTTGGAGTTATCCAAAAATGACGATTTGCTTTGATAAGTCAATAGAAAGATTTTATGTATGAAAATAATGTGTTGTTAACTCGATATATGATAATTAATAATTATATTGTCAACCAATGCAATTAAATAAATTGCTGTAAAATCAATTATGTAATCATTTATATAGGATTAATCATTTGATGTTACATTTTAAAATAAACTTCACAGTTAAAAGTTTTTGGATTGTTAAACTTTCCAGTGTATTCTATCATTTCTTTTTGTTAGGGCGATTTTATTTGATCGCCTAAAATAATTTCCTAAAATATAAAGATTGGTTTTTTTATTTGTTTTGCCTTTCTAGACTTATGATATAATTCGGACTTTTTAGATAAGGGAAGAAATCATATTGATATTGTATTGATATATTAGGATTCTTGATAGTTATCTTGTTCCCTAACATAAGTGATTTACTTGTTATATATTTGTATATATCTTCTTTCCTTGTGTATTAGGTCTCTTGAAGGGTTTGGACGGCTATATAAAGGGAAGAGGACGTCCATAATTGTTACACAAGAAATATACCAGAGATACAAGAGTCTTGAGAGAGTTAAGAGTCATTCAAGCACAAGGAGTCTTACTGCACTGGATGCGATCTCGAATGTGACTACATCTGATGATCAAAGAGAAGTGGTTACCAGGTTGGAGGCTTCTCTTACAAAGAAAGAACTTGAGTTCGAAAAGGTAAAGTCTAAACTTGAAGAGTCCCTTGAAAGCATGAAAAAGTTTGATTCTGGGAAAGCAAAACTGGATGATATTCTTTCCATGGGTAGTGATGATAAGACTGGCCTTGGTTATAAAACTCGATTTTGTGAAAGCAAAAGAACAAGGAGAATCCTCGATTCCTCCAACAATAAAAGGATTTTTTCCTTAAGTCTAAAACCACGGAAACGACACTTTATCTCTGTCATTATTGTCATGCTCCCCGACACATAAAACCATTCTCGTTATAAACCGAAATCGGATTTAAGGTCTAGACGCCAGATGTCATCGCAGATGTTACGACATCCTCGTAATCATTTTTCAAAATCTATCTGGGTCAAAAAATCTGATGTTAAATGTCATGTTATCTATACTTCCTTGAGATCTAACGTTGCAGGATCTTGGTACTTCGATAGTGGATGCTCACGACATATGACAGTACCTTGGAGTACTTAACTGACTATGAAGTTTACAATGGTGGCAATGTTGCCTACGGAGGTGGAGCCAAAGGGAAGATAGTTGGGAAAGGGACGTTGAACGTTGAAGGACTACCCAAGCTACAAAATATGCTTCATGTAGTTGGTCTTAATGCTAATCTCATCAAAGATAAGTCAACTATGTGATGATGATCTCTATGTGAAGTTCAACAAAAACTCATGTGAAGTGTTCGATGAGATCGATACTTGTATCTCATCGCTTGAGGTCTTTCGACAATCGTTATCAATTTTGTAATGATCAACTTTGTCACAGGGCACACACGAATGACACTGATCTATGGCATCAAAAATTAGGCCATGTTATCCATAAAAAGCTAATGGAACTCGTGAAATTTGAAGTTGTTGTTGGTTTGCCTAAACTGTCTATAAAAAGTGTCAGTGTATGTGAAAGTTGTCAAAGGGGTAAACAAAAGAGAGTGTCGCATCAAATGACATCACATTTCCATACCACTAGATGTCTGGAGTTAGTTCATATGGATCTCATTGGTCCTATTGAGGTTGAGAGTGTGGGTGGACGGAAGTACTCTTATGTGATTGTCGATGATTTTTCACGTTATACGTGGACTTATTTTCTACGTGAAAATCAAACTTTTGATTTCTTTAGAAGTTGGCATAAAAAGGTTTGTAACTTGTATAATTTAACTGTTGCTAGAATTAAATCGGACCATAGTAAAGAATTTGAGAATTCTTCTTTCTCGTCCTTCTGTGAATTCAGTGTTCTAAAAATCGCTAGGCGCTAGCTGGGCGGTAGGCTGGGGCCTAGCGCCTAGGCGGAGCCTGGACGGGGTTAGGCGGGACCTGAACGGGATTAGGTGGGATCTAATTGGAAAAATAACGTAGGCGGACAAGGAGGGCCTAGCGCCTAGGCGGGGTCTAATCGGAGCTAGGCGGGGTCTTTTAGAACAGAGTCTGTGATAGAAAGGAGATTTCTCATGAATTTTCCACACCTAAAACTCCACAACAAAATGGAGTGGCAGAAAGGAAAAATCGTACATTACAAGAGATAGCCCGTGTCATGCTTAGTTCTAAAAAACTTTCTAAAAGGTTTTGGGCTGAAGCTCTGAATCATGCTTGCCATATAGCTAATCGTGTATATTTGAGGCCTTGATGTTCTATGACCCCGTATGAAATACTTATGGGAAAGAAACCTAACCTCAAATATTTTCATGTTTTTGGGTGTGTGTGCTATGACCTTAATGATCGTGATAATCTTGGTAAATTTGATTCCAAAAGTGACAAGTGTCTTTTTCTAGGCTACACTTCGAATAGTCATGCCTATCGAGTTTATAATCTTCGTACTAAGACGATCATGGAATCTGTAAATATTGTCTATGATCTCTCAGATATTGCAGGAAAGAATGAAGAAGATCATGTGGATCTACTCGAATTTGTTGAGACTGCTCCAACGAAGGATGTAGGCACATATGTTATGGAAGATGTGACTGAATCCCCATCCACAGCTGTCTCAAATGCAGAACCAAATGTGACGGCATCCGAGCCCACATCCGTGTTCTGCTGCAATGAGTCGACTCTAACTCGACTTTGAACCCGTTGAAGAAACTAATAATCCAATCGTGGATCGTGGCAGTGACATACCTACAAGGATTCAGAAAAATCACCCTACGTCTCAGATCATTGGTAACACTACTGATGGTATTAAGACAAGAGGGAAAGGTAGAGGGAAAGGTAGAGTGAACTATCGTGATATGGTAAGAATGGTTTGCTTGTCTACTGATTGTACCAATGTGAGAACATGTTGTTTTGTGTCCAATTTTGAACCTAAGAATGTTGTTGAAGCTCTCAAATATGAATTTTGGATACATGCTATGCAAGAGGAACTAGATCAATTTGTCAAAAATGATGTGTGGTTTTTAGTCCCTAGGCCAGAGGATGTTAATGTCATTGGAACAAAATGGATTTTTAAAATAAAACAGATGAATCTGGCAAAATTATTCGCAACAAAGCTCGATTAGTCGCTTAGGGGTACACGCAGGTTGAGGGGGTGGATTTCGATGAAACATTCGCTCCTGTAGCCCGTATTGAGTCTATACGTTTGTTGCTTGCAATTGCATGTTACTTGGGATTAACGCTTCACCAAATGGATGTCAAAAGTGCTTTCTTAAACGGATTTCTAGATAAAGAAGCTTTTGTTGGACAACCTAAAGGCTTTGAGGACCCTTTTAAGCCTAACCACGTGTATAAGCTTAAAAAGGCTCTCTATGGTCTCAAACAAGCCCCTAGAGCTTGGTACGGTAGGCTAACTGAGTATCTTTTTCAAATTGGTTTTAAACGTGGTGAAGTTGATAAAACCTTGTTCATTCAAAGAAAAAAATACGACATCATGATTGCTCAAATCTATGTCGATGACATTGTTTTTGGTTCCTCCTCTGATAAATTGTTAAAGGAATTTATTGCTTGCATGTCCTCTACTTTTGAAATGAGTATGGTAGGTGAGTTAAGTTACTTCCTGGGCTTGCAAATAAAACAATTAAAGGAAGGAATTTTTATCTCACAAAGCAAGTATGCTAAGAATCTTGTGAAAAAATTCGAGCTTGAAAATGCCTCTCACTTGAAGACTCCCATGGGGTTGAGTCAAAAGTTGAGTAAAGAAGATGTGGTTGAAAGTGTTGACCACACCTTGTATAGAAGCATGATAGGGAGTTTGTTGTACTTAACTGCCAGTCGTCCTGATATTATGTTCAGTGTTTGTCTTTGTGCTCGTTATCAATATGACCCCAAAGTTACTCATTTAAAAGCTTTAAAACGTAATATTCGATACGTAGGGGGCACAACTGATTTGGGAATTTGGTACACTAAAGACACTAACACTAATCTTGTGGGATTTAGTGATTCCGATTGAAATTTGGAGATGTTGTTGATCGAAAAAGTACAATCGGGTGGATGTTTTTATTTGGGAAATAATTTGGTCTCATGGTATAGCAAAAAGCAAAATTGTGTATCTCTTTCGATTCTTTGAATCGTAACATGTGATTGGGAGTTGTTGCACACAATTTTTATGGATGAACCAAATGATTGAGGACTATGGTTTGCAAAGTGCAACACTGATTGTCTATTATGATAATATGAGTGCGATTGATATTTCGAAAAATCCTGTCCAACACTCGCGTACTAAACACATAGATATTAGACATCACTTTATTCGAGATTTAGTTGAGAAAAATATAATTGAATTGAGTATATTGCTTTCATCGAAAATCGCCTTGTCGACATCTTCACCAAGGCTTTGGATTTTGAGAGATTCTCCAATCTAAGGAAGTCTCTTGGTTTGTGTGTTCTCTGAAATATTACACGAGATGTCACAGCATTGCACATCACATTCGCTGTGACATCCAAACTCTGCATCCTTTCTCTTCTCCTCTATTTTTTTTGATTTTTTTAGGCATCCCTACATTGTAAGCTTTCATGCATATCTGCAAAAAGTGGATTGATGGTTCGAACTAGTCACATATATTGTCTCCCTTGGAAAACTGGTGTGAGTCGATCTCTCCAATTCAAAAAAAAATGATGATGATATTTTTCCCAATAGCTGAGTTGTGAATAAAGTCTTGATCATGCTTGGAGGCCTTCTAGGAAAAAGCTACCAACCCATTGTGTGAAGCTATTCTTCGTGACCAATTTCTTCAAGCGTACTGCTGTCGAAAAAGGCATGTTCATGTGAAAAAGAGTTACCTTTGGCATTTGAGTGAAAGCTCCCTGTTGGTTAACTCCCTCATGAGACTCGGAAAAATTGAAAAAAACTCAAAATTCCGATAAGCAGGATTTTGATTGCGATTCATTGAATCGATTAGTACAGGTGTGCCTCAAAATGGGACGACATTTGAACCTACATCCATTGTTGCAGCACTTTCTCCTCGTGCGTTTTTTTTTTATTTTTTTTGCATTAGGCATATTAGGTTTTGCATGTCCTGGTGATTTTGGATTCTTTGCTGAGATTTGGTTTCCATATATAATTTGAGGGTAATATTTTTCTCTCCCCAAAATCTTGAAAATCCTGATGGATATATTTTGTGGGTTGAACCGATTTGGAGGATCGGGGTAAATCTTTTTTTGATTTTATCACAAGTTGACATAATTTGAACACTTTGTGAACCAGAGTTTGAGATTAATTGGGATCCTGATTCTTTCCTTATTTTTCGATTTTTACCATGAGGAATTCTCTCCCAATTAAAACTCTTCCTATTGTATCTTGATTTACGTGCCTGATTCTGACCCTATTTGAATCACTATTTATTTGCAGCCAATCAAGTGCATATCATCTCACCCTCTCTCACGTCTTTCGAAGTTTTTGTGTGGTTGGATTTTTTTCAGGTTCCAAGGCTTTCTTCCTCACCATGGCAAGGTTTGTTTCCTCAATCAAGAATTTGTTTGGCAGCCCCAGTAAATCATCATCTTCCTCACACAATTCTGAAAGTCCAAAGTCTGAGAAATCCATAGAAGCGAAGTATTGATTGTGTATGTCGCCGAGATGGAACCCCATCTGACACTGCATCTCCGTCTGCCCAGAATCCGTCTTCTTCTCCGATTAAGGAGAGTCCTTTACCACCAGAGGCCGTTACAACACCCTCCTCCACTCCCACAGAGATAATCGCAGAGACCATTACTCCTCCATCGCCAAAAATCTCTGCACCCCACTCTGTTCAAGATGCCCCTGCATCTGTGCCTGAAGATGTCCCTGCATCTGGGACTACATCTCCCACTGCTCCAACCAAGGAACCACGTTTGGAATCCTCTCTCCCTGCGCACTCATCTCCTCCAAGTTCCACTCCTACTGCCATCATCCCAGTTCCCTTTCAAGACGAGGCCCTTGCCTCTGTTCTTCCCGGTGAGAAAGATAATGAAATTGACGTTGACAATCCTCCAGATTTTGAGGTTATTCGTACAGTTCATGGCCCTTTGGGAAACCCTAATGTGCGTCGCTCGAAAAGGCTTTGTGGTCACTCCCCAGCGGACTTCGAAGATTCCGACTCTACTCCTGAAATCTCTCCAAAGAAGCAAAAGACCATTGTTGAGGGTACTTCGACGACAGGGGAAGATGAATTGCCTATTCCTTTTGTCCCTTTTAGTGATTCCGAGGACAATGTGAACCAGTTTGTTGTTCAGCACAGAGAACGAGTGAAACCCGAGTCAAAAGATAGTGATGATGATGTGCCTTTGGCACAAATGGTTCAAAAGGTCAGAAAGGGCAAATGTGTGGCCAAGGATGTGACCACATCTAAGCCAACACCCGTTACAACTGAGTGAAGTTCTGAGTTCGATGACTCAAGTGATGAGGATTTCGATGCCTCAAAAGAACCAGATCCTAAGATTGATCTTGAAGCCATGGTAGATGTTGGGAAATTATTTTGTAGATTTTGATGAATGCCATGTAAAACTTAGAATAGGAAGTTGGCACCCCATTCTTGTTATAAATTGCATTGTAATAGATAGGGCTGGTAGAGCTGAGTCAAGTCAGCTATGCCTCGAACATGCAAGAAGACAATTGGAGACTAAAGGAAGACTCATTTGTGAGGAGGCGGTGAGTGTGGCAAAGAAGAGAAGACATGAACTCGATCAAGGTGCAGCTAAGATGCAGCTGAGTGAAGTATCAGTCAAGTCAACTCAAGATAGCCAAGTCTCAAGTTGAAGTGACAGAAGAGTCATCTAATGATTGGAAGCTGACTCTAAGTCACCTGAGAAAGGCAAGGAAATGCAGTCAAGTCGAGATAATCGAAAGAGATCCGTTTACGTAAATCAAGAGAATTACTTAAACAAGTAATATTTCCATACCACCTTTCTTGAAGTGCTCACCCTGAAGCATGCAAAAGGAATAAACCAATGGGAAGCACTGCACCGTGTCGAACTCGAAAAGTCAAGAATCGTTCATACGAGGAAACGTAAATTCCAAGGACTGCAACAAGACAAGCCAACGACCACAAGTGACTTTCAAAAATAAGCCTATCTCTTCAACGGGCAAATTTTTGAAAGATCACTATAAAAGGTCGAGGAATCACTCGAGAGAAGGTTATCGACCAACCACGAACATTCAAGCTAACATTTGAATCAGTAACCAAGAATACTCTCAAGTCATTCAAGATCAATCCTCAAGCCTACATTATGAAGGAAATCAATCCAACACTCACTTGTGAAGGAAAGACAACTTCAATCGCTTGAAGAGGAAACATTTGAAGAATCAAGGGTCTACATTCCACGAAGGATTGTAGAAAGGTTCAAGGTCGAACCAGGCTTAAGCTATTTGGAGGGCTTCATGATCAAATCCAAGGAACTTAAGCAAGTGGGTCTGTAGTAGCAAAGCAAACGCCCTGTGAAAAAGCCGAGTCGCACGAGAAGCCACATTTGTGTGACCAAGGCATCTCCGCATCGAGTCCCAAAGGATCAAGTCACCGTGTGTGATCAAAACTTGTATCCGGACCGTTAACCACTCTATATATTGATCAATACTTAGTGGATTCCTCCAGGAGTTGGAGAAGAGAGGAGTAGAAGAATTACCCCATCTTCGAACCTCTATAAAACTTATTGTGTCATTTACATTTCAAAGACTTTAATTTCGCATCTTATTTTTATTTTCACGATAAATTTGCTATCCAATTGATAATCAATCGAGTGCTAAAACCAAGTATTAAAACAAACTTAACCAAATTCAAGGGTGTTAAGTCTTCCAATAAAACATATCACAAATAAGTTAAGTCTTTAGTCAAAACAACTAAGTTATTCTATCAACGGCTCGGGCCGAGTCCGTTGAGTGACTAACTCACGATTAACTAACTTAGTTGTCCATCAAGGACTCAAATGTGAAGTATTAACTCAACATTTTTTAAAAGGACTAAATCGAAAAGTTGGTAAGGTTTATTCAACCCCTTCTAAACCTTACACTCACACCCCTTGGGACCTACAAGTGGTATCGAAGCGGTTGGTTCATTGAGCCTTCCGCATCGGTTATCGAACTAGATCTCCAAATTTTTCAAAGCTTGTTTATCGTTCAAAACTCTTTTATTCAAAGAAAGTTATTATCATGGAAGCAAATTTGACACGCATCCCTATGTTCACAATTGAAGAATTTGATGATTGGAAAATTCGTATGCAGGCTCATCTATCAGATTACACGATGAGATGTGGATAGTGATAGAGGATGGGCCACTCCAAATCTTAAAAGTGAACACAGTTGCAAGGAGAGCCTGCAAGGAAGGAGAAGAAGATGTTGCTCCTGCATCGGCCGATGGTTGAAAACCAAGAGTTGAATGGACAAATGATGACAGAAAAGATATAACTTGGACAATGTGGCCAAGGACATTCTTTACAAAACTTTAGACAAAGCCATGTTCAATAAAGTCAAATCATGCAAAACGGCAAAAGAAATCTGGGACAAGCTAACCTTGATTTGCGAAGGCTCAGAGCAAATCAAAGAAAATAAACTATCTGTTGTTGTACAAAAATTTGAAAATTTTAAGATGCTTACAGGAGAAACCTTGGATCAGCTGGATGCTCGGTTCACGGTAATTACCAATGAACTGTCTGCACTTTGAAAGGAATATACACAGAAGGAAATGTGTATGAAGATTCTAAGAAGTCTCCCAACTGAGTGGGATATGAAAGTCATGGCCATGAGACACTCCATGGACCTATCAAAAACATCCAACCATGAGCTATTCTCAGATCTCAAAGCCTACGAATTTGAGCTGAGAAGAAAAGACCAAGAGGAGACAGCTGTGCCCAAAACAGCTGCTCTAATTGTTAAGGATGGCAAGAGAGCTGAGGTCAAAGAGGTCATTGACCAAGAGGAGATCCCACTGATGGTTAAAAGGTTCAACAAGTTCTTCAATAAGAACTACAAAAGAAGCAAAGGTGAATCCTCCAGAAGACACTCAGCTCCCTCCAAGTCAAGGGAAGATAGACCACCCAAGAGAGCAGAGCATCAAAAAGTTGAATATCAAAGAGCTTACAATCCAAGGATGGAAAGAACTGATCAAAAAGTTGAAAATCTATGCTGGAATTGCAGGCAACCTGGTCACTATGCCATTGAATGCCCATATCCTGTAGTCAACAAGTACAGGAATGAAGAGGAAAGAAAAGTCTTCAGGGAAAGAAGACAGGAAAAGAGAAAGGCAATGTTGGCTACAGAGACTGCTGATATAGTCAAGTCAAAAGACATAGCAGACTCGGAGAGTAGTGAAGCTGACTACTCAAGTGACTCTGATGAAGAAGCCTTGATCTGTCTAATGGCTAAGGAACAAAACCAACCTGACCAAGAAGATGAGGTTCAAGGAGCAGCTGAGTGCCAAGGAACTTGGTACATGGATAGTGGCTGTTCCAGACACATGACAGGAAACAAGAAAAATCTATCAAAATTCAAGGAAGTCGAGGTGCAAAAGTCATATTTGGAGGGAATGAAGCTCCAGGAGAAATAAGAGGCATTGGATCTATCAAGAAAAATGGATTAGAAATCACAGATGTTGCATATGTTGAAGGACTCAACTTCAACCTGCTAAGCATAAGTCAACTCGTGATAAAGGCTACAATGTTGGATTTAACATGGGTATATGCCAAATCAAAGACATCAATCCAATGAAGTTGTCTTTGCAAGGATGCGACATAAAAGAACATGTATGTGGTAGATTGGTTAATCGCAACACCAAGCACCGTCATAGCTTAAAAGCACAATTTGAATCAAGTTGGGCCGTGGCATAAGAAGTTCGAGTCACCGAACTTCAAAACAATTAACAAACTTGCTAGGAGTAATCTTGTAGAAGGACTTCCGGACAAAGATACAAGAAGAAGAGTATATGTGATGCATGCCGGATGGGAAAGCAAATCAAATCATCATTCAAAGTAAAGGCATGTCCATCTTCAACAAGAATATTGCACCTGCTACATATGGATCTGTTTGGTCCAAAGGGAACCACTAGCATAAGTGGGAAGAAATACACTTGGTGGTAGTAGATGACTACTCAAGATATACATGGACAATATTCATGTGTAAAAAGAAAGAAACTCGCAGAAACTACCACAATCGATGAAGAGAATACAAAATGAGAAGAGTCAAACCATTATCAAAATAAGATCGACAGAGGAACCGAGTTTGTCAATGGTATAATAACTCAAGATCGTATTGAAAATGGTATTGGTCATGAATTATCTCAGTAAAGAAGGACTCCACAAAGAAATGGAGTTGCAGAAAGAAGGAATAGAACTCTCAAAGAAGCAAAGAAGGACCATGTTAGTCAAGCAGGTGCGCTAAAAGATTTTGGGTCAAGCAATAAACACAAAGATGCTATACTCAAAATAGATGCATGATAAAAGACATCCGACAAAGAATCCCTATGAGATTTGGACAGGAGAAAGCTAAATGTTGCATACTTCAAAATATTTGGATGCAAATGCTTCATCCATAACAATGGCAATTGGCAAAGATAATTTAAAGGCTTTTGATGCTAAAGTCGATGAAGGTATCTTCTTAGGATACTCACCAAAGCAAAGCCTACACAAGAGTGCTCAACAAGAGGACAATGGTTACGTAAGAATCCATCCATGTGGTGTTTGATGAACCAAATGTAAATGGAGGAGGCATTGAAGAATCGGTGATAAGTTCTGAATCAACCAACCATGCGTAAGAGTCCCTATGTTGAAGTTGAAGCCGGAATTATCAATCCGGATGAAGATGAGATAGCCGAGTCTCAAAGACAATCGGAAAATCGCAACTAAGTGATGATGAGAGAGCCGATCAAAATAACACGACGCTTGCAAGACGATCAATCCAGCCTAACTTACTCCAACCCGATGTAAGATGGCCGAGAGATCATCCACCGTAACTAATCATTGGAGATGTAAGAGAAGGTGTAAAAACTAGATCCGTAACTCAACAAGAAGCAATGTTCACTTGCTTCATCCCACAAATAGAACCAAAAGATGTGTCACAAGCATTGGATGACACACATTGGATTCAAGCCATGCAAGAAGAGCTAAATCGTTTGAAAGGAACAAAGTGGGAATTGGTTCAAAGGCCAACCCATCAAAATGTTATTGGCACTAAATGGGTGTTCGTAAACAAGATGAATGAGGAAGGCCTGCGTGGTAAGAAACAAAGCAAGATTGGTAGCCAAAGGGTATTGTCAAGAAGAAGGAATAGATTTTGATGAAACCTTTGCCCTTGTGGCAAGATTGGAAGCCATAAGGATGTTTCTTGCCTATGCAGCTCACAAGAACTTTATTGTATATCAAATGGGTGTAAAGAGTGCATTTCTTAATGGTTTATTGGAAGAAGAAGTGTATGTTGAACAACCTCCAGGATTTGAGCAGAAGACTCTTGGAGATAAGGTATACAAACCTGAAGGCTTTATATGGATTGAAACAGCACCCGTGAGCATGGTATGATACATTATCACAATTCCTAACTAAGAACGGATTCACAAAAGGCAAAGTGGATAGAACGCTCTTCTTTTAATTCAAGATGGGAAGAGTATCGCTTGTTCAAATATATGTGGATGACATCATCTTTGGATCCACAAACAAAGAGTCGTGTGTGATAAATTCTCAAATCTCATGCAAAGAAAATTCGAAATGAGCATGATGGGAGAGCCGACATTCTTCCTTGGACTCCAAGTGAAACAATCAAGGATGGAACCTTCATAAGTCGACAAAATACATCGAGATTTAATGAAGAAATTTAGTATGGAAGAGAAGTCTTTCGTGAAAATACCAATGAATACATCACCAAAATGGACATGGATGCGGATGGCAAGCTCAGTAGATCAAACAAGATACTGAGCACTTATTGGATCATTGCTCTATCTCACAAAGAAGCGTGCCGACATCACCTTTGTTGTAGGTGTATGTGCAAGATTTCAATCGCTCCAAAAGAAAGCCATATGATATGCCAAGAGGATCTTGAGATATTTGAAAGGAAGCCAAGAAGTTGGCTTGTGGTATCCTAAGGAAGGTGGATTCAAGCTAATTGGTTATTCAGACTCGACTATCTTTGGATGTAGAGTTGACAGAAAAGCACCGGCACATGTCAAATGCTTGGAAATAGGCTAATTTCTGGTTTAGCAAAAAGCAAAATTCAATAGCCACCTCTACGGTACCAGAATACATAGTCATGCGGGCAAATTGCAGCCCAAGTCTTATGGATGAGACAAAGTGAGAGACTATGAGGTTGAAGAAAAGGAAATTCCAATTATGTGTGATAACAAAAGTGCAATTGCAATCACTCAAAATCTTGTGTTGCACTCAAAAACAAAGCACATCGATGTCGATATCACTTCATAAGAGACCATGTTGAAAAGAAGGACATCACCTTGGAATATATCTCAACCGATAAGCGGTTAGCAATGACATATTCACAAAACCATTATGTGAATCAAGATTTGAAGAACTCAAGCATGAGTTAGGGTTAATTGAGTGAGTTAACACTCGGAAGACTCAAAGAAAAGAGATGAAACACTTAAAAGAGGAAAAAGAGTGAACTCTTAATTCAGCTAAGTGAATCACCAGATCGGAAAGTCACTTTATCGAATTAGTGACAATTTGAGTCACAAGGAGAGAAGTGAGAAGAAAGATTGAATCAGCTAAAGAGTAAGCTGAGTTATTTATGAGCAAAGTGACAAAAACGCGGTCGTTTTTACTAAGCGGGAATGTTTTTAAGAATGACGTCAGCATAATTATGACATGTACTGTCAAAAGCTACACACCAAGCTTATGATTGGATATAAATGTTGCCGCATTAAATGCGAGAACTTAAATGCTAATCGGCGTGTAAGATCTAAGCCGTTGATTTTGATCAAATTTCAAAAACCACCCGCACGTCCTTTCTAAACCATATTTATACCATTTCGTCCGATTTTCTCTCACTTTACCAAAACTGTTCATCTCTCTCAAGACAAAAGAAAGAAACTTTCTCTCAAAACCCTACAACTCCTCAAGATCATTTTCTAAGTCTTGTTCGGTAAAACACTGGGAAATGGCACCTACTCATGATTTCGTCAAGCTAGGAAAGCAAATCCACACTGGGTCTACTGTGGATTTCGATGGTATGGTTAAACAGGGTCCGACGACACCCTCGTGAAGAAGATTGAGAAATTGAAACGCCTGGGCCAAGCCGTTTTTGACATTGGAGTTTCCGATGACCTATGTAGAAGAGGTTGCACAGTTCTACGTGAACGCCGAAGTTCACGATGAGGGCATCAAGTCCTCTGTTCACGAAAAAGAGTTCACCATAATCGCTAAGGATTTGGCGTAACACCGCTTGTTTCGGCGGAAGGAGTGCCGGAGATTCATGAAGCCGAGGTTGACCGATCGCCGCTTGGAAGGAAGTAGCCAAGTCCGATCGTGTCTTTGCGAAAGTGGTCTACACACAGCCTAACAAGAGGTCTTGAAAGAGGACTACCACAAATTATGGACATTGTTGCCAAATGCATAGACATTAAATTTGGCGGCTTTAAAGATTGTCCAAAGCTAAATTGATCGTAATAGCTGCGATCATTGAAGAAAAGAAGAAAGGTGAATGGGCTGAGTTTATATACGATTGCAGACTCGCTGAGAATATTGGGAACAAATCCTTCAAGGAGGATGGTATGCGTTTGGAGGTTCCTCGGGATACGGCCTGGTGATTGGCGGATGATGGAAGTAAAAGGGGTACCTCTTCGGCATGGAAAGGCGTTCCATGTTAATAAGAGGATGTTTCGCTCAAACCTCTCTGGCGCACAGAAGAGATCTTACGCCAAGAGGGCTGATACGAGTGAGGGGAAATCAGCTGACCCTAAAGATTCACCGCTCCTCACCTCGCAAAGAGGATCATTTGCTAAGAAAATCACGCCCCGACAAAGAAAGAAAAAGAAATTTGCACCGCCCGCAGCCGAGTCACTTGCCCCCCGCAGCCCATGTCTCCCGTCCCCCGCAGCCATGATGGAGAAGGAACCATTAATCCCTTCTCTAGTGATCAAGAAGAAGAGGACTGCCACAACAAGGAAGGCAGCTGCCTCTAAGACAAGTGCGAAGGCATTTACCTTCAACGAACCAGAGGAAGTGGAACCAGATGTTCCTTTGGTAAATATAAAAAGAAGAAGAAGAATTTCCAAGCTCTCCGAGCTTGAGAAGATGGCCGAGTCGCCACTCACCGAAAAGATACCCGAGGCTATTTGGAGAAGTAGAGTCTCCGAAAGTTATCGATGAACGGCTAAGTCTCTTTGAGGCCGATCAGCAGAGGCAATCAAGTCCCAGTGTGAGACAGTAGCACCTGAGGAACAAGGAATAGCCGAGACAACCGAATAACCTATTGATAGGGTTGTGTCTCCGCCTGTAACGGAGGCTACTGAAGATGTCGAGCAGCAAAGTTTGCTACCCTCAATCCCTGAGCTCGAGGGACAATAGGGAGATGATGACAAGGATAATGATGTGATGATCCTATCCCCACCATACCCAGACATTCAAAATCGTCCGTGAGAATGGAGGAAATGGAAGCTGAGTCGATCCAGGGAACAGTTCCAAAGAACGGAATTCATTGAAGAAGAAGACGAACTGATGAACTTCCTCGGATTGACTAATGTGGTGCAAGCTCTTCATGAAGAAAACTGTTTGGACATTCTAAATATCTTTAAAGAGAAGGAGAAAGAAAGATTGGCAGAAGAAGTTGAGGCACG
Organism: Rehmannia glutinosa; assembly: GCA_016081115.2. Classification (NCBI taxonomy): domain Eukaryota; kingdom Viridiplantae; phylum Streptophyta; class Magnoliopsida; order Lamiales; family Orobanchaceae; genus Rehmannia; species Rehmannia glutinosa. Next base: position 38,524 of record JABTTQ020002786.1, read on the forward strand.
TGAGAAGGCCAACATCTGCCCTCTCACTGGTACCACAGAACATACACATCCTCACCTCGACATTCTATCAGAAAGTGATGAGTATCCGGACCCGTTGTCGCCACGTAGAAGAGTTGCAAATGCAGCAAGCAATGCAAGAATCCGAGAATCCTACATGAGCAAAGAATGATGGAGGGACCAGGGGAGTCATCCAAATCACAGCTGGAGATAGATCCTATGGGATTGGTGCAAAGATATTGCCATGTTGTCGCGCCGCCACTTCCCACTCATTTGGAGGAAGGTATTAAGGGAATTGGCGATGAAACCGGGATTGTGGGGACCCCGGTCGAGCCAACCCCTAATGAAGGTGTCTTACCACCGCCCCAACGGCTGAATACTCAGTGGGAACAACGGGAGTTTGGAGACGAGTGACCCCATTCCAAGTCACTCGGTGGTGTGCCACCGAGGGGGAAACTTCCTCCACTACAAAGCAAGGTCGGAGGATGCTGCGGTGACTCCACAATGCATCTCGGAGGTGAAGTGGAGAAGGAACAAACGATTGAATACACAAAGCAGTTGTCATCGACGAGGCTCAGAGCAGTTGAGACTGTCTCAGTGAAGTTCCAATCGCTCTGCAGGCCAATGACACTCGCTAATGCGGTCGAGGCACGGGAAGGAACCGCCCCGGGAGTTACCACTGGGCAATGAAAGTGCAATCCATGGAGTTGAGACTCCAGTGGATGCCACCTCGAAAGACCCCAAGACAATGTGACACACTGTCGAAGGGACTGGCCCAGTGCCTCGCGCAGTTGAGACTGCAGGAGGTAATGAAGGCCAACGGGAGGTTGAGACTTCCGGGGTAAAGAGATCAAGCACGAACATCCCTCCCGCTATCATTGATCCATCGAGAAAAGGAGATAAGTGCTCTTCACGATTCCCAGGATAATCTCGATGTAACTTTTCCGGGATCCGGAAGGTAAAGATGAAGCCGAGTCATCCTCTATTGCAGATCCAAAAGACTCGGTGAGGATGTTCCAACCACGAGTAAGTCTAACCTCAAGATCGCCGCCAAACATTCAACTTTGATGATGAGCCACCCATGGAAATCTCATCATCGTTCGATGACGCTCGATATGGCCGAGACCAGTCAACTCATTTGGAAAAACCAATGAGACCGACGAAGGCATGTTAAGACAAATGAGGCTCGGCAAGTCGGGTCGCCTTCACAATGCATCACAACAAACAGAGTCCATCGCAAGCAGCTCCCTAAGCCGCAGCAGAGTTCGACTCCACAGGGGACTTCACGAGCACCAATTATTATTGAACAATTCCGATTTTGCCTATGATGATCCTTTTGTAGAATCATTTCCCTTCTCTCTGGAGGTACTCCGACCTCCCCGAAGAATCGCCTAGAGATCGCGAGCGCTTCACTGAACCGATCCTCGTTATTCCATCGACACCATTGTTCCACTAACTATGACTTTGACGCCGCTTGGCCGTCACCGAAACAGAGGTGACAATCAAGTTCGAGAAGTTTTCAAAGCCTTATTTGCCGAGATTGAAAAGATGGAGAGGCACCAGGCCTCACCTGGACATGAGGTCGATAACGAGACGCCAACCTTACGCTAATTTGAGAGGCATAATAGTCGGGATCGGGAATGGTGGCAATAGCAAAGATACAATGCGTGTGGAACAAGCTCGATATTTCAGACATTGTTCAACAAGTTGCTAGTCCGGCGGGTGAGAATGCCGATGCAAAGACAAAATTGCAAGAGCACATCGAACAAATGCATTAATCTCACACCTCGAGAGATAAAGCTCTGCGTGAACATAATAAGAACGAGCTCCGCGTGGAAGAGAACATGGATTGAAAATTCAGTCTTCTCATGGCCGAGATGAAGTTGGTAGCAGGTGAATCCAACGCCACCCGCTCCGAGTTCCGTGCAAAGATACTCCACGCCAGATTCGAAGCGTAACTCGGCTATCGAGACTAGACTTCTTGCTTGCTAGCTTGTTTCAGGGTTCCTCTCCTTTGATGATGCCAAAAAGGGGGAAGAGGAATACTTAAAGGCGCTCAAGGGATTCGAAACCGAGAAGGAGGATGCAGTTGTGAAGGGAAAGACAGTTGAGGAAGTAATAAGAGAGAAGAAAGGAAAATCTTTGAGGGGGAGGTTCGAAAGATGTGACCTTGATGATTGCTAAAACCCCCAATAAGGTCTTGTCACGGCTGATATCATCAAAGAAACTCCCAATGACTCCGCCACTCCAACACTCAGCATACCTATGGCCGAAAAGAGAAAGCGATTGAAGCAGGGGATGAAGGAAGTGGAAGGAAAGATGAATGCCCGAGTTATGGATATTCTCAAACAATATGGAGGCATTCCAATGCATGACAGAGACACCTATGCCATTTTCGATGCCGGAACCAAGCCAAGATCTCGTTGATGAATTCAAGACGCTCGCATTTGAAGGTTACTTCGCAAACATGTCCATGGCTCAAGCCGGGATTTGTCTTGGGAAAAGGGTCTCAAACTATGTGAAGAAGCGACAGAGACATGGCAAAATCACTCCTGGTCACTCGCTAGTCACTCACTTGGGAAAAAGAAGACCCCAAGACAATACACGCCCAGGCAAGAGGAAGAAGCGATGGTGGAGGAAGAGGTTTGGACCTAGATCTCCGCCCCGAAACATTGAGTATATAGATCCGGGGAAAGAAAGGAGGGATCTATTGGGTTGATTTGACGAAATAGCCAACCCGCAAGTGGCTAAGAATAATGCCGAGTATGTGAAGAGAATTGAAGAGGAAAATAAGAGACAAACTCGGCTATGGGAGGAAAGAAAGATCGAGAAGAGATGAAGTCGCCGGAAGGCGTATGAGAAAAAGAAGGCAACCAAGATGAGAAGAAGAGAAAGAGGTCGAAGATGACAGAGTCAAGGAGATGAAAGAAGGAGGCGGCAAGGAGATGAAGTGTTCTTTGTCCACCCTTCATGTATTTTACTATGTAAATACATTCTATGTAAGTCTTCTGTACATCGAATAAAATTGTACAATTTCTATACTTGTGTAGATATAGAACAACATGGTTACTTTAAGTTCCATTTAAGCTCTGATACATTTTCTTTTGGTTCAACATCTGATACACTTTGTAAACAGCTATGTAAAGAACAAGAATATTATGGTCAATAAAAGATTGATTCTAAGCATACATTCTGTGATTCTACATTTGTATGTATGTATCTTTGCTGTTTAATTTTTGTATGAATGTTTTAAGTTTTGGCATCATCAAAAAGGGGGAAATTGTTGGGAAATTATTTTGTAGATTTTGATGAATGCCATGTAAAACTTAGAATAGGAAGTTGGCACCCCATTCTTGTTATAAATTGCATTGTAATAGATAGGGCTGGTAGAGCTGAGTCAAGTCAGCTATGCCTGAACATGCAAGAAGACAACTGGAGACTAAAAGTAGGGATGGCAATTTCCCCCAAACCCGACGGAGGATTCGATACCCGACCCTAACGGAGGAGGGTATGGAGGGTAGTTTTGTACCCAATTAAATAAATGGGTACGTGGGTATGGGTATTTTCGGGTATGGGTATGGAGGTGGGTCTAGGTACATCCTACCCATACCCTACCCGATACCCGATTAAATAATAATATTATATGTATATAATATATCTACATATATATTTATTTATAATATTTTACATACATTTTTTTTATTTATACAACTCTATTTATTTATATTTAAAGAAAAGGATTTTTTCCCCAAGTCTCAACCAAAATCTACAAACCCACTAACACTTTTGTTTAATCCTTTTTAATATTTTGCTATATTTTTATAATATTTAGTTCGCTAATTCTTATTTGTATTCCTTTTTCCTTATTGTTTCCTTAAGAATTTAGTAAATATCAATATCTTTATTTAAATAACTCAAATTTCTCTTTAAAAAAAGAAATAACTTAAATTTGAAAAAAAATACAATTGTAAGTGGTAAGAGGGTATGGATAGGGTATGAATACCCGATCATCCGATGGGAATGGGGATGGGTATAAAAACAGAATACCCGATGGGTATGGGTATGGGTATGGGTATGAGTATAATAAATGGGTATGGGGATGGAGGATATAGAATCCTACCCGAATCCTACCCATTGCCATCCCTAACTAAAAGGAAGACTCCGCTGTGAGGCAGCTGAGTGTGGCAAAGAAGAGAAGACAGGAACTCGTCTGAAGGTGCAGCTAAGATGCAGCTGAGTGAAGTATCAGTCAAGTCAACTCAAGATAGCCAAGTCTCAAGTTGAAGTGACAGAAGAGTCATCCAATGATTGGAAGCTGACTCTAAGTCACCTGAGGAAGGCAAGGAAATGCAGTCAAGTCGAGATAATCGAAAGAGATCCGTTGTACGTAAATCAAGAGAATTACTTAAACAAGTAATACTTCCATACCACCTTTCTTGAAGTGCTCAGTCCCAGAAGCATGCAAAAGGAATAAACCAATGGGAAGCACTGCACCGTGTCAGAACTCTGAAAAGCTGAAGAATTGTTCATACGAGGAAACATAAATTCCAAGGACTGCAACAAGATAAGCCAACGACCACAAGTGACTTTCAAAAATAAGCCTATCTCTTCAACGGGCATTTTTGAAAGATCACTATAAAAGGCCAAGAATCACTCGAGAGAAGGTTACCTACCCGAACCACGAACATTCAAGCTAACATTTGAATCAGTAACCAAGAATACTCTCAAGTCATTCAAGATCAATCCTCAAGCCTACATTACGAAGGAAATCAATCCAACACTCACAATTGTGAAGGAAAGACAACTTCAATCAGTTGAAGAGGAAACATTTGAAGAATCAAGGGGTTTACATTCCACGAAGGATTGTAGAAAGGTTCAAGGTCGAACCAGGCTTAAGCTATTTGGAGGGCTTCGTGATCAATTCCAAGGAACTTAAGCAAGTGGGTCATGTAGTAGCAGCGCGCAACCGCCTGTGAAGAAGCCGAGTCGCACGAGAAGCATTTGTGTGACCAAGGCATCTCCAGATCGAGTCCCAAAGGATCAAGTCACCGTGTGTGATCAAGACTTGTATCTGGGATCGTTAGCCACTCGTATATTGATCAATACTTAGTGGATTCCTCCAGGAGTTGGAGAAGAGAGGAGTAGAAGAATTACCCCATCTTCGAACCTCTATAAAACTTATTGTGTCATTTACATTTCAAAGACTTTAATTTTCGTGATCTTATTTTTATATCTCACGATAAATTTGCTATCCAATTGATAATCAACTCGAGTGATAAAACCAAGTATTAAAACAAACTTAACCAAATTCAAGGGTGTTAAGTCTTCCGCTGAAAACATATCACAAATCAAGTTAAGTCTTTAGTCAAAACAATTTGAGTTATTCTATCAACAGTTTGATGAAAGTCTGTTGAGTGACTAACTCTCCGATTAACTAACTTAGCTGTCCATCAAGGACTCAGCTGTGAAGTATTAACTCTGAACATTTTTTAAAAGGACTAAATCAAAAAGTTGGTAAGGTTTATTCAACCCCCCCTTCTAAACCTTACACTCACACCCCTTGGGACCTACAGTAGATGAAGTAGGTGATGAACTGATTGCTGAAGAACGGAAAGAGGTGATCACTTCACCAATCTGTTAGTCCAAGTGGCTACAATAATCTAGAGGGGGGTGAATAGATTATCCCAGTTTTTCAGATTTTGCCCTCTTTAACGAAAGACTCAAGTAAAAATGAAATGCTAAATGCGGAAAGTAAATAGCACACGTCGATTTATAGTAGTTCAATCCACCTAGGGCCTAATCTACTACCACCCCAAAGATATCCAGGGATGGATTTCAAAAAGAAAAAGATTTTATTAATTTACCAAAAATTAATACAACACCTTGAGGATTACCACAACCCTCTTTCACCACCTTGAGGATTACAACAAGCCTCTTACAACACCTTTGAAGATTACCACAACCTTCAAACACCTATCACCTAGATCACCCAAGTGTATTCTTACCACAAGAATACTCACAAGGATGTCTTGTGTTGAATGATGACCAAAATCAAGATTACAACTCAATAATGATTGATACAAAATGAGTACAAGTGTAATCAAGAATTGAAAGCCTAGACCTCAAATTTGTGCAAATGAAAGTGCTTAGGCTAATACAACAAGATTTATGAAAGTGTTTGCTCAATTGCTCTTTGCTTGTGTAGAGTGTTGTGTCTTGTTGCTTGAATGAAGCCTCTATTTATAGGAGAGGACTTGGCTTTCATTTCCAGACATTGGCTCCTCCTTGGGGAGTGATTTTCTGCAAAAGAAACCATTTAAAATTATCAATATAGCTATTAGAAATCAATCCCACAAAATAGGGAAAAGTCAGTCGAAAAACGCAAGCGGATAGTTACCGATAAAATGGGGGGTTCGACCGGTCGCACAGAGATAAGATTGAAATTAAATTCTGCGAATTTTAGCACAGGGGGACCGGTCGGAGGGGGGTGCGACCGGTCTCCCTTAGCTGTGACCGATTGAGTCAAGGATTTTCAAACAGAGAAGATCGAACCAAGAGGGTCGCTCCCGTGTAATCGGCCGCCTGTGGGTCGGCCGTCGCCCTCACCGGTCGACCACCTGGTCGACCGGTCGCCCTCTCCATTTTTTTTCTTACGTCCCATTTTCTATTTCAAAACTCAACTCAGGTACGGGTTGCCCTATAGGGCGACCGGTTGAGCCTGAAACAAATGTGTTGTCCAATTTTTTATCGAAAATAAACTCTAAGAAATACTCCGAAAAATAGTAAAAACATTTTAAATCGATCGGAAGTATTTAGACAACATTTAGGGACATTGTTTTGGTTTAAAAACTTATTTGAACAAAATCATCAAAATCATGATAAAAACATTTATCTAACAAACTCCCCCTTTTTGATGATTACAACCCAAAACAATTTTCTCGAGGACGATTTGAAAAACAAATAAATTTTCCAGTTTTACAAGTAAACTATCCGTTAAAAGTATTTCATACAAAGCTCCCCCTATCTATGAGCATATCAACAAACAATTATAATAAGAAGCACAAGCTATAACAAGCTTATATAAGATGCATATAGACATCATGAGCTAAGAAGCTCCCCCTATCACTATACTTATAATCTTTTGCAATTGAGTCCATAATACAAGCCATGGACTAGGTATTCATGGCTTTAGAAAGCCATCGCTTATAGCTTTTATTGCGAGCTTTTAATAGCTTTTTTTGGCTAACGAGCCAATTTCCTATTTCTCCCCCTTTGGAATCATCAAAAAGAATGTTAGTATGATAAAAACACCATACAAGTATATCAAAGTGCGCAAAAGAGACGGTTTATCAACCATTGAGCAATTTTATGCTTAAAATCCAAGGAAAATGGGAGAAATGTATCATGAAGAGCTCATACGCTCGTTTTGTTTGCCAAAACATGATCTCCATAAGTATAGAAGACTTTTGAAAGCAAGAGAATCATGTATAAGTTGAAATTTTCATTGCGACATTTTATCGAACACTTTGTGGACGTAAAAATTAAAAGAAGTTGTATATAGCCCTTGTAAATGATTCAAGCCAAAAAATTTATCACCAAATTACATCAAACATCATACAAAACAACATAATAGCAGAGCTCAACAAGATCATATGCAAAATATATCAAGAATTATACAAGAAAGCCATAAACTCAAGGGTTCAACCCAATTGAGCAAAGTAAGGAAAATTCTTACCATTTGATCGGAGAAGATGAGCTATGATGATGATAAACATGCTATATAAGATCCAAGTTGTGATTAGAATGCATGAAAATCAATTTTGAGTGAAAATTGTGTGTATTTGGCAAAGAGGACGAAAAATGGCCAAAATAAGGTAAAATGGCGAATGCTGAAGACAGAACCGTTTTAATCCAAAATATAGCTCAGGGCGACCGGTCGACGTTGAGGGCGACCGGTTGTCCTCAACCTATTTATCCCACTATTTTGTCAGTTTTTCAAAAATCCGAATTTTCAACCAAAAATCCGATTTTTTGCCCCTAAGTTTTAAAAACGTGCAAAATGCAAGTGTAAGCCTCATTCAATATGCATTATGCCTAACCGAGCTCGTATTGATGCAAAAGTCTCGGAAGATAGCGATTTTGTGAAAATGTCCGCTAATTGATCTTGAGATGGTACAAAAGATATCTCAATTTTTCGTTTTGAAACACAATCCCTTAGAAAATGATGTCGAATCTCAATATGTTTAGTACGGTTGTGATGAACCGGGTTTTGAGAAATATTTATAGCGGATATATTATCACAAAAGATAGGTACGTTTTCAAATGAGCATTTGTAATCCGCTAAGGTTTGTTTCATCCAAAGAAGTTGAGTACAACAAAATGCGGCGGAAATATATTCGGCTTCGGCCGTTGAAAGAGAAACACAGTTTTGCTTCTTTGAAAACCAAGAAACTAGGCAATCGCCTAAAAATTGACATGATCCGGAAGTATTTTTCCGATCATCAATATTTCCCACATAATCCGAATCACTATAACCTTTAAGAGAAAAATTTTCATTCTTTGGATAAAATAAACCATATTGAATGGTGCCTTTCAAATATCGAAAAATCCTTTTAACGACACTCATATGAGATTCTTTGGGATTGCTTTGAAAACGAGCACATAGGCATACGACATGAAGAATGTCCGGTCTACTAGCGGTTAAATAAAGTAAACTACCAATCATACCTCGATACTTTGATTCATCCACGGACTTGCCTTTCTCATCTTTGTCAATTTTGACATTTGTTGCCATGGGAGTAGAGGCGGTTCTTCCTTCTTCAATGCCGAACTTTTTCAAAAGTTCTTTTGTATACTTAGATTGTGAAATATAAATACCTTCTTGACATTGCTTAATTTGGAGTCCAAGAAAGAAGTTGAGCTCCCCCATCATGCTCATTTCAAATTCTCCTTGCATCAACTTAGAGAATTTCTTGCACAAAGAATCATTAGTAGCACCAAAGATAATATCATCAACATAAATTTGCACAAGTAAACAATCTTGCCCCTGTTTCAAAACAAAGAGAGTTGTATCAACTTTACCTCTTATAAAACCATTTTGTAAAAGAAAAGAACTAAGTCTATCATACCATGCACGGGTGCTTGTTTTAAACCATACAAGGCCTTTTTAAGTTTATAAACATCATTAGGCCTAGAAAATTTTCAAACCCGGAGGTTGTTTTACATAGACTTCTTCTTGAATAATACCATTTAAGAAAGCGGATTTAACATCCAATTGGTAAAGTTTGAAATTTTTAAAACAAGAATAGGCAAGTAAAATACGAATAGCTTCTAAGCGTGCTACGGGTGCAAAAGTTTCATCATAGTCAATACCTTCTTCTTGACAATACCCTTGAGCTACTAACCTTGCCTTATTTCGAACAATGTTGCCTTGATCATCAAGTTTGTTCTGGAATACCTATTTTGTACCAATAATAGTTTGAGATGGAGGACAAGGTACTAATTCCCATACACCATTTCTTTCAAATTGATTTAACTCCTCTTGCATTTCTAAGAACCAATCCTCATCCTCAATGGCCTCTTTAGCATTTTTAGGCTCTTTTTGAGAAATAAGAGCTTTCTCGGCAAATTTTCTCCGGGTCATCACTTTGTCAAGGGGATCACCAATAATAAGATCTTTTGGGTGATCTCCCTTAAATTTCAATGCAACGGGAAGATCCGAGATATCACCTCTATCTTCTTGAGGACCATTTGAAGTGGACGGTTGATCATTTGATGTAGACGGTTGATCATCAATTTGAACAATTTGTTCAATAATATCTTCTTCATCACTTTCATCATTAGGTATTCTTTCAACCCCCAAAGCTTCATTAAATTTGACATGGATGGATTCTTCAACAACTCCACTAGTCTTATTGTAAACCCGATATGCTTTGTTTTTTGTTGAATATCCCATAAATATCCCTTCATCGGCCTTAGGATCAAGTTTGTCCAATTGATCCTTGGTATTCAAAATAAAGCATTTACAACCAAATATCTTGAAATAACTAATATTTGGAGTTCTACCTTTCCAAAGCTCATATGGAGTTTTATTCATTTTAGGACGAATATAAACTCGATTAATGACATAGCAAGCGGTACTTACGGCTTCGGCCCAAAAATATTTTGGAAGTGAAAATTCATTGAGCATGGACCGACTCATCTCTTGTAATGTCCGATTTTTCCTTTCGGCTACTCCATTTTGTTGAGGTGTCCTTGGAGCCGAAAAATTATGAGCATATCCTTTGGTTTCACAAAATACTCTAAATTCACCGTCAAATTCTCCACCTCGATCACTTCGAATAGACTTGATAGTGTCTTCCTTTTCATTCTCAATAAGTCTACACAACTTAACAAACTCATAAATGGCATCGCTTTTATTGGTAAGAAAAAGAGCCCAAGTATATCTAGAAAAGTCATCGACGATAACAAAAGTGTAATGTTTTCCACTTAGACTAGCCGTACCAATATCCCCATACAAATCAAGGTGAAGCATTTGTAGGGGTTTGGTTGTGGAAATTTCATTTTTGGGCTTAAAACTACTTTTAACTAATTTGTTCTTTTGACAAGTGTCACATAAGCCAAGATTTTCAAAATTCAATTTGGGGAGTCCTTTCACATGTTGGTTTTTGTAAATATTTTTCAAATACTTGTATCCAACATGTCCAAGCCGCCTATGCCATAAACTATTAAATCATTATTGGCGACTAAACAAGAAACATTTTGACTAACCAAATCACTTGTACAAATTTTGTAAAGATTGCCTTTTCTATTTGCTTCACAAATAATTTCACCATTTTTAAGTATAAGACATTTTTCTTTATTAAAGGAAACATCATAATTTGAATCACAAAGTTGGCTAACACTTATCAAATTAAACTTAAGCCCTTCAACTAAAAGAACATTACTAAGAGAGAAAGAAGAGTTACCAATTTCTCCATTTCCAAGAATTTTTCCTTTGCCATTGCCGAACATGACCATACCCTCTTCTTGGAGCTTGATGTTGGTAAAAAGTTCTCTCCTCCCGGTCATATGGCGTGAACATCCGCTGTCCACGAGCCATTTTGAATCTTCCATTGTTGTTATAGCCCCTATCACCTACAAAAGAATTTCTTTTAGGTACCCTATAATTTTGGGGTCCATGGGGGTTAGTCTTGAGACCTTTGGGTCTCCAAACATGTCTTGAGCTATTTATCAATTTGCAATTATTAGCATAATGTCCAACTTTGCCACAATAAAAACAAGTAGGAGTATTATAATTATTAGCACGTACAAAAGTCGGACCTTGGTTATTTTTCTTAAAAACACTTTGAAATGGTTTATAACCAAGTCCCAATTTGGAATGCTCACCTCTTTGTGCATCTAAAATTTTTGTGACTTTATCCGTGCTTATGTTGAAACGATGCACATCATTTTTCAAACATTCAATATCTTTTGTGAGTAATTCCTTTTCGGTTTCAAGAGAATGAATTCTAGTAAGAGTAAGAGTATGAGCTTTGTCTAGAGATTCATAAGAGGTAAATAATTTTTCCTTTTCAACCTTAAGCTCCTTATGCTCCTTTTTCAAATTTTTGTATTTAACAATTAAATTTTGAAACTCAATTTGCAATTCATCAAAATCACATTGCAAGTCATCAATTATGGAGGAAGTAGAAGAATTTGAGTGTACCTCATTGTTTTCATCGTCTATGGCCATGAGACCGTGTTCGGTTTCTCCTTCCTCATCGGTTGTTTCGAGCGATTCATCCCATGTTTTGACCTCCGCGTTTAGAGCCTTTTTTTTTTTTTGTGAAAGGCTTCTTTTTCTTTTGCTCCTCTTCATCGAGCTTTGGGCAATCGGCAATGAAGTGCCCGGTTTTCCGCATTTAAAGCAAGCATTATCTCTTGGTTTTCTCGCTTTATTTTTATTCACAAATTTTGAAAATTTTCGAACAAGTGCGGCCGTCTCCTCATCATCATCATCATTATCATAGTATGCATTATTAGAAGAAGAAGCAAGACCTTTAGGAATAATTTGCATACCCGATTGATTTATGGATGGTTTGGAATTTTTCCTCTCCTTGAGATAGACTTCATAGATGAGGAGGTTTCCAATGAGCTCGTCAAACTTGAGTGTCTCAAGGTTTTGTGCCTCCATGATTTGCCGTTACTTTTTCGGACCATGAGCCGGGAAGAGCATTCAATACCTTAGTCACCTTGTCTTCTTCAGAAATGACTTTACCAAGGGCCACAAGAGGATTGACAATATTATCAAGCCTTTCCACCATCTTGGAAATGTTTTCTCCATCATGCATGTTAAAGTTTTCAAAGTCTTTAACAAGCATGGTCTTTCTTGCTTGCTTGACCTTCTTAGTCCCTTCATAAATTGTCTCCAATTTTTCCCAAACCTCATGTGCCGACCTTATGCCTCTTATGCAATTGTACTCGGTAACCGTAAGAGAACAATGCAAAATATTTAAGGCCTTACAGTTTAGAGAGAAAGCCTTTTTGTCGTTTTCATCGAATTCCTTGAAAGGTTTAGGAGTCAAGGTGCCATCCTCCGATTTCTTGGTTGGTTGATCAACTCCTTCAATGACCACATTCCAAATATCGAACCCGCACCCTTGTAGAAAGCACTCCATACGGTCTTTCCAAAATGCGTAGTTGTTGGCGTCGAATAGTGGTGACTTGTTGGTGGAGGCCCCGGTGGTGAGATGAGCATCATGTGTAGCCATGGATCGTTCCTCTTTACTCGGAACGAGCTAGCCAAAGAGTTTGACTCTGATACCACTTGTTAGTCCAAGTGGCTACAATAATCTAGAGGGGGGTGAATAGATTATCCCGGTTTTTCAGATTTTGCCCTCTTTAACGAAAGACTCAAGTAAAAATGAAATGCTAAATGCGGAAAGTAAATAGCACACGTCGATTTATAGTAGTTCAATCCACCTAGGGCCTAATCTACTACCACCCCAGTATATCCGGGATGGATTTCAAAAAGAAAAAAAGATTTTATTAATTTACCAAAAATTAATACAACACCTTGAGGATTACCACAACCCTCTTTCACCACCTTGAGGATTACCACAACCCTCTTACAACACCTTTGAAGATTACCACAACCTTCAAACACCTATCACCTAGATCACCCAAGTGTATTCTTACCACAAGAATACTCACAAGGATGTCTTGTGTTGAATGATGACCAAAATCAAGATTACAACTCAATAATGGTTGATACAAAATGAGTACAAGTGTAATCAAGAATTGAAAGCCTAGACCTCAAATTTGTGCAAATGAAAGTGCTTAGGCTAGTACAACAAGATTTAAGTGTTTGCTCAATTGCTCTTTGCTTGTGTAGAGTGTTGTGCCTTGTTGCTTGAATGAAGCCTCTATTTATAGGAGAGGACTTGGCTTTCATTTCCAGACATTGGCTCCTCCTTGGGGAGTGATTTGCTGCAAAAGAAACCATTTAAAATGATCAATATAGCTGTTAGAAATCAATCCCACAAAATAGGGAAAAGTCATGCGAAAAACGCAAGCGGATAGTTTCCGATAAACCGGGGGTTCGACCGGTCGCGAGAGATAAGATTGAAATTGAATTCTGTGAATTTTAACACAGGGGGACCGGTCGGAGGGGGGTGCGACCGGTCTCCCTTAGCTGTGACCGATTGGAGCTGAAGGATTTTCGAAACAGAGAAGACTAAACCAAGAGGGCTGCTCCCAGGTACCGGTCGCCCTCTCCATTTTTTTTCTTACGTCCCATTTTCTGTTTCAAAACTCAACTCAGGTACGGGTTGCCCTATAGAGCGACCGGTCGAGCCTGAAACAAATGTGTTGTCCAATTTTTTATCGAAAATAAACTCTAAGAAATACTCCGAAAAATAGTAAAAGCATTTTAAATCGATCGGAAGTATTTAGACAACATTTAGGGACATTGTTTTGGTTTAAAAACTTATTTGAACAAAATCATCAAAATCATGATAAAAACATTTATCTGACACAATCAGCCTAGGGTATTTCATGTGTCCAGACCACTGCTCAGCCCTCAAAATCGCATTGTTGATCTACCTCTTGTCTATCCAGGAGATGCTCTGCCTGCTCCTACGACTCCGACCTCTGCTGCTTCTCCAGATGCTACCACCCCTGTCCCAGGGTCTGTCCAGGTTGTGGCCCCGGATGTGGTTCCGGATGTGGGCCACATTCCCGCTCTCATTTTCTCTAACATTCCCTCTCGCACTGCTTTTCTCGCTTTCTTACAAGTTCAACTAGCTTTTTTCGAGCAATGATTGCTCACTTCACTGCTCTCCGGTCTCAATTGCAACATATCCTTGGCTCTGTTTCTGGCCAAAAAGGGGGAGAGAATACAGCTGGACCAAGCACTACTCAAGGGGGAGTTATGCCAACTGAGACACCCATGACTGATGCTCCAATTCCTGAAGATAATGCAGCTCAAGATGTTGCTGCTGCTACACCATTGGCTGGACAGAATGAAGGCAATGAAGGCCTTAAGTTTGATTTTGAAGGACAAATGGACACGAATGTGTCTACTGATGAACCTTATAATATTTGATCTGGGATGTACTAAGACTACTCTTCTGCTAGGTTTACTTGTTTTGTTTGTTGATAACCTAATAAACTCTCGTTTGTTAATTTTTGCTGCAGTTATAAATGTGACCTGAAATGTGATCGCATCTGTTTCAGTATTTTTACTCAGCATGATATTCAGGGGGAGTTGTTACACTTAGGGGGAGTTTGCTTGATTTGTGCTTGATATGTGTTTTGTCCAGAAAGGCAAAAAGGCGGAGATTATTAAGGCGATTTTATTTGATCGACTAAAATAAATTCCTAAAATATAAAGATTGGTTGTTTGATTTGTTTTGCCTTTCTAGACTTATGATATAATTAGGACTTTTTAGATAAGGGAAGAAATCATATTGATATGGTATTGATATATTAGGATTCTTGGATAGTTATCTTGTTTCCTAACATAAGTGATTTACTTGTCATATATTTGTATATATCTTCTTTCCTTGTGTATTAGGTATCTTGAAGGTTTTGGATGGCTATATAAAGGGAAGAGGACGTCCATAATTGTTACACAAGAAATATACCAGAGATACAAGAGTCTTGAGAGAGTTAAGAGTCATTCAAGCACAAGGAGTCTTACTGCCCTGGATGTGATCTCGAATGTGACTACATCTGAGATCACATTCAGCCCTACAGATTGTGTTTGTTAGCTTTTCATCCATTGTTTTAGTATTGTGATTAACAAAGTCCACACATGTCTATTGTTGGATGAGTTGAATTACATAGATCAGATATACTCTAGATAGGAGTTTTTCGTTGAGTTTCTACTAGTTGGATATTAGTATTTTTGAATACGGAATCAAACAATTTTTACTAGTGGAAAGTTTTTCAATATTGGCACGTCTACAAGCTTGTTGGCTTGTAGACAATTTTTATTTTGTGTGTCTTATTATTGTTTTCAAAATTCCGCTGCATGTGATTGTGAATGTGACCACATCTGCAATCACGTCCTTACTCTGCAAAATATTTGGTAAATATCCGTGCTATAATTCTTTCACTTTTGATTGATGAGTGATTCACATCAATCTATTGTTGATCAAAATGAGAAAATTCATGGGGTTTACATACATCTATTGAAAAATAAATGTCAAAGAATGAATATTGATATCAATTGTACTATTTCTATACCCTGTTTTCAGTTATATCATGTTTATGTTCGTAAGTTTTTTAGTGGATTACTATGATATTGTTGTAAAATTTATGTTAATACTACTAATGTTTATATCAATGACATAACAGTTCATTTTAAATTTTATTCACAATTTTTCCATTCATATTATTTTGAATAATATCTCAATTTACATTTTTGGTTAACAATGTGAAGTATTCATTTTTCTCAACAGTACAAGTACAATATAGAAATACATGTCTCACAAATTATATATAATTGTTTATAGAGAGGTGTGTGAGAAAGAAAGGGATATCTAAAAAAAATAATTTAGCGGCATGCCTAAATTGAGGGATAATTCTGAACGAGTTGAGTTAGACATTTAAGTTTATAGTTGAAAATATAAAATTGATAGATAAATTTTTATTTTTAATAACCTTATACAAATATTAGTATTAAAATAAAGTAATAAATACCAGTTCATGTAATTAATAGATATTATAAAATAATAATATTAAAATAAAAATATACGTGCAACACACTGGGTGAATTACTAGTATATATAATAGCTGAAGTTTAGTCCAAAAATTTTCCCGCTCATTTTTACTTCCTTAATTTGGAAATTATT
The DNA here is from genome assembly GCA_016081115.2 of Rehmannia glutinosa. Taxonomy (NCBI): domain Eukaryota; kingdom Viridiplantae; phylum Streptophyta; class Magnoliopsida; order Lamiales; family Orobanchaceae; genus Rehmannia; species Rehmannia glutinosa. Next base: position 54,861 of record JABTTQ020002786.1, read on the forward strand.
TTATTGCAAAATCCTAGTCGTAGATCTTGCAATCTATATTAAATAATAATCTTGAATTTTATATAGATAAATATGTGGATATATATATATATATACACACACATAGTCAAAGATTAGATACACAAATTGTCATAATAATTATTTATAGAAAATATTATTCATTAAGTAAATAGTCAATGATATTAAAAGCCAATCTTTTGTTCAAAGATTATTTTCATAAATTAAGAAAAAATTGTGAATTATATTCCAACTTATTATTATATCAAAATTTTCCAAATTTTAGATACATCGCTTACCAACATAATTAACTATAGCCAATGTTTTGTTTCAAGCACTTATTATTTATGTTAACATGAGTATATTTTATACAAAATCCTCTGATGTTATAATATTTCAATTGCTTTAGAGAGACACCTCAACATTGCTGATCCTCAATTCGAAGCATGATCAGCAAATATGGTTTCACCTACACGTTTTTCTTTATTATTGTCTTCCTCGAATGTCCCGCCAACATTAGCAAAATTGAACCCCGATTCTGCACTAAACAATAGTTTTTTTTATAATCTATCTTGTGGAACTACATGGATGTTTTTTGATTAGTCTAATAATAAATTTTGCTTCTTTTGTTTATTCCTTCTATTTTAGTTGTACTTATTTTTTAAGTTATATTTTGTATTTTCTGTTTTGTTTATTTTGAATTATTCTCATGTGCAAATCAATATTTAAATTTAGATGGAGATGATAATTGATATTATCTTCCGCAACAATAAAATTATGTAACCTCTCTATAGTGTATTATAGCATCAATTGTTTGATAGACACGATAAGCAACTATTCTTCTAAAAGAGATTGTGGAATCTGATTTTACAACTCAACCATTTGGCTTATGGATTGAATTATTTTCTTTGATTAACAATTAACTAATTAGTATTTCAAATAAATCTGAATACCAAAGTAATAATGGTGGCGAATTAGTATTAAATTTTTCCTACTAACAACATATTGACCATGCAATAACATTTTAGTCTATGATATAATTCATGATGCCTTAATTGAAAGTGAAATAAGAAAATACAAGATACAAAATAAGATAGACAAATTCGGACCAATCAGTCAGAAAATTCTCCTAACCAACGCATGTGTTGGAGTTACTCAAAATTAGCAGTGTTTTGTTTTGGTAAGTCAATGACTATTTTTTTTAAATGGTATAATTTATCGGCTAATTGATTTTCCCGCCCATTTCCACTTACGAAATTTATAAATTATTTTACGGCAAAATCCTAACAGAAGATATTGTAATAAATATTACATAAAAATTCTAAACATTAAATCGATATTAATATACATATATAATATATTAAAAAATACATTAAAAAAATCAAACCCCATACAATCTGCAACTTAATAAATCACCTCTAATTTCTTGTCAATTCACTCTCCATATCATCAATCAATATAGCCGAATTATAAGGGAAGAAATTCTTGAAATAAAATTATATATGTTTTTCTAAATTTAAAACTAATGATTTAATAATCAATAAATGGAAATATTTAAAATTAAATATTGGAAGTCGAATATTATTTCAACAATATACAATTTTGTAACAAAAATTAGAAAACTTTGATTTTTTTCAATATATTTATTTTGTTAAATTCATTATATCAATGTAACAATTAAATATCAAATGCTAATTTAATTATAATTGTTCTATCAAATATCAAATGCTACTTTAATTATAATTGACAATATTTATTTGATTTGAGCCAATACATCTTAAAGAAATAACTTATATTTTGTTATTCTATTATAATATATATATATAACTATGTTTATATCAGAAAATACAATAAAAGATTGGTGTACATATTCTGTAATCAAATCCTCGCTGAGTGGCTTTATAAACAAATCATTATTCTTTAATTAAAAATCAAAATGCATTGGTTATTCTTCTGATCTTTTAAGAGTCTACTTTTGTTTTAGTAATATATAGTTTATAATTTACGAATTTGTTTAAATGTGCAAATTTTGTCACTTTAAATGACAAAAATATAGCGAAAAATAATTTAATGCCCAGAATTTTTGCTATTCTATAATTTCTTGGCACAAGTTCTATTTGTGTTTACCATCCCACCTCTTACAGAAACAAAGGAAAAAAAGAATTTTCAGTGAAAATCTTACTCTCAAATTCTTTTCAACAAGAGTCTTGATATGTTACTCAAATTCATTATTATAAATATAGATAAAATACTTAATATAATTGGACGTGTGCAACTCAAAAGAATTTGTAGTATTTATTTATATTTTTAATAGAATTTGACAAATGCAATGTGGTTAGATAATTGAAAATACGTTTAAGAAAAAACTGATAAAATCTTACCTTAATGTAAAATATTCATAAATTTAGAAATTTATTACCTTACAAAAAAAGGACAACAATTTGTTCAACGAGATAACTTTTTCAAATTGTATAACACACAAAATGGACAACTATGTATTACCTTTAACAAAAAAATATTCAAATATTTACCAAAAATAAAATTGGCCCCGCACATTGCATTTTTATATAAACTCCCATATACATTTTTCCAGGTTGTGAAAATTCTCATCGTATTCTATAATTTCTTTTGATTGATGAGTGATTACAACAATTCATTGTTGACCATAATGAGAAAATTCACGGGGTCTACAATTAATGGAAATAAATAACGGAGAACGAACATAGATGACGATGGTGCAATTTCTATTATATCATGTTTATATATTCCTAATTTTTTAGTGTATTATTATAATATTTTTATTAATTTGTGGTAATACAACTATAGTTTATATATAAGTAAATAATAATTTGCTATAAATTTTTATTCATGATTTTCTCTGCCATCTTATTTTGAATAATATCCCAATTTAAATTTTATCAATTAATTATAGAAATCTTTATTCATTCTTCTTTTAAAAGCGTATAGTCAATAGCATAAAAAATACCTATTGTATAGCTAGCATATTCATCAACACATTCTAGCCTTTTCTCTTCCTCATTAATCATTATAAAGAAAAAAATATAATTGTACCATTAGCACCCTATTATCTTGAATTATTCACATGTTAATTCTATGATATGAGACCGATATAATTTATCTTTTTCCCTACTAAATTATACCATCGAATTAAAAATAGCAAGTTTTTCTGTAGGTGGGAAAAATGTGAAAACCATTTTTTTGTATTTTTGTATTATATTTACAAATAAATTTATGAATTGAATACTGATTCTTGAAAATTTTATTTAATTGAGAATAAAAACACTTGAATGATTAGTTTTCACATGATTAATTAAAGTATTGAAAACACAATAATAATAATAATAATAATAATAATAATAATAATAATAATAATAATAACAATAATAATAATAATATGTATTTAATTTATTATTATCTTTGCCTTTATATCCTTTGTAACGTTTTGTTACTTTGTATGTGTGCAGAAAAAATTGAATTATCATGATACATATCTACAGATCATCTCTCAGAAAAGTCTGAAAAACCTGTAAACGGTGAAAATTTTGAATTGAGCATTGTAAGTTGTAACCTATCCATTTTCAAGAACTCATTTCAGTGATATTTCAAATGATATTTATCCACTATATTGCTTGGCTTCAAACTCTTTAAGCCGTCCATAATATATTTGGGAAAAATATTGAAAATATTTGTTGGATGATGTTTTCTACTAACAACGCCAACTGAGAAAATGTCAATGTATCAAGTATAGACAAATTGTTCTGATTAATGTTATTAAATTAAATTATTAAATTGTGCTATATTTAATTGATCTTTCTAATTGCTTCATTTGATGTTTTCCAGAATTGAATTTCAAAATTAAGTTTATAATTGAAAATATAAATTTTATATATAAGATTTTGTTTTTTACTTTATATGAATATTTTATTATTAAAATAAATTAATAAAATACTTGCTCATGTTAATAGATAGTTTTAGTATAAACTAATAATAATAAAATAATAATACACGTGCAATGCACGTGCGAGATTACTAGTAGGATAGAAAGTCAACGTTAGCTCTATTTTATATAACCCAAGTGAGAGTAATGAGTTTGGGCCATTGGGGCACCAAAGTTTTTAAAGGAGGGAGGACCTACAAGCTTGTGGGTTTAGTTCAAAACACATGTGTGCTGCCCACCGGCTCGGCCCTGCCTGGTCTGGGTTGTGGGCCTGGTCCTGAGCTTCAAGGCCCTTATAGTTTTGGAAAAAATTTATTTAAACCTTGAAAAATTAAATCTTTACTCGACTGGGCCGTCTAGCGCGCGCTGCGGTGCGCGGACGCGCAATGAGGACAAAGAGCTTTAAACATTTTGTTGTTTGTTGTAGGATCGACTTTTGCAAAGATCGCTTGTTCTAATCAGAAAGTCGTTGTATTTTAGAGAAGATTGCCAGAACTGTAAGTACTTTGTAATGGGACAATTTCGTCTTGTAGAGATAGTATCAAATACTAGTCTCAACTTTAAAATCTATCCCGTTTTGTATTCTATACACTCCACCATTTTCTTTTTAAAATAGTATCACCCAAACAACAAAACTTTGAAAATTAAAGAGGTTGAAGATGGAAGAGCATAATCGGCTAAGATTTGAGTTACTAAACGTGACAAAATTCTTTTAATTTGCAACTTTTAAACTTGACTCGCCACCCACTTTTCAATTCATCCAAATAAATTATAATCAAATAATAATTTGAAGTTGACCCCATTACAATATAACTTTACAAATTAGGGATAAATTCACTTTCGGTACCTGTTTTTTGGGGCTTATCATTATTAGTACCCAACGTTTCAAAATCCACTCATTTTTGGCACGTTCCGTTAGTCAACCGTTAAAGACTAACGATTGACTGGTCGGAGTTGGAGCAACGTTGGACGGGGGTGGTGAATTCTTACTCAAAATTTTATCCTGAGCAACTTTGTCTTATTGACCGGAGGCCGATTCGGCCGGCAACATCGAGATACGGGCCCTTAAAAGTCGGAAAATCGATATTAAGATCCCCTTTTGTGCGTTTTTTGTTCGGGAGGCAAATCGGACCGATTGAGGAGTGGGCTTTGTGCGCCTTAAGATGAGAAAGACGATGGTATGCTCAATTTTGGATTTGGGGAAGTATCTTGGATGAAATTTGGCTTTGAATTAAACTTTGAGGTTTTCGAATTATCGTCAATTGGCATCGGAGACGAACTCAAATCATGAAATTGACCACTGGGCATTATAAGGCTTGCGGATACGCTCAAAATGAGTGGTTGCATGACACTTGGGGTCGCCGGAATCGGCGCCGGAGACGTCGTGAAGCATGCGCCAACCGTGGAAACCTGCTACAGTTGGTCAACCTTTAGTCTTTAACGGTTAACTAACGGAACGTGCCAAAAACGAGTGAATTTTGAAACGTTGGGTACTAATAATGATAAGCCCCAAAAAGCGGGTACCAAAAGTGAAAACCGCTAATACTTTGGGTACCAAAAGTGAATTTATCCCTTACAAATTACTATATATTATAAAAACTTTGAAAAGATGATTTCATAAGAAACACAAACAAACATAATTTAATATTTTTAAATAATTTTAATTTAAAAAGTTCTTCATCAAATATTTTCATATTTCCAGACTTGTATAAACTTTCATTTTCTTTCGTTGGATTAATTTTAATTGTAGTTCTCACACAAAAATCAGTACAAAATAACTTTTTTTCCTAAACATATTAAATGAGAATTTACTTCTTGGATAAATATGAATCAAAATTGGAGTGGTGGGCCGTTGCCGCTCCATAATGGAAAAGAATCCAATCTGTAGAAGCAACAAAGGAAAATGGCAAAATTTCTGCTCATTTATCTTTATTGCTATCCCTTTATCTTTCTCATTTGTTCGAAATCTTCAAATTAACGTCGTTTTCAGGTACGAATGTTTCTCCTGATATACACGGGAAAAAAAAGGAAGAAAAATATGTTTCATCAAATATTCATTTTTGTATCTATTTGACGATTAGTCAGATATTTATACTATGGAATTAAATTTTTTAAGGCATTTTGAGATTCTTGATCCTCTTAGCTGTCAATGCAAGTGGGTCACATGTCAGCAATTTATCCTTGTCTGGTTTGAGATGATTGCCAAAAATCAAGAAATTCTATCCAATTTTGAATATTGCGTAGTCCCTAAAATGTTTCTCTAACAGGAATATTATTATTGCTTCCCAGTTTTTCATTTTTCTGAAGTTTAAGGAAGAACCTATTTGAATTGCGTGCTTTTACAACTAATTAGCTGTTTTGTCAATTGATATTCGTGGACCGAATTCTTATCTTAGTGGGTTGAGCAGTTCTTAGTCATAGTCTTATTGGTTGGCAGCTTGCTGGATAATATTCTGAGAAAAGGGATTGAGCATCAAATATTAAGACAGATCGATTTTGAGGTACTTGTTTTATATTATATGATGTAGAATTGTTTCTTAATTTCCGAAGTATTTGCAGAGGTGTTTAAGTTTGTTAAATTGCGGTGTCTTTGATATAGTACAGGAAAAGAAGTTGAAATATGTAATTTATGCTGGTTGGAATGTGATGAAGCTTCTGGTAATTTTTGATTTGTTCTGTGGGGTGAAACTTGTAATTTTTTTGATGAGCTTGTAGTATTAACCGGATGATTTTATTGCTGATGCAGGTGAATTTGATGAATATCAATTATCAAGAAGGGAATTGATGTTGTTCGAGAAATGATACTTTGATCTGCATTTTGCAGTGTAGAGTGCTCATACGGAATGTCTGCTTACGGACATGAAATGGAACGGGAATACTCTGCTCCAAGTCTTCCAAGTAGAGGGGGTTCAGGCATAAATCTTGAATTCTTAACCATCTTTTATCTTGTTAGTTTGCCAGAAAAAAGTTCACTTAATAAGCTATGATTATAGTAGTAGATTTAATCATAATGTGAGATATTGTATGAGCATGGCAGCGATCTTAAGCACTTTTTAATGTTAAACTGTAATAGTGAAAGTTTGTATGCCAAGCAAAAATTTGCAGAGTTCGTGTTTGTATTATGAAGTCTCTAATTGAATAGAAGGTTATTTATGAAATCACATGGTTTGAAAATTTTCAACCAAATTTTGTCTTTTAATTCAGAAAATAGAAATATCTGTTCGACATCCCTTCGGTTAGTGCCACTGGGTTAGCTATTGAATATTATCCTGTGCCTGTTTCAGAAATTGGAAGCCGTTATGCGACTGAGGCTGGAATTTTCATGTCATCTTTGCTGCTACGGTCTTTATTTCTGGGCTTGTAACAGTTGGGGTATCACTAGTGTCACTGCTGGTTGCACTGACTGTAATGTTACAGTCCTGTGAAAATAGGAATTCGGAGTTCTTGAGATGTATAGATATAAGAACAGTTACGATTATTGCAGGAATTTTGCTCTGCATGCAGAGTTGAACAGTTTAGGTCCAGACTCTTTACCTGCAATTTGCAAAGATGTTGATACACAATATATAAAAGAAGGTCAATACAGAAGAGACTTAAATATTACAGTTGGAATGGTTGAAGATTTCTTTAGCAGTTTTACACCACAATATGACGGCAGAGGAGTTGTGCTGATGGATGCTGATGACTTGGCGTATAAGTTGATATATAGGTAATTTCCTCTTAATTTTCTGCATGCTTCTACAGCCTATGTTAGTATCATAATGAGTCTACATTAAATTCTGCTATCTAGAAGAGTCTGAATGGTCTTGTCCTGAAGGTCAATGCTCAGAATGAAAATTCTGTTTACAGATACACTTTTAATTACTTAATCAGGACTGAAATGTGTTTAATTATCAAAATCAGTTGGGAATATGCAAAGCCGCTCCTAATGTAGTCGAGCGAGTCGGTCGACTAGGGCCCGGAAAAATTACAAAATTTAGGGGCCCAATTTTTTTGTTTACCTTTTACATAAAGACATAACAAAAAAGTACATTATTGAACAAAGAATGGTAGTAACCTAGCGGTTGATGCCTGCCAAGCTTAGCATTTGCAAAAGCTGAGTTCGAATTCTCTTGGCTGCACATGTCCTTTTTCCTTTTTTTCGTATTATTTGATTTAGATAAAAAAAATTAAAAGCTCCATCCCCATCAAGAATGAAGGGCCCATTCGTATTTTTTGATTTAGATAAAAAAAAATTTAAAAGCTCCCTCCCCACCAAGAATGAAGGGCCCATTTTTTCCTTGAGCCTTACTAGGTTCTAACATTTACCAATTTTAATTTTCCTTAATGGCCCAATATTAAATTTTCTCAATTTAAATTTTATAAGGCAAAAGTATCAAAAAGAAAAAAAAATTTCCCTCCCCACCAAGAATGTGATTGGTGATTGGAAAGATAGAGTGAATAGTTGATGTGATACTTTTTTTAATAAAATTATAATTGGATGTGATTGAAAAAGTGAAAATGGGTGAATAGTGTAATTTTTGATTCTTTTGTAATATTTGGCATATTGGGCCAAGAAAAGTTTTTGAGGAAGTTTTCTACATAATAAGACAATCAACCATAGCATATAGTTTTGCCTTTTCAACTCTTCTATATTATACCTGAATTGACGTTAAAACCGTGGCCATGTATTGCTATATGATTTGTCAATATTACTTTGATTTATATCTTTTGCTGATGGGATATCCTGTTCTGCAGATTTAACTATCTCTAGTATGTTGATACCAAATCATGTACTTTTTTGGTGGTATTATCCTCAAAATCTTGCACATTCTGGGTATTTAGAAGAATAGTCTGGATTGAGTTATAATTATTAAATATGGATGAAGTGAAAGACATAGCGTGATGCATGTGCTTGTGTCCCTGCCGTAATTACATATATTTTGTGATGAAAAATAACAAAATTACCTATTCATGTTTTTGGTACAGAATGGACGAAGGTCCCTTGCATGACGGCAGTAGAGGCGGAGATTATTTAAAACACACTTTTGTCAGGAAGTTGTACCTGAAACTTCAATCTGGTGGGTGGCCATTGATTTTGTTTTCAAGAAAATCCGAGAAACTGCGTAATGCTACAGTAGAGTATCTTACATCAGCAGGATGTCGTGACTGGTCTTCACTTATCATGAGGTAATTGGTCCTTGCTTCCTATTGATAACTTCAACAGGTTTCCTAACAGAAAATGGTCAAGAAATCAATAAGAAAATTATAAGGATAGCTGCAAAAAAACCCGAGGTTTGGGCTAATTACAAAAAAAAAACCCAGACATGTTTCAAAATTACAAAAAGCACCCCTCATGTTTGATTCTCTCTTAAATTTGAGAGGTAACTGTAATATTTCTATAATATCGGGGGGTTCAAATGTTGATTATGAAGGGGGAATATGTAAGACATAATCAAAGCTCAAGGTGTGTTTTGCAATTTTCAGAAACCTCTTAGCTTTTTTGTAATTAGCCCAAACGTCAGGTTTTTTGTGTAATTAGCCCAAAAATATATTATACGGGAAATATTTTCATAACGTTATACGTATTATTTTATGATTTCTGTGGGTTTTTTTCATATCTTGGTACTTCTGTCATCATGTGTGCCAAGTGGGTGAGAGAGTTTTAGGATTAAGAGAAGTTTGAAGAAAATGACTTAAGAAAGGAGTTAAAGTAAACAACATAGAAGATGTTGTCATTATGTGCGTCAGTCGATAGTTTTACATGAGGAACTATTGACTCAATTACTTGTTGCCATTATTCCTCTGTTTTCTGGTTAAGGTTCATCTTGTAGAGGTACTTAAATTAAATAAGTGATCGATTTCTAGATTCTACCGTAAACCTAATTGGTTACTTCAAATTACGTAAATCAATATTTTTTTTTTCCTCGAAATAGTCGAAAATTTGTAATATATGTGCCTAATTTTGAGACTTCGTCATCAGTTCACTATTATTGGCAACACATAGGCGATATTGGACCATTGAACCAGAAATCAGATAATTGATGTGAAAACCTACTAGAGTTGATTAGTGCTTCTATCTCTTTACTATATTGATTTAGTTGGTTATGTTTCCACACCTTTTTTTTTTCCTTTTTTTGTTTGGTTTACGTCACAAGATACGGGATCAAAAATTTGGGTATAAAATTTGTATAAATATAGCATGTGTCCTTGTGAAGAATCGTGCTCGGTGGCAAGAATAAAAAAATTACATAGGCCTTGTATGGATGTATTTCCAAGTTCAATTTCTAGTTTCTAGTGTTTGGATATGAAACTCCGCCTGCATATAGACAGGGCAACCCGTCTATATGTTGCCGGCCCCAAGCCTGGATAAAGGAGGAGGGTTGCGTTAGTCGACCAACAGTAAAACTCTTGTCATTTCCTTATGGTATGGATCATATAAGACATCGTGATAAGTGCTAGGATGCTCCCCGTAGGAGCGCGCCGCAGGTCCGATCGGTGTCTTGGCAAGGACCGCTACACCTCCATAAGTGGCTTGGGTGTAGTGAAAAATACACAAGAGCCCTCACACACTAATAAGAGGAACACAAATGATAATAAGAAAATTAGAAAGTATAGAATCGCAAATTTGGAACATAGGTACTTTGTGAGTAAAACTATAGAGCTCGTAGATATTATGAAAAGACGAAACATAGATATTATGTGTATCCAAGAGACTAAACGGGTAGGCGAGAAGGCAAGACACTAGATACTACGGGTTATAAGCTTTGGTATAGTGGAAAGGATGTAACTAGGAATGGGGTGGGTATCATTGAGATCCTCTCTTCATAGATCAAGTAGTAGAGTAACTAGAAAAGGAGATAGAATCATATCCCTTAAAATTGTAGTAGGTAAATCGAACTTATAAATATTGTTAGTGTATATGCACCTCAAGTAGGATTAGATGATGCTACTAAGAAATGCTAAATTTTGGGAAGATTTAGAAACTCTAATGCAATCAATCCTCAAAATGAAAAAGTCATCATAGGTGGAGACTTAAATGGACATGTTGGGAAGGATAATGAAGATTATGAAAGGGTCCATGGAGGATATGGCTTTAGCTCGCGAACAATGAGGTAGAACCATCCTGACTTTGCGATTTGCTTATGATTTTATTATAGGTAATACCTTCTTTAAAAAGAGAGACGAACATTTAATCACATTTAAAAGTGGTCCTAACAAATCACAAATTGACTACTTTCTAACCAGGAAAACGATAGAAAAATATGCAAAAATTGCAAAGTAATACCCGAGAAAGCCTCACCACCCAACATGACTACTAGTTTTGGATATCAAACTTATTAACATACACTTAAAGAGAAAGAAAATTAACATACCGAGAATTAAGTGGTGGAACTTAAAGAATATAGAAAAAGAGATAGTTTTGTCAAATCTCTAAGTAGAAACCATTGATTGGAAAGTGGAAGACAAAGCCGATGAAACATGGAACTATGTAACTACTCAAATGAAAAAGATCGCAAAAGAAACATTAGGGGTGTCAAATGGTAATAAATGGAATAAAGAGTCATGGTGGTGGAATCAAGAAATCCAAGAAAAGGTAAAGGAAAAACGAACTAGTTACAAAGTATTGTATTCCCGTAAAAAAACGAAGAAAACCTTAAAAGATATAAAGACGCCAAAAAAGAAGTAAGAAGAGCAATATATGAAGCAAAAACCAAGGCATATGAAGATTTCTATAAGAAACTGAGATACTAAAGAAGGAGAGAAAGATATATATAAAATAGCAAAATTTAGAGAAAAACAAACAAGAGATCTAACCCAAATTAAATGCATAAAAGATGAGAATGAAAACATTTTAGTGAAAGACGAGGACATAAAAGATCGATGGAGGACGTATTTCAATAATCTTTTTAATGAATCAAGAGGAATGAAGTCACATTAGGGAACCAGCCAATCAATCGAATAGAAACCGTACCTTTTATCGTAGAATTCAACTTCACGAAATGAAAAAGCACTAAATAAAATGAAATCGGCAAAGGTTTAGATGATATACCAATTGAAGCGTGGAAATGTTTAGGTGGAGTTGGAATATCATGGCTTACTAAATTATTTAATGTTATTCTAAAAACTAGGAAAATGCCTCGATGAATGGAGAAAAAGTATATTGATACCTATATATAAAAAAAGGGGATATACAAAATTGTGCAAATTACGGGGGAATTAAATTAATAAGTCATACAATGAAACTATGGGAAAGAGTTATAGAAGCAAGAATAAGAAATGAAACTAGTATATTAGATAATCAATTTGGCTTCATGCCAGGGAAGATCCACAATTGAAGCTATACACTTAATTAGACGATTATGTGAACAATATAATGAGAGAAAACAAGATTTACATATGTTTTTATTGATCTTGAAAAGGCATACGACGAGTCAACCGTGATATAATGTGGGCGCGTATTGGAAAAAAAGAGGAATAAAAATAGCTACATAGATGCCATAAAAGATATGTATGATGGTATAACAACATGTATCAGACACCAACGGGGAATATCTAGTGAATTCCCAAACACTATAGGTTTGCATCGGGATCCGCTTTCTAAGTCCGTACCTTTTTATCCTAATAATTGATGAAATCACTAAACACTTACAAAAATCCATCCCTGAATGTATGTTATTTGCGGACGATATAGTTTTAATTGATGAAACAAGGGAAGGAGTAAATGCGAAATGGAAGTTTGGAGAGAAGCACTAGAATCAAAAGGTTTTACTATAAGTAGGCTAAAAGCAGAATACATGTAATGCCACTTTAGTAAAAACAACAGAACAATGAGACGAATGTTAAAATTGATGGACATGAAGTGAGTATAACAAAGAGTTTTAAATACTTAGGATCTATAATTGAAGAGAACGGAGAAATCAATAAAGATGTCACACATGGGATCCAGGCGGGTTGGAATAAATGGAGGAGTGCATCTTCTATCCTTTGTGACCGTAAAATACCATTAAAATTGAAAGGAAAATTTTATAAACGGCCATAAGGCCCGCAATGCTTTATGGAGCAGAATGTTGGGCGACTAAATATGAACACGAACAAAAAATGAGGGTAGCGAGAGATGAGAATGCTAAGATGGATGTGCGGACACACTAGATTAGATAGAATAAGAAATGAACACATTAGAAACAAAGTGGGAGTAGCACCAATAGACGAGAAAATTAGAGAAACACGATTAAGATGGTTTGGACATGTTTATAGGAGACCTTTAGATGCACCTGTGCGACATTTAGAAGGTAGAGAATCACTCACACAAATTCAAAAGAGGGAGAGGTAGGCCTAAAAAGACTTGGAAAGAAGCTATTAAACATGACATGTTATACCTAGAAATAAACGAAAATATGGCTTATGACCGTAAACGATGGCGCGATATGATCCGTATAGCCGACCCCACGTAGTGGGATTAAGGCTTAGTTTGTTGTTGTTGTTTGTTGTTTGAATTTCTGTTAGCATATATGTTTGGAAATGAAATATGTTTGGTTATAAATTTTGAAGTGTTATTTGACATAGATTTGCTTGGTTATAGTGAAAACTTGTTGGGTTATAGTTTTTGAAATGTGTTTTCACATAAATTTGCGTGATTGTAGTGAAAATTTGTTTGGGTGTGTTTCCAAAAGTATATTTCCTTAATAAAATTAAAACTGAAAATGACATTATTCCATTGAGAACTTCCCTGAACAAACATAACCCATTTTTGGGATATGGACCGAGGACAGTGAAACATGAAAACTGAGATCGAGTAATGAGAGTCAATTTTTTGGGAAAATGTAGCTCCAACAAAATTTATACTACTTAGGTTCATCACGATGCTGTAGACAATTTGACCCTCCCTTGTTCAATGTTAAACATCAAAATAGTTTTCTCGAGGCTGGTGGTTAAATAATGATCAGATAACATATTTGTCCTTTTGATTTCTCTTCTGTCGGTTTTGGTTACTATGGTTTAATTACCTTATCCTGAATTACATGGTATATATGTGGTTATTGGCTTATTGCTGCTGCAGAAATGAGAATGAAATGCAAGTAGATTTTCATGAATTTTTATCAAGACAAAGAGTCATGTTGCAAAGAGATGGCGTGCAAATTATAGCTGTGATTAGCAGCCAAATGGATGCTCTAAGGGGCCCATGTTTAGGCGACCGCGTTTTCAAGCTTCCTAGCCCTATGTTTAGATACAGTACGGAAAATCATGTCGAGAGTCAAATCCAGAAGAGTAAATAATTGCAGCAGGAATTATGACTGCTTTCGTTTTTGTCCAGAAAGCAAAGACAATTGATTCAAAATACATTGATGTATACTTTATGTGCATTTCAAGTAGTTACAATGTGTATATGGTAACTTCAAGTGACATTTGATCTATTTTATCATATACTGTTTATTGTTACAAGGTAATTTTATTCATATCTAGTTGAAATCTCGCAGTAGAGAACTTCTGTTACAGACTCAATTTTGAGCCTTCCGTTCTTCATGTTAGTAGATATCAACAGATTTACCGGCCTTAAAAATCAAGGTTAATGAAATCGCTGAATGCACTTCTCTATATCCTCACAAGTTAGATGAATGGCTGTGATGCTTTATTTTGATTTGTCTACCTTAATTTGCAATGTAAATGCACTTTTACCCCTGCATATGCGCATAAGAATAGATTATAGACTCCATAACTGGTATAAGAGCAAATTACAAAAACTACGCTAAAGCTTTTCTAATTACAAAAAAAATCTAGTTATTTTCCAAAATTATAAATAACACCTTGAAGTTTGTTTTATTAGTAACCATTTCTACAGGTGTAAGATGCAAAATAGAAACAAACGTCCAGAGGATATTTCCAACTATGGAAAAAACAGTGTTCTCTTTTTTAATTTTTAACAAGACTAAAATTAAAAGAGAGTTTTTGCAACTAACCCATTGGAAAAATTGCATTTTCGCTCCTCTATGTTGGCCAACTTAGGGATTTCGTCCGAAAATATTGATATTTTACCAATTTACATACACTAGAATTCAATTCGCATATGTATGTAAACTGGAACCTAGCACATGTAAATTGGTAATATACCAAAATTCTGGACGAAAAGCCCAAGTCGGCCAACATAGAGGACCAAAAATGCAATTTTCCCATAACCCATTGGTGTACTACCAAAACATAGTGCTCAACATATACTCTCAAGTAGATGGAAGTGCTAAAAATGTTCCAAAAAGCACGAACAATTCATACAAATTACTCCAGGAACATACAAACACATGAACCACAGCGAAACCAACATATTACTTCCATCGAACAACTTCTACAAACACATTTTTGTCGAGCAGAATAAAAGAGTAAGATCCATAATTAGTAGTTGCTAGCATTTTGCACAAAACAGAGTAACTAACGTTTCGTGGCCCAAAGCAGAGTCATATGTTACTTCCTAGTGAAAGAGTTAATTCAAAGGCAAAGGTGGACCAACAGACTGCAGCCTTTCTAACCAAGCAATCCTTGTGCTGGATTTTTTCAAGTTAAGGAAAATTTCCCTATATTCCTTCTTCAGAAATAAATCCAACGCGAACAAGTAAAGTTCACCTCCTTGTTCTAGCTCTTCGATTGAATCTAGGCACTTGATGCATTCTTCAATGCTATAGTTGAATTTGAGCGGTGGAGATTGCTCAGTAATAGCACTTTTCGACTCAACTGCATCGTAACAACGCTCAAATTCGCTTTCAGTTCTTGCATCCAATGGCTCTACTAGCAAAACTTTGTCGGCGGATCCAAATAGGTGGTGTGTAGTACGTGCCGGAGGTTCTTTTTCAGCTGCATAATCATTGTGCCTTCTTCGTCGAGTAACGGGCTCTGCTCCAGTAAAACAATTGGCCTTTTTCCGATGATTAAGTCTTTGTGTTACTACAGAATCTTCGGTTCCACCAAACACAATGTCCAATTTGTCAGCGAATAGGAGCTCCTTATCTCGAAATTGTGCAGCCTCTGGATTTTCCTGTAATTGAGGCAATCACCAGGCCGATAAGACAACAACAGACATTGAAAGTTTCAGCCGTGATTGCTTGTCAGAAAATTTTGTATAATTCTCGTTAAAGACATTTTTTGGTTCCAATATATGATTGCTTGTGAATATTTTTGAAAAGAAAATACTGTAGTCACTCATTCCCAATTTTCAATCATCTCTTACATAAAATTATACTTTCACTAAAAGCCATCACATATCATTATTACACTTTTACATCACAAATACACTATTCATTTTCTCTTACTTTTGCAGCAATCAGTCACATCCAATAACTATTTTACTAAAAAAACCATCACATCAACTTTCATTACAATTTCAACTGTCAAAGTTTATTCTTATTTTTCCAAACAACTTTTTAAAACCATTCTCTCAAAAAACAGAAATGAGCAGAACGAAAGGCCAAACAATCACACCCTTCATGTCCATCTTTACAATGCATTAATACAGAAGTAAAGAGTTATACCTGTAAATATTCGTCCCATTCTTCTTCACTGGCTCCAAAACGACGTCTGTCTGGATCCCATTTCAATCTGTCATCAGAAACGAGATAATGCCAGACCTTCCAGTTTTTCTTGGTCATATCCCAGTGATTCTTCAACTGAATCCTGTCATATTTCAGATCTGATATTGAGTGAAATGACTCCAAAATATTTCTCCAACCTTGTGCAGTAAAATGTGTGCCAGGTTTATTTCCTTTTGATATCTGTTCAAGGCACAAGTCGATGAACAGTTCATGATTATCAGGTGTCCAATTGGCTTTTACTTGATTACTCCTCTGGCTTCCCATTCATAAGCAGTTTTACAGCCACAGACAAAGCTGCATGAATTACTTCATAAGTTGGAGACTATTCAGTGTTCTCAAAATATTAGCTTATGAATTCGAAAATAACTACTACATGCAACAGAAATAATGAAAACCGAGTAGTACTGTTTCATGTTCAGCATTTAGTTCCAGTAATGTTCAGCACCAACATTCATCTACCTTTCATGGAAGTATAAAAGAAAGAGCTTTGTACACCTTAACATTCGAAATTTTGATTACATTCACGAAGATGAAAACCCGCTTATGGGGTTAAATAATGCGTTAAAAATATAAGTATTTGAATGTCAACCTCATCAATATCATCCATATCAGACCAAGTCCCATCAATCAAAATTCGAAAGGATGAACGGAAATTTTCTGGCTGTTGTCACTATTATTACTCAAAACAAAAAAGTTATAAAAAGGGCAGTTATAGAGAAACAACAATAAGAAACAAAATTCTAAATGTTGCTTAAGTCATTGCGTTTATCTAGGCCACGGATTAAGAATAGGAAATCAATTTTCGCAATGTAAACCATCTTCAACATTCACAGCCAAATGTAAATGGACGACTTTAATCAAAAGGATACATTTCAATTCATCAGAAAAAGAAAAAAAAAAGGATTCAAACGAGTATAATAAGAATCAAGGATGTAAGAAATTAAGAAGATTCCATCAGAAAACTCACAAAATTGAAGCACATTCATCAAAAACTCAGTTCCAAATATAGGCAAAAACATTTAAACGATCAGTAGAAACCAGAAATAGGTCAGCAAGACTTTCATGAACAACAACAATTCATTGGAATTCGTGAAACGGAGTCTACAAACAGGCAAAATGGTTGATCATTTACCTCAAGAAATTATCAAAACACACACACACACACATTGGGATGTAGAAAAGAACTTCTAAAATTTTGGAGAAAATAACATTAGAATGTAGAAAATAATGAAGGGGAGAAGAAAAGCAGCAGACTTACCATACGAAAGGGATTTCTGAGTGACTGAGAAACGGACTACGAAGAACAATAAACGATTCTGACAGAAACATTGGGAAAAGAAGAGATGAATGGGCTGGGCTCTTTCAAATTGGGCTATTGAAACTGGGCTTTGAGTTAGCATTTTTTTTCAATTGTTTATAATTTAAATAAAGGGGAAATTACACAAAATACCCTCAATTTTGAGGGAAATCCAAAAATACCAACACATCCCATTTATACATTTTTATTACTCTTTTTACGTTGTTTTTTTAATTTTTCCCTAAAATACGCTCCAGGGTCTTTTCGTGTCCAATCCATCTCGTTCTCTCTCTCTCTCTCTCTCTCTCTCTCTCTCTCTCTCTCTCTCTCTTCATCTCGCATGTCTGAGTTCCCCCGCTGCATGTCCGCCATTTTTGGTGAGCTCGGGTTGTGATTTTCTGGCAACTACTTGTTAACTTCCCCGTAATCATCGCCAAAAACCGTCTCTGTAAACTGACTTATTTTTTTTTCCGTGTGTTTTTTGGTATCGAATTTATATAATGGCTTCGAAGAAACCCCTTCTTCTTCGTCTGAAAGTGGAGAAAAAGGCTCAGGGTAGTTCAATAGTTTTGAGGAGCGGCTCGAAATCTGAAGCCCTAGTTCCTGTATCTTCTAAAAAAAGGAAAATGAAACACGACGATGATGTTGGAAAACAAGTTGTTAAGGGTAAATCTCTCAAAAAGAAGGCTGTTGGGTTTAGAGGACTGGACGTTGCTGAGGTATGTTGTTTTCATCTTTATTTTACTGGTTATATTTTTGTTATTTTACAGTTGTACAATTTTTATTTCTTTTTTGTTTCTCTGTTGTTTCTTATATGTTTCTATGCTATTGATCTATTGTTTTTTTTTTACTTTTCAAATTTTATGTACAAGATGTGTTGTTTATTTCTTGTTTATTTGTTGTTTCTTTCTTGTTTCTAGGGTTATGAGTATTTGATTGATCAGGGAGGACTGCACATCGCTAGGATAAACACCGGGTTTTCTTTTGAAGTTATTAAAAATTTGAAGGAGAAGTTATCACAGCCGCAATTAGATGCGTTTAGGCATACCTGTTTCGGTTATTTTCTAGACATGCATGAAGTTGATTTCCAAAATCAACTAGAGCATTCGTTGTTGAAGAGGCATGTTGTCCATTCGCGGAAGGATGATATTCGGTGTCGGCTTGTGGTAAAATTCGAGGTTTGGTATTGGGAGTTTGCCCCGGTGACGGGGCTAAAGTGTCTTTGGGAAAAGGCCCATTGTTCGTGGGGATGGTATTACTTCCGAGTTCTATCAAGTATTTTTCTGGCTCAATGAAATTCTCTAGCGATCTATTGAGGAGTGTTTTAGATTACAAGTGTGGGGGGAAAATAATGATGATGCCTTGGCTTTGTTGTATTTTTTGCATTTTTTTCTGTTTTCTTCTACTGGAACTTCTGTTAACATGGAATTTTTTGATTTAGTTGACAGTGAAGATTTTAACTCATATCCTTGGGGAAGGGATTTGTTTGAACTTACAATCAGAGAACTGAGGGAACAAGTGCTCCAGAGGAAGCAACCTCAGGATGAGGACTTGAAGCCGACTGCTAAACGCACCAAATTTTATAGAATTAAAGGCTTTCCTCTTGCTTTCCAGATATGGTTCTACGAATGTTGTTCAGAAGTAAACAATAAAATTTGCAAATCAGATCGGGCGCAGATCCCTCGATTTCGAATTGGGGTTGTCCGTTGTCTGATAGAGATAAGAATTTAAGATCAGATGATCTCGATATGATGATTTTCAACTGTTCTGTAGAACATGTAATACATTTTAGTTTTTTATTATTTTGTTTCTCTTTTGTTTCATAACTGTTTCATATATGTTTATGTGTTGTTTCTAACCTTTTTTTTTTGTTTGTTTTCACTTTGTTTTAGTTGAAGTTGATGAATATTTGGCCATCAGATGAAGAGAGGTTGCAGCTGGATATTGGAACATTTTTTGATGAGTCCAAGTACTCATTTGATTCTGTTGATGGGGATTATGTGATTGGTAATCGGAAGAGGAAGGAGCCGGATGTCGAGTTGGAATCGAAGTACACGTTGGAGGATGTTGTTTGGAGGCAGGATAAGTTGGCCAAGGAGTTGAAGGTTTTCAAGAACTCCGTTAATAAAATCTTGGAAAAAGCGAGTTTAAAGCTATTGCCCGAGTTGTTCCGCCATTAAGGGAAACTTGTAACCTTACTTGTGTTTGTCCACCCCTGTGTTTCATTATTTTTCTTTGTATTTGTTGCTTATTTGTTTCGATTTATAATGCTTTTCACTTTTGCTTTTTAGGCTGGTGATGGGTTGGATCAAGCTGACAAGGTTGTTGGGGCGGAAGATGATAAAATGTTGTCAGCGTCGGCTTCAGAGTCCGAGAAAGTGTCAATGGGAGTGGATGAGCAACATGTTAGAACTCATGTTGTACCATTTTCCAAGGATGTTGTTGACCCTGCTTTGGAAAGGATTGAGGTAACCAGTAGTCCCCTGTCTGGCAGATAGGTCGAAAAACAATCAGAGGCTTTTGAAGGTGGCAACATTGGTGGTGTTGTCGGGGTTGAGGCTGTTGCTGAAGGGAATGTAAATGAGGGTGAGGGAATTAGTGTTGGCGGGGAAGTTGATTTGTCGATGGATAAAGTGTAAGTCCAAGCGGCTACGATAATCTATAGGGGGGTGAGTAGATTATCTCCATCTTTTCGATTTCGCCCTCTTTTTCGAACCAAAAGCTCAAACACAATAATAAAGGTGTGGAATGTAAACAACACGCGTCGATTTATAGTAGTTCAACCCACCTAGGGCCTAATTACTACCACCCCAGTATATCCGGGATGGATTTCAAAAAGAAAAAGAATTTTATTAATTTACCAAAAATTAATACAACACCAACTTACAACAACACCTTCAAGAGCACCACACTCTTCTTCATCAACACCTTTGGAGATTACCACAATCTCCCTTTTGAAGATCACCACAATCTTCCTTCAACGGCACCTTGTGAAGATTACCACAATCTTCAACCTTGAAGAATACCAAATTCTTCAACACCACAATAAGAAGATCACCACAATCTTCTTGCACCTATCACCTAGATCATCCAAGTGTGTTCTTACCACAAGAACACTCACGAGGATATATTGTGTTGAATGATTACCAAAAATCAAGATTACAACTCAATAATTGAATATTACAATCTGAGTGCAAAGTGTAATCAAGAATAGCCTAGACCTCAAAGATGTGAAAGTGATAAGCTAGGCAAATTTACAACAAGAATAATAACAATGAAAGACCAAGTATTTGCTAGAAGTGTATCTTGTTGTGTTGTATCTCAATTGTTGTGTTGGTTGCTCCAAAACTTCCTCTATTTATAGGAGATGATTGATCAAGCATAGGCTCCTCTTGGGGATTGAAAATCTACAGAAAAATACAATTAAAATCAAGAATATAGATTTAGAAATCAATCCCACATTTTAAGGAAATATGTCTCAGTATCCGTCAAACGGTCATATTTTTTTTGTCAAAGAAGGAGATGACACTTGGCTATCGACATAAATAAAAGTTTGAAACGTAACGCAGTTGAAATTACAGGCGGAGGTTGGTCGGGGGTCTTCGACCGGTCGACAATACCTTGACCGGTCCCCCTTAATGAAAAACAAGGAAATTTCGCTCGCTTTCAAAACAAACTTGCGTGTAGTCGGCCGACGCCTATGAAAGCTATTTGGCCGACCTTGATTTTTCTTCCGTCTCATTTTTGCATTTCAAAAATCATCTTGGTCACGGGTTGCCCTATAGATGCGATTTGACTCGACCAAGAGATAGAAATGTTGTCCAATTTTTGTCGAAAATAAAACCCAAGAAATACTCCGAAAATTTAGTAAAAACATTTTAAACCAATCGGAAGTATTTAGACAACATTTAGAAACTTTGTTTTGAAGTAAAAACATATAAACATAAAATCATTAGAAGTGTTGTCCAATTTTATCTAAAGTAAAACTTGAAGAAATACTCTAGAAAATATTAAAACCATTTTAAATCATTTGGGAGTATTTGGACAACAATTAAAAACATTGTTTTGGTGTAAAAATAAAATCATCAAAATTAAGATAAAAACATGTATCAAACAATCTCCCCCTTTTTGATGATTACAAACCAAAATAATTTTTACACAAAATAGGAGAACTGTTTTAGAAATGATTTTCCGGTAAAAACATTTAACCGTTTGGAAGCAACCAAAATTTCCAAAATATAAAAGCAACCAAGTAGGGGAGTAAATATATTCAGTAATAAGCACAAGCTCCCCCTATCAACAAGCACATCAATAATAATGTAAAAGCGATTATCCATAAGCTAAAAGCTTTAGCTTTTACAATTTGTTCAAGAGCTTATAAGCTCCCCCTGTCACAAAACATTATTAAACAATTATATAAGTCCATCAAGCAACAATTGGACTAAAAATAAGTCACAACTTATGGCTTTTATGAGCTCCCCCTGTCACAAAACATTATTAAACAATTATATAAGTCCATCAAGCAACAATTGGACTAAAAATAAGTCACAATTTATGGCTTTTATGAGCCATAGCTTATAGCTTTTATAACAAGCTTTTATTAGATTCTTTTGAGCTAATGAGCCAATTTCCTGTTTCTCCCCCTTTGGAATCATCAAAAAGAATGTTAAGATGATAAAAACATCATTCAAGTTTATCAAAGTGCGCCAACAATTCGTTTTATCAACCATGAAATAATTAAGCTTAGAATCCAAGGGAAAATTTGAGAAATGTATCATAAGAAATCCAAAAACTCATTAGTTAGCCAAAAACATGATCTCAAAAAGATTTTAAGACATTGAACATAAGAGATTCATGTATGTGATGAGATTTTCATAGAAGCATTATAACGAACACTTGGCGGGCGTCAAAAAAATTGAAAAAGATATATGTAGCCCTTGTAAATGAAATCAAGCCAAGTTGTTTATACCATCACCAAAAGCAATTTTTCAACATGTGTCCAACAAATAATAGGCATAAACAAATTAAATTTTCAAGGGTTCAACCCAATTGAGATAATTTAGACAAAGAGAGATCAAGGCATTACCAATGCCATCAAGCAAAAATAAAGAGCCATTAGGAGATACATGTCAAGCATCAAACAATGCATATTAGACATTACAAATGTCCCAAAGTATCCATCTAAGCAAAATAATTAAAGCATCTCAAATGCATTTAAGCAACAATTAGAAAGAAGCACTTTTACCACCAAGTACTTCATACCAACATCAAACAATGCTAAATTAGAGTATTTTTACCATCAAATACTCCATCAATACCAAAAGTCATTAGAGTATTCCCTTATGTCGTTGCTTTTCTTTTTGAAGTTTGCCTTCAAATTATTTAGGAGATGATACATGCACAGTCCATGGGATACTTCAGGATACACCTAATCATTAAAATAATGTTTTTTTTTCTTTTTCAGAATGTTTGTGACTGAAAATATTTTTGAAATCTCTATGTGAAACATTAAAGAAACATATTTGAAACATCTATGGAACATAACTTCATGAAATATTTTATAATTTGTACCTCATTTATTGTTGTTTCTATGCTGATATGCCTATATGAGACTATGCACATGCTTTCCCTGAGACCAAAAGTTTGTCTGAACTTTGTGAAAAACCATACCCAAGATCTATCATTTTCATAATCCACTGTTGCAAAAGCCAATGGGAAAATGCTCCCATTCCCATCATGCGTGCATGCAGACAACAAAGTCCCATAACTTGCTTTTAGAAATGTACCATCAACAACAACCACTGGCCTACAGTGTTTCCATCCATTTATTGATGCATTTATAGCCATGAACAAGAATAGGAATGTGTTATCGTCCTTTCTTACTAATTCAGTAAATGATCCCGAATTTGTTTTCTCCAACATGTAAAGATATGCTGGTAGTTTCTGATAAGATTCATCCGGCCTCCCCCTTATTATTTCGAGTGCTTTCTCTTTTGATCTCCAAACGTTTCTAGGCGAGACTTATTCCATGCTCATCCTTCATGTCTCTTATTATATCTGTTGTTGTGTACACTGTTTTGATGTTGTTTAGGTACTTTGATTTGATAATGTGTCCAACCATTTTTGATGTAGCTTGTTTACTGTCATTCATTCTCTTATCGAGTGGACAAGTATGGCTGCTGTCGTATTTTCTTACTATGAACTTGGTTGTCCTTGTTCTTGATGATGCTTTCAAGTGCCAATTGCAATTTTGATCCAGGCACTTTATGTGGTATTGCTTGTTGCAGGATTTATTGACCTTATACTGGAAGTGATTTTCCAATGCAAAAGAGCTGATGTGTTTGATCAGATCATCCTTGTTGTTGTAAACATTCCCTATTTGGATTTGTTCTTCACAATTAATAGATTCTTGGACTTGCATTGTTTCTTGTACCACATTCTTGCTGATTAGGTTTGCATCGTCGATGTAGTCGATGAGGTTTTGTCCCATATTTTCCATTGTTGAGTTCTCTTCTGATATGCTGCTAGTCCCCTCCATTGCATTTTGATGCGCTGTTTCTTGCAAGCTTGTCTCTTTTGATTTCAAGAGTAGTTGGTTTTCTGAATTAACTAGTAGGTCTATGCATAGAGGAAACTTCATCCAATCTTCTTCTTTGCTTTTTACTTCCAAATAGAACATCAAAGTTGAAGTCATTTTCAATCTTTAATGGTATGGATTCTCTCAATTTGTACTTAATCAGATTCTTTCCTCATCTACTGACCTGTAATTGTTGTTCTAAAATTTCATGCGGGGTGCTGAACGTGCAATCCATTGGAATCAGGATCCCCGTTATCCCGAAGTTGATATAATCGGTGTTCTCTATCCATTCTCCCTTGTGGTATACTACTGCTGGAACTTTATCCATGGTACTGTATAATTTTATACTATTTGAAACATGAATGAAACATAGTTGAAACAAAGATGAAACAATCCCCCTGCACAGGGGAAGCAATGTGCTTCCCATGCAGAATGTATACTCTTTTGAAACAACAATGAAACAATAACGAAATAACTTTGAAACAATTATCTAAATAATTGCATGCAGTTTTTTGAGATCCAGACATTTTGATGGTGTAGATTTTCATGACAATCAAATTTTTTAGGATTTTGTATCAATTTCGAACAAAATAAGCATTTTATAATATTGAATCACTCATTTTGATCAAATTCTGTATTCGCAAATTCGATGTACAATCTCAATTTGATCCGATGTATATATATATGTTCAATTATAATTTTGCATGTGGAAATAGATGCGCAGTGATGTGAACAATAGTTTTTTAGAGTAATTAATTAATGTTTTTTCGAGATTGGTGTTTTGAACCTTGTTTTTTGTTCTACTTCCTTCTTTATTTTACTAATTTGGAGTTCGATTCTTCTTCCTTTGCTTGTTTACTCGTATTGTTTGTTCTTCTTCTTTGGAAAGTGTCTGCGCACTTAGTTGCGGCTGCTGCATTGTGGATCTACAAGTCTGTTTTGGTGGTTGTCAGCGTATTGTTTGGTAATGTGCTGGATTTGAGCGTATCTGTTGGTAATTAGAATGCGGCAATGTATTCTTAGGTAATTTTGGTAAAATCTTAGTATTTTGCAGGTACCGGTAAAAAATAGGTGGGCATTTGTGTCATTTTCCCTTAAATAAATAATTTAGTAATTGTAGCCGTGAATTCAATGTGTCAGAGTTATTAGATTTTATGGTAAATTACAACACCACCCTACCCTCCACCCCTGAACTTGACATATGTCTTATTTATTCCCTAAGCTTGTCAAGGTAACACATCTCTGAATTAAATATGAGTTTAATGTTTAAATAAATTTCCCTCAATAACAAGAGCTCACTTGTGAGATGTTAGATTCGTGAGATGGAGCCCCAACACACTAACCCAAACTCAAATCTAAACTCAAACCCAAACTCAACCTAACCTAACAACATCATATATAAATTATAATACAAATCCATGCCTTGTAGAATGAAATATTTATAGATATAAGGGAAAGAAGAAACGCAATCTGGCGTGGCATCCTCTACCCAAGTCCATCTTTGGTTGTGTTAGTTTTTTTTTCTTTTCTCTAAAATGATAGTAGATTTATTACTCAACAAAATTAATAGTACAAGCCTCATGGTCAACTGACCATAAAATCCCCTTGGTTACACAATGGATCCAAGGAGTAAAGAAGGTGCCAAAATCAGTGGCTACCCATAAAAGTATCAATACAGTCCCAAATATCCGTAGAGACAGCATCAATAAACACAAAAGAATAACTAACAAAACCATTATATAATAGAAAATGTCTTCAGCTATTGTCGAACACGAGGATTCAAAGGGCAGTTGTTGGGCTTTGGTCCAACATCCTGCTTGCAATGGGCTTTAAAAGAGGCGCGAGGCACGGCCCATGATTCGAACTCGTGAGCGCTGGATTGCACAGTTAAAGGAGAGCTTAAAGGATTTGATATGGACTACCTATACCAACAAATGCATCTTTTTTTCTGGTGTCCATTACATAGAAACTCTGAAGTTAAGCATGCTTAGCCTGGAGTAGACATGGGATGGGTGTCCCCCTAGAAAGTTTTTCAGGGAGCGCGTGAGTGAGGACAAAGCGTGCTAGAAAAGACTCGTGTTGGTTTATGGGGACAATTGTCAATCCAGTAAAGCGCTTGAGGCTCAACAAGTGGTATCAAAGCGGTTGGTTGATTAAGCCTTCCGCACTGGTTACTGAATTAGATCTTATTCTGTTTCAAAGAACCAACACTTGAGTTTTTAAAGATTTTATTTCAAAAGCAAAGTTATTACCATGGAAGCAAATCTAACTCGCATTCTAATGTTCACTGTTGAAGAATTTGATGATTGGAAAATACGTATGCATGCTCATCTATCAGCCCTACATGATGAGATGTGGTTCATGATTGAGGATGGGCCACCACAAATCCTAAAGATTAATACAACTGTAAGAAGGGTTGCTCCTGCTGAAGGAGAAGATGAAGCACCTGCAGAGCCTAGACCTGCCATGGTGGAGAAACCACGATGTGAGTGGACAAATGAAGATCAAAAGAGATATCACTTGGACAATGTTGCAAAGGATATACTTTATAAAACTCTTGATAAAGCCATGTTTAATAAATTTAAATCTTGTAAAATGGCCAAAGAGATTTGGGAAAAACTTACCTTAATTTGTGAAGGGTTGGATCAAATTAAAGAAAATAAGTTAATTGTTGCTGTTCAAAATTTTGAAAATTTTAAATTGATTGCAGGTGAAAGTCTGGATCAGCTGGATGCCAGATTCACATAGATTACCAATGAGCTCTCAGCTCTAGGGAAAGAATATACACAAAAGGAAATGTGTATGAAAATTCTAAGGTCTCTCCCGGCTGAGTGGAAAATGAAGGTTATGGCTTTAAGACACTCCATGGATCTAACCAGAACATCCAACCATGAATTGTTCTCTGACCTAAAAGCCTATGAGTTTGAGCTAAGAAGGAAAGAACAAGAAGAGACATCTATACCTAAGACAGTTGTACTCGTGGCTGGTGAAGCAAAGAGAGCTGAATCCAAGGAGGCTATAGACCAAGATGAGATTACCCTGATGGTGAAAAGATTCAATAAGTTCTTCAATAAGAACTACAAGAGAAACAAGGGTGAATCATCTAGGAGACACTCAGCACCTTCTAAAGCAAGGGAGGACATACCACCCAAAAGAGCTGATCATCAAGAACTGAGTATCAGAGAGCTGAAAGAGCTGACTTGCAGAGAGCTGAGAACCTGTGTTGGAATTGCAGGCAACCAGGACACTTTTCGCCGATTGCCCCTTATCCACGATCAACAAGTACAAAAATGAAGAAGAAAGAAAATTCTTCAGAGAAAGAAGATAAGAAAAGAAGAAAGCCACAACCAAGTGTAATGAACCAGCAGAGTCAAATAACAGTGAAACTGACTACTCCAGTGACACAGAGGAAAAGGATTTGATATGCCTCATGGCCAAAGAACAAGACTCCAAAGATCAAGAAGATGAGGTACACTCTAACTCATCTCATTCAAATTCAAGTGATAGTGATAGTGACACAAACACTTCATCACCCACAGATCTTTATAATTCTATTGGCAAAATGATGAAAGATTTTAACCACATAAAAACCTCACACACACACTCCTAAATGAGGAAAACAACCAGTTTAAATTCCAAAATATACAGCTGACTAAGGAGTTGAGTACTCTAAGTCAAATAGCTGATGAGAATACAAAGCTGAAGGCTGAAATAGCCAAGATCCAAGCAGGCTTAGCTGCTACAGAAAAGAGGGAAAAAGATCTTATAAATATGATTGCATCATCACTAAGGCATCCAAATCATTGGATGAATTTATAACGATTCAGAAAGAAAGTGGAGACAAGACATGCATTGAATTTAATTCCTTTATGCATGTCCAAGTCCCAAGAGTTGTTATGGGGAAAGGATCCTCAAGTAATGAGGCAGTCGAAAAATCCAAAGCACCATATGTTGCACCTACACCCACTCAAAAACACAATCACAACCATGATGCCTTGATACAAGAGGAAAAGGCAAAAGCCAAGTGAGTATCTTTGAAAGGACAATCAAACAAAATTTAAAAGTCCACCAAACAGACTCCAAACAGAATACCCCTGTAAAATCCAAATAGAGCTACCAAAAATTTCTAAAGATTTCAACAAAGATAATCATATGATGGGAATGGGGTAGAAACTACCCAAGCCAGGCTGATTGGAATAATCAAATGAGATATCAACTAAGACTAATGGGATATAAGCCTAAGTGACAAAGACCTCAGACTCAACATAGGTCATTCCTAAGGCAAAAGAGCTATAATCAGCACACATATGCACCCAAGCACAAAGCCCAATATGCACAAAAGTTCTACTATTGCCCCAAGAAAGCAAATGCTCAAACACACACACATACACACACATGTATACAGACAAAAGAGACAGCTGCATGAGCCTAAAGCCCCTAAGCAATTTGCAAATATTCATTATGATTATGGAACTGATAGGTGGAAACCTTTTAGAGTCAGATCATTTGGCTATAGGTAGGTTGGATCACCTTATAGTGCTAACCCCTCAGGACCCATGCAAGTATGAGTACCTAAAAACTAATTTCCTTGATTGCATGTTCAAGGAACAACTGAGTGCCAAGGAACCTGATAAATGGATAGTGGCTGTTCCAGACACATGATAGGAAACAAGAAAAATCTGTCAAAGTTCAAGGAAATCAAATGTGCTAAAGTCATATTTGGAGGTAATGAAGCTCCATAGGAAATCAAAAGCATTGGATCCATCAAGAAAAATGGACTAGAGATCACAGATGTAGCATATGTTGAAGGCCTCAACTTCAATCTGCCGAGCATCAGCCAACTCCGTGACAAAGGCTATAATATGGGATTCAACATGGGTGTATGCCAAATCAAAGATGCTGAATCAAATGAGATTATGATACAAGGATCAAGGCAGAAAAACATGTATGTAGTGGATTGGTCAACTGCTACACCAAGCACATGTCTGCTAGCAAAGATTACAGCCGAATCAAGTTGGCTGTGGCACAAGAAGCTGAGTCACCTGAATTTCAAGACAATCAACAAGCTTGTAAGGAGTCATCTTGTGGAAGGATTGCCTAACTCAGTATACAAGAAAGAAAGCATTTCTGATGCATGTTAGATGGGAAAACAAATTAAGTCTTCTTTCAAGGACAAGTCAAGTCCTTCTTCAACTAGGATATT
Source organism: Rehmannia glutinosa (assembly GCA_016081115.2). Taxonomy (NCBI): domain Eukaryota; kingdom Viridiplantae; phylum Streptophyta; class Magnoliopsida; order Lamiales; family Orobanchaceae; genus Rehmannia; species Rehmannia glutinosa. Next base: position 84,447 of record JABTTQ020002786.1, read on the forward strand.
ACATTTATTACATGTGGGTTTATTTGGTCCTATTGAACAAGCTAGCATCAGTAGAAAGAAATACACTTTGGTAGTGGTAGATGATTATTCAAGATACACATGGACAATCTTTATGTGTAAAAAGAAGGAAACCTTGCAGAAGCTCCCTCAGCTGATGAGAAGAGTTCAAAATGAGAAGAGTCAAACAATTATAAAGATAAGGTCTGATAGAGGAACTGAGTTTGTCAATGGGATTATAACTCAGTATTGCATTGAAAATGGTATTACTCATGAGTTGTCAGCTGCAGGAACTCCACAACAGAATGGAGTAGCTGAAAGAAGGAATAGAACTCTCAAGGAAGCTGCAAGGACCATGTTAGCTGAAGCCGGTTTGCCTAAGAGATTTTGGGGGCTGAAGCCATTAATATTGCTTGCTAGACTCAGAATAGATGTATGATTAACAGGCAGCTGTTTGAAACCCCCTATGAAATTTGGACAGAGAGGAAGCCAAATGTTGGATATTTTCATATCTTTGGATGTGAGTGCTTCATTCACAACAATGGCAAAGACAACTTGAAAGCTTTTGATGCAAAAGCTGATGAAGGTATCTTTTTGGGATACTCAGCTGAGAGTAAAGCTTATAGAGTGCTGAACAAAAGGACTATGGTCACAGAAGAGTCTATCCATGTGGTTTTTGATGAATCCAATGTCAATGGAGAAGACATAGATGAGTTAGCTGACAAGAGGAATCAACCAACTGTTCAGAAGAGTCCTTATGTTGAGGCAGATATAAGAGGACTCAAATCTGATGAAGATGAGATAGTTGAATCTCAGAGACAGCTGGAAGGTCTACAGCTGAATGATGACGAGGAAGCTGTTCAAGAAAACTTAGAGACGACTGAACCCAACAGACTTACTCCAACCAGATGTGAGATGGCTGAGAGACCATCCACCTGAGCTTATCATTAGAGATGTTAGAGATGGAGTGAAAATTAGATCCAGGACTCAACATGAAGCAATGTTCAGTTGTTTCATTTCGCAAATAGAGCCTAAAGATGTGTCACAAGCATTGGATGACACACATTGGATTCTAGCTATGCAGGAAGAGCTGAATCAGTTTAAAAGAAATAGGTTTGGGAACTCGTTCAAAGGCCTGCCCACCAAAACGTTATTGGTACTAAGTGGGTATTTAGAAACAAGATGAATGAAGAGGGAACTATAGTAAGAAACAAAGCAATATTGGTATCCAAAGGGTATTTCCAAGAGGAAAGTACAAATTTTGATGAAACCTTCGCACCTGTTGCTAGATTGGAAGTAATTAGGATGTTTCTTGCTTATGCTGCACACAAGAACTTCACTGTTTATCAAATGGATATGAAGAGTGCATTTTTAATGGACTTTTAGAAGAAGAAGTCTATGTGGAGCAACCTTCAGGTTTTGAGCAGAAAACTATTGGAGATAAAGTCTACAAGCTCAAGAAATCATTGTATGGATTGAAACAAGCACCAAGAGCCTGGTATGACACATTATCTCAGTTTCTTATTGACAATTGATTCACCAAATGCAAGGTTGATAGAACACTCTTCAGAATTTAAGATGGGGAGAGTATATTGCTTGTTCAAATTTATATGGATGACATTATCTTTGGATCCACAAACAAAGAGCTATGTGACAAAGTTTCCAAACTCATGCAAGGAAAATTTGAAATGAGTATGATGGGAGAGCTGACTTTCTTCCTAGGTCTTCAAGTCAAGCAAATGAAGGTGAAACCTTCATAAGTCAAACCAAATATACCAGAGATTTAATGAAGAAATTTGGTATGGAAGAGAAATCATCAGTGAAGATTCCCATGAATACATCTGTCAAGATGGATATGGATGCAGATGGCAAAGCTGTTGATCAAACCAGATATAGAGCCTTTGTTGTATCTTTGCTCTATTTAACAACAAGTAGGCCAAACATCACCTTTCTTTGTAGGTGTATGTTCAAGATTTCAATCTACACCAAAAGAGAGTCACATGATCGCAGACCAAGAGAATCGTAAGGTATTTGAAGGATGCCAAGATGTTGGCTTATGATATCCAAAGGATGGAGGATTCAAGCTAGTTGGCTACTCGGACTCGAGACTATCTTTGGATGTAGAGTAGACAGAAAAGTACATCGTGCAATTGTCAAATGCTTGAAATAGATTAGTTTCTTGGTTCAAAGAAGAAATAAAATTCAATAGCTACATCCACAACAAGGGAGAATACATAGTCAGTGCGCAAATTTGTTGCAGCCCAAGTGTTATGGATGAGGCAACAACCGAGAGACTATGATATAGAAGAAAAAGATATTCGAATTATGTGTGATAACACAAGTGCTATTGCAATTACTCAGAACCTAGTATTGCATTTAAGAACCAAGCACATTGATGTCAGATATCATTTCATAAGAGATCATGTTGAAAAGAAATACATCACATTGGAATACATATAAACTAATAAGCAGTTAGCTGATATATTCACTAAGCCATTATGTGAATCAAGATTTGAAGAGCTTAAAAATGAGCTTGGATTGATTGAGCTGAGTTAGAAGGCTTAGGAGACTCAACCAGTCGAGTCAAATAAGAGAGTATTGGAATTCATCAAAGTTTTCATTTTTCAACAAAGTGAAACAGTCGAGACGACTAGTCAGCTGTATCGAGTTAGCTGGACAGCCGAGTGCTTATTATGTGAAGAGAGAAGCAGAGTCAAGTCACATATAGAAGATAATTGAGTTATTTAAGAGCTAAGTGACAAAACATAGTCATTTTCTAAGAGCGGGAATGTTTTGGCCATGACATCAACAGTAATTATGGTGTCAGTAAAAAGCCTGTACCTGTTTTGCCTATGATTAGATATAAATGCTGCTGCATTTAATGCAGGAAAATTAATGTGGTTTCAAGACTTAATCTCAACCATTGATTATTTTTGAACTTTTTGAATTTCAAAACCGTCCCCTCACATCCCATATATACTCAAATTCATTTTCTCTCTCCTCACAAAGCATTTATCTCTCTCTCAAGCAAAAAGAAGTTTTCTCTGCAACTAGAAGCAAATTCACTTTTCATTTAAAGTTTCAAGCTCAGATCTCAGAAATGGCACCAACATACGACTATGTGAAGACATGGGATATGGGATAGTGACCCATTGGAAAGTTTTTCAGGGATCGCGTGAGTGAGAACAAAGCGTGCTAGAAAAGACTCGTATTAGTTTGTGGGGATAGTCGTCAATCCAGTAAAGCGCTTAAGGTCCAACAACAGTCTTTTTTGCAATTTGATGACAATATCTTTAAGATCTAGCCTTTTAATAAACCTTCATCAATCACCATAGAGAGCTTCAACTAAAGCCAATCGAACAACAAATAGAACTGCTTCCACTAGGTTCGAGGCGAACTCCCTAAAGTCTTTCCATACATGACAAATAGTTTTTGAATTATCAATAGCAACTTCACCCAACCAAGATCTTCCTCTGAGCATGAAGGAAACACTGACACACATGGAAAAATGTCGTACTTCCACTTGTTCACTAGGAAAATATCTAGGCTGAAAAGAAAGATGGGGGAATGGGACTGCCCAATAGTAAGGGGAAAATCCACTTCATTGGATTCAACTCATTCCCTCAATGCAAGACTAATGACTTCCAATTCTGATTTTCTAACTTATTGGAAGACCCATAAATTCCGAGATTTTCAGAGTCACCAAAGTAAATAAACAGAAAACTAAATTCTGTTATGACTAGGAAGACTTTGGCTACACAAGCAAATATTATTCCACCAACTTGAGAACGGCGTAGCCTCCTGATCAATCCCAATCCACAGGCAAGCCTCCACACAAGTTGGATCTTAGAATAGTGAAAGAACAAATGCGCCAAACTTTCTTCCATCTCACCACAAAATTTACAAATGGGATCAACCTGGATTCTTTTTCTTTTCCCAAGAACATCAGAGGTAGGCAGGATGTGATGTAAGCACTTCCACAAAAAATGTTTGAGTTTGTCTTTAACTTGCAAAGACCAAAGAACCCTCCAGTCATTAAGACTTTGAGGTTTGTTCTTGCTAGATTCCAACACATCCAATTTCAAACATTGAACCAGTAAAGCATGTGAATATGCAAATTTTAGAGAGAATAAATATTTTTCTTTATCAAAGTTCCAAACAATTTTATCCTTTTGCACAGAGAGACTAATAGAAATGTGGAGAATATTTTCAGCATTTTGTTTATTAAATATTCTGCGAACCAAATCGAAATTCCACTCATTCCCCTCATGATTCATAAGCTCTCTAACCCATAGAACATCAACCTTATCCCCGCCATCCATTTTTTCTCGGTTTAAATTTAGGACCAAGAGGGATGCAAGCGAAATCCCAACTCTTGATCAATATCCCATCCCCAAAGGTCAGAGACTCAAGATCACACATTTTATTCATAATTATCTTGGTAATTAGCATATTGCATCCTAGAATTACACCCATCTAAAGACTATGCACCTAAAAGTTAATTTTTGCGATTACACCATTGAAATACATTTATCTTGCCACTTTCCACCCTCAGCACATTTTAAGCTAGATTATAAATATAAGATTAACTAAATAAATTGCAAATGGGTATTTGTCTTTTTAGTTCATTTATGTTATGCTGGCAATGAAACATATCCCCGACCTTTCCTTTTATTTATTTATTTATTTATTTTTGCCCTGCTTTGCAGATTCCCCCTCCCCTTCTCTCTTCAGATTTTCCCACTTCAAAGCCAACAATGAGAGCTCACTCAACTATAAATATGCTAATGACATTGGTGCCCTCCGACTTCCAAAGTACTCAAGGGATCTACAACCAAAAAAAATAAAAATTGACCAATGTTTCAATAAATTCTACTAATAATATTAATTTTTGGTTCTATTAATTCAGTTAGACCTATATACTTCTAAAGAAAGTCAAAGATAAATGAATCACAAAAGAGTACTACCTTCATTGGCAGGAACAAAATTTCTTTCCTCAACTCAATTCTATTCTATATTACTATAAAAATTATTAAAAGATAAATATCATATTTAACAACATTAAACCAGAGAAAATGTACACTAAATTGAGCTTGACATTTTCTAAGACATAAACGCCCATGTATTTTCTAAGACATAAATTCCTGACATCATTTTGGGTAAAAACAATTTTAGATTTCAGAAAAGGTGGAAGATGAATGAATATATTATTGTCCCATTAGTTCTTTAAAGGGTAAATCTAACTTTACCCCCCATAATCTCATTGAATATCACGTTCTCCCCTTGTACTATCTACTTGTATCACTTTGTCCCTTTATGTAATTAAAATATCATTTTATCATCATATTCCTTTATAAATGACCTAATTGTTCCTCCTATTATTTTTAATTTAACTTAATCATTAAATATCTTTTTTGTGAAATTTGTATTTGTTATTTATTGTTGGGAAATTATTTTGTAGATTTTGATGAATGCCATGTAAAACTTAGATTAGAATGTTGGCACCCCATTTACCTTGTAATTTCTCATTGTAATATATAGGGCTAAATGAGCTGAGTCAAGTCAAGTCACTATGCCAGAATACGAAAAGTCAATCAAGAAGTGAAGTGAAGACTCGCCGCGAACATCTGAGTATGGCCAAGACAGAAGACCAAAGACTCGACTGAAGATGTAACAGCTGAGGGACATCTGTGTGAAGAGTCAGTTAAGTCAACTAAAGAAGCCATGTCACAAGTTGAAGTGACAGATGAGTCTTTCAATGATTGGAGCAGACTCAAGTCACCTGGGGAAAAGGCAGCTGCAAAGAGGAGTTAACTGAAAAGAATCCATTGCACAGAAGTCAAGAACTTTACTTAAATAAGTAATACTTCCATGCTGCCATGTCTTAAAATGCTCACCCCGAAGCGTGCAAAAGGAATAAACCAATGGAAGCATCGCACCTCGTGTCGAACTAAAAAGTGGACATTCATTTAATACGAGGAAAGGTCTACATCTCAAGACTGAAGACCAAGAAAAGACAAGCCAACGAACACAAGTGACTTTTGAAATTCAACCTATCTCTTCAACGGGCACATTTTTAAAAGTTCACTATAAAAGGCTGAGGAATTTCACTGAGAAAAGGTTACCTTGCACACCTGAGAAATCAAGCAATATTCAAACTGTAACCTGCAAAATATTCTCAAGTTATTCAAGCAAAATCCTCAAGCCTAAATCTTGAAGGAAATCGATCCAACACCAAGCTGTGAAGGAAAGACAACTTCAAACTGTTGAAGAGGAAACTTCTGAAGATTCAAAAAGGGGTCTACTTTCCAAGGAGGATTGTAGAAAGGTTCAAGGTCAAACCAATCTCAAGTTATTGGAGGGCTTCGTGATCAAATCCAAGAAGCTTGAGAAAGTGAGCTTAAGTAGGAAGGTAGCTGCCCTGTGAAGAAGCTGAGTTGGACGAGAAGCCAACTGTGTGACCAAGGCATCTCTAGATTGAGTCCAAGGAGCAAGTCAGCTACGTGATCAAGACTTGTCTCTAGACTGATAACCACTTTGTAAACTGATCATTACTTAGTGGATTCCTCCAGGAGTTGGAGAAGAGAGGAGTAGAAGAATTACCCCATCTTCGAACCTCTATAAAATTTACTTGTGTCATTTACATTTCAGCATATTTACATTTCTGCACACATATTTTATATCTGCTGATAATTTGCTATCCAACTGATAAACTACTAAGTGCTAAAATCAAGTGTTAAAACAAAGTTAAATCAAATTCAAGGGTGTCAAGTCTTCCGCTGAAAAACTTATCACATCCAAGTTAAGGTTTAGACTAAATAGCTGAGTTATTCTATCAACAGCTCTATCGAGTCTATTGAGTGGCTAACTTAGCTGTGTATTAACTCTGTAATAAATTTAAAAGGACTAAAATCGAAAAGTTGGTAAGGTTTATTCAACCCCCCCATCTAACCCTTACTTATACCCCTTGGGATCTATAAGTGGTATCAAAGCGGTTGGTTCATTGAGGCTTCCGCACTGGTTACTGAACTAGATCTCCAATCTTTCAAAGAAACTTTTAACACTTGCTCTTTCAAAAATCATCTCTTTTATTCAACAAAGTTATTATCATGGAAGCAAATTTGACACGCATTCCCATGTTCACTCTTGAGGAATTTGATGACCGGAAAATTCGTATGCGCAGCTCGATCTATCTCGCTTTACATGATGAAATATGGATAGTGATAGAGGATGGGCCATCGCGAATATTGAAAGTGAACACAACAGACGAAGAGCACTGCATTGAAGGAGAAGAAGAAGCATTGAGGCAAGACCAACCCTAGTTGAGAAACCAAGAATCGAGTGGACAAACGAGGACAAAAAAGATACAACTTGGACAATGTAGCCAAGGACATACTTTACAAAACTTGGACAAAGCAATGTTCAACAAAGCCAAATCATGCCAAACTGCAAAACAAATCTGGGATAAATTAACTTTAATTTGTGAAGGGTCTGATCAAAATTAAAGAAAACAAATTGTCTGTTGCTGTACAGAAATTTGAAAATTTTGAAATGCTTGCAGGTGAAACATTGGATCGGCTGGATGCTAGATTCACGAAATCACAAATGAACTATCATCACTTGGGAAGAATATACACAGAAGGAAATGTGTATGAAGATTCTGAGAAGCCTCCCAGTTGAATGGGAAATGAAGGTCATGACCCTGAGACAGTCAATGAACCTCACAACAACAACCAATCATGAGCTATTCTCATACCTCAAAGCCTATGAGTTTGAGCTGAGAATAAAAGATCAAGAGGAGACAACTGTCATTTAAAAACAACCGCACTTATAGTCAAGGATGGGAAGAGAGCCGAGGTCAAGGAAGCCATTGACCAGGAGGAGATTGCCCCGATGGTTAAAAGATTCAACAAGTTCTTCAACAAGAACTATAAAAAGAAACAAGGGTGAATCTTCCAGGAGACATTCAGCTCCCTCCAAGTCAAGGGAATATAGGCCACCCAAGAGAGTCGAGCATCAAAAGGTTGAATATCGTAGAGCCGATAATTCAAGGATCGAAAGAAATGATCAAAGAGCCGAGAACCCGTGTTGAACCGCAGAAAACCAGACACTTCGCTATTGATCGGCCCATATCCAAGAGAGTCAATAAATATAGGAATGAAGAAGAAAGAAAAGTATTCGAGAGAAAGAAGACAGAAAAGAAAAAGACTATGTTGGGTCGCCGAGACAACTAAGTCTAAAAGAAGCAGCAGAGACTCGAAAGAGTGAAGTCGACTACTCAAGTGATTCGAAGAAGAAGAAATGATCCGTCTAATAGCTAAAGAACAAGACCAACCAGACCAAGAAGATGAGGTACACTCTAACTCATCTCACTCGATTCTAGTGATAGTGATTGTGATACACACACTTCATCACCCACTCCGATCTTTATGATTCATTAGGCAAAATGATGAAAGACTTTGAGCACATTAAATCCTCACACACACTATTAAATGAGGAAAATGCCAAAATTAAAAGCCAAAACTCACAAACTAAGAAGACCGAGTACTCCGAGTCACATAGCCGATGAGAACAAAGAGTCAAGGCCGAAAAATGCTAAACTCATAGGAGAGAGAGATAGTCGCTATAGAAAAGAGGGAAAATGATCTCAAAAATGTGATTGCATCATTTACAAAGGCATCTAAATCATTGGATGACCTTATTATGAGTAAAAAAACTAATTTCCTTAATTCAAGGTTCATGAATGCAGTGAGTGCCAAGGAACCTGGTACATGGATAGGATCTTCCGGACACATGATAGGAAACAAGAACACATCGCACAAAATTCAAGGAGATTAGAGGTGCAAAAGTTATATTTGGGGAAATGAAGCTCCTGGGGAAATAAGAGGCAATGAATCCATTAAGAAAAATAGATTAGAAATCACAGATGTTGCATATGTTGAAGGCCTCAACTTCAACTTTGTTAAGCATCGCCCAACCGTGACAAGGTTTTACAATGTTGGATTCATATGATGGGAGTGTGCCAAATTAAAGATATCGAATCAAATGAAATAGTGCTACAAGGATCCGCATGGAAGAACATGTATGTGGTAGAAGACCTCACTCACACCAAGCATTCTATTAGCAAAAAGCACCATGAATCAATCCACCCAGGGCAGAACAAGTCGAAATATCACAATTTATAGACAATCAACAAGCTTGCAAGGAGTCATCTTGTGGAAGGATTTACAAAAGAGTGTACAAGAAGGAAAGTGTTTGTGATGCATGCCGATGGGTTAGATCAAATCATCATTCAAAGAGAAGCCTAGTCCTTCTTCAACAAGAATAATACATTTGTTGCACATAGATTTATTTGGTCCTGTTGAACCCAAAGATAAGTGAAAATAAATACACTTTAGTGGTGGTGGATGATTATTCAAGATGTACGTGGACAATCTTTATGGGCAAAAAGAAAGAAACCCACATGACAAACTAAGAAACCGATGAAAAGAGTTCAAAATGAAAAGAGCCAAACCATTATAAAGATAAGATTTGATAGAGGAAATGAAGTTTGCCAATGGGATAATAACTCGATTCCATTTGAAAATGGTATTGCTCATGAGTTATGCATATGAATAACTCTCAACTTCAATGGAGTAGCCGAAAGAAGGAACATAACTCTCAAGGAAGCCGCAAGGACCATGTTCAATATGGGAGTGATCATATTAAAAGATTTTGGGAATCAAGCCATCAACATAGAGCGCATGCTATACTCAAAATAAATGCATGATAAATAGACAAATCGCCACACAAAGACTCCCTATGAAATCGGGACAGGAGAAAGCCAATGTTGGGTACTTGAGAATATTTGGATGTAAATGCTTCATCCACAACAATGGCAAGGACAACCTAAAGGCTTTTGATGCTAAAGTCGATGAAGTTATCTTTTTGGGATACTCATTCAAAGCAAAGCCTATAGAGTATTGAACAAGAGGATTATGGTCACCTAAGAATCTATTCATGTGGTTTTTGATGAGCCCAATGTGAATGGAGATGAAATCAAGAGTTAGATGATTATTCAAGATCACATGGCCAACTATGTAAAAAGAAGTCCTTATGTTGAAGTGAGAAGAGTAATCAATCAAGATGAAGAAGAGATAAAGAATCTCAAAGTTTGTCAATGGGAATATCAAAAGATTGCATTGAATGATGATGAAAGAGTCAGCCAAGACAACACCGCAAGAAAGAACGGCCAACCCATCCATTTACTTCAACCCGATGTGAGATTGGGGAGAGACCATCCACCGAGCTAGTCATTGGAGATGTGAGAGATGGTGTAAGAACCGAAACCCATAGCTCAAAAGAAGAAGCAATGTTCACTTGTTTTATTTCTCAAATAGAGCCAAAAGATGTGTCCTAAGCATTGGATGACACACATTAGATTCAAGCCATGCAAGAAGAGCTGAATCAGTTTGAAAGGAACAAGGTATGGGAATTGGTGCAAAGACCAACCCATCAAAATGTTATTGGCACAAAATGGGTTTTCAAACAAGATGAATGGGGAAGGATCCTTATGTGGTAAGAAATAAAGCAAGATTGGTAGCCAAAGGGTATTGCCAAGAAGAGGGAATAGATTTTGATGAAACATTTGCCCCTGTTGCTAGATTAGAAGAAATAATGATGTTTCTTGCCTATGTTGCACACAAGAACTTCATTGTATATCAAATGGATGTGAAAAGTGCATTTTTAATTGGATTGTTGGAGGAAGAAGTCTATGTTGAGAAACCTCCAGGCTTTAAGCAGAAGACCATTGGAGATAAGGTGTACAAGCTCAAGAAAGCTTTATATGGATTGAAACAAGCACCCAGAGCATGGTATGACACATTGTCTCAATTTCTCGACGACGACAATGGATTCACCAAAGGCAAAGTGGATGTAACACTCTTTAATTCAAGATGGAGAGAGTATAACGCTTGTTCAAATATATGTGGATGATATCATTTTTGGATCCACAAACAAAGAGCTGTGTGATAAGTTCTCAAACCTCATGCAAGACAAATTTGAAATAAGCATGATGGGAGAGTCGACATTCTTCCTAGACTTCAAGTTAAACAATCAAGGATGGAACCTTCATAAGTCAAACAAAGTACATCGTGAGATTTAATGAAGAAATTTGGTATGGAAGAGAAGTCTTCTGTGAAAATACCAATGAATACATCAGTCAAGATGGACATGGATGCAGATGGTAAAGCTGTAGATCAAACAAGATACAAAGCACTTAATGGATCACTGCTCTATTTAACAGCAAGCAGGCCAAACATCACCTTTGCAATAGGTGTATGTGCAAGATTTCAATCTACACCAAAGGAGAGCCATATGACTGCAGCTAAGAGAATCCTAAGATATTTGAAGGGATGTCAAGAAGTTGGCTTATGGTATCCAAAGGAAGGTGGATTCAAGATTATTGGTTACTCATACTCTGACTATGCTGGATGTAGAGTTGACAGGAAGAGTACTTCATGTACATGTCAAATGCTTGGAAACAGATTGGTTTCCTGGTTTAGCAAGAAGCAAAACTCAATAGCCACATCCACAAACCAAGTAGTACACATAAGGGCAATTTGTTGCAGCCCAAGTCTTATGGATGAGACAACAGCTGAGAGACTATGAAATTGAAGAAAAAGAGATTCCAATTATATGTGATAACACAAGTGCTATTGCAATCACTCAGAATCCTATGTTGCATTCAAGAACAAAGCACATTGATGTCATATATCATTTTATAAAAGATCATGTCGAAAAGAAAGACATTACTTTGGAATATGTCTCAACTGATAAACAGTTAGCTGACATATTCACCAAGCCCTTATGTTAATCAAGATTTGAAGAGCTTAAGCATGAACTAGGGTTAATTGAGCTGAGTTAATACTCAGAAGACTCAATCAGAAGAGATGAAAGATAGAAAGTAAGAAATGAACGAGGCTTTCAAATCAGCCAAGTGAATCAGCCGCATTGGAAAGTCAGCTGTATTGAGTTAGCTGACAGATGAGTCACCAAACGAAAGGAGAGAAGAAGAGTTGAGTCATTTATGGAGTAAGCTGAGTCATTTATGAGCTAAATAACAAAAACACAGTCGTTTTTACTGAGCGGGAATGTTTTTAAGGATGACGCGTGTACAAGTAATAATGACAGTACCAAAAGTCGCACAAAGAAGCATATGATTGGATATAAATATGCCGCATTAAATGCGAGCAATTAAATGCTGATCAGCGTGCTAAATCTGAGCCGTTGATCTCGATCAATTTTCATAAACCAAAAGCACGTCCTTTCATAACCCCTTATATACTATTTCTTTCAGTTTTCTCTCTCACACTTAAAACTGTTCATCTTCAAATATTCGAAAGCAAGTTCTTTTCTCTCAAAAACCCTACGAGTTCACAAGCAAGTTCATCAAGATTTAATCGGTAGAAACTTCTAAAAATGGCACCAAAGATTAATTTCGTCAAGTTATCTAAGCAAATCCACTGACCGACCGTGGGATTTTGAAGGAATGATAAAGGTGGTTCGATGAAACCCTAGTGAAGAAGATAGCTAATGTCCGGAAAAGTCGGTCTCGTGCCTTTTCTTACTTTTAGAGTACTCGCACACCTAATCGGGAAGAGGTGGCGCAGTTCTATGTGAATGCCGAGGTGCGCAGGACGAAGGTATCAAGTCCTCCGTCCACCGCAAGGACATCATGATTGTAGGTCCAAGGGTGTGAGTGTAAGGTTTAGAAGGGGGTTGAATAAACCTTACCAACTTTTCGATTTAGTCCTTTTTAAAACGTTCGAGTTAATACTTCACAACCGAAGTCCTTGATGGACAACTAAGTTAGTTAATCAACAGAGTTAGCCACTCAATGCACTGACCGAGCCGTTGATAGAATAACTCACTGTTTTGACTAAAACTTAACTTGACCGTGATATGATTTCAAATGGAAGACTTAACACCCTTGAATTTGGTTTAAGTTTGTTTTAATACTTGGTTTTAGCACTTTGTTGATTATCAATTGGATAGCAAATTTATCAAAGAAATATCAAAATAATATGCAAGAATTAAAGTGTTGAAATGTAAATGACACAATAAATTTTATAGAGGTTCAAGATGGGGTAATTCTTCTACTCCTCTCTTCTCCAACTCCCCGGAGGAATCCACTAAGTATTGATCAATATACAAAGTGGTTATCACCCGATGCAAGTCTTGATCACACAAACCGACTTGATCCTTTGGGACTCGGTTTTGAGATGCCTTGGTCATACAATCAAGCTTCTCGTATGACTCAACTTCTTCACAGTGGCAAACCGCCTTTGCTACTACAAACCTTCACTTGCTCAAGCTTTTGGATTTGATCACGAAGCCCTCCAAAACTTGAGACCGGTTCGACTTGAACCTTTCTACAATCCTCCGTGGAATGTAGACCCCTTGTTTCTTCAAATGTTTCCTCTTCAACTGATTGAAGTCGTCTTTCCTTCACAGGTGAGTGTTGGATTGATTTCCTTCATAATGTAGACTTGAGGATTGCTTGAATAACTTGAGAATATTTCAGTTACAAATATTGCCTTTTTGCTTGTAATGGTTTTCTCAGGTAAAAACAAGGTTACCTTTTCTCAAGGTGATTCCTCAGTCTTTTATAGTGTTCTTTTGAAAATTTGCCCGTTGAAGAGATAGGTTAATTTTCAAAAGACACTAGTGGTCATTGGCTTGTCTTGTTGCAAGAGACTTGGAATTGACATTTCCTCGTATGAATGAGTCTTGACTTTTCGAGTTCGACACATGTGCGAGCTTTCCATAGTTCATTCCTTTTGCACGCTTCTCGGGATCGAGCACTTTAAGAAAGACAAGATGGAAGTATTACTTGTTTAAGTAATTTTCGACTTCTCGTGCAATGGATCTCTTTCATTATCTCGAATTGATCGCATCTCCTTGACTTCCCAGGTGACTTGAGTCGCCTTTCAATCATTGGATGACTCATCCGTCACTTCAACTTGAGACTTGGCTATCTTGAGTTGACTTGATCGACACTTCACTCACCGCATCTCACCGCACCTTCATCGAGTTCTGTCTTCTCTTCTTTGCCACACTCACCGCCTCACAATGAGTCTTCCTTCTATTCTCCGGTTGACTTCTTGCATATTTTGGCATAGCTCACTTAACTCAGCTCGACCAGCCCTATCTATTACAATGCAATTTACAACAAAAATGCGGTGCCAACTTTATATTCTAAGTTTTACATGGCATTCATCAAAATCTAAAAATTAATTTCCCAATAATTTCCCCCTTTTTGATGATGCCAAAACTTAAAACATTCATACAATAATTAAACAACAAAGATACGTACAAACAATGTAGAATCACAGAATGTATGCGTAGAATCAATCTTTTATTGATCATAACATTCTTGTTCTTTACACAACTGTTTACAGAGTGTATCAAAGCTTAAACAGAGCTTAAGGTAACCATGCTATTCTATATCTACGCAAGTATAGAAATTATACAATTTTATTCGATGTACAGAGGACTTACATAAAGATGCATTTACATAGTAAAATACATGAAGGGGTGGACAGCAACACTTCATCTCCTTCGCCGCCTCCTTCTTTCCTCTTCTTCAGCTTTGTCATCTTCTGACTTTTTTCTCTTCTTCTCTTCTTCAGCTGCTTTCTTTTTCTCATATGCTTTTCTGGCAGCTTCATCTCTTCTTTTTCTTTCTTGTCTTTATTCCCACGGTGAGTTTGTCTTCTATTTTCTTCTTCGATTCTCTTCACATACTCAAAGCATTGTTCTTGGCCACTTGCGGGTTGGCTACTTCGTCGAATCCAGCCCAATAGATCCCTCCTTTCTTGCCCGGATCTATATATTCAATGTTTTGGCGAGGTCTAGTCCGAAACCTCTTCCTCCTCCACTCGCTTCTTCCTCTACCTCTAGGCATGTATTGTCTTGGGGCCTTCTTTTTCCCAAAGTGAGTGACCAGCAGAGTGATCGCGAAGAGTCTCGTGCCTCGTTAGCTTCTTCACATAGCTTGAGGCCTTTTTCCCAATACAAATCCAGGCTTGAGCCATGGACATATTTGCGAAGTAACCCTCGGATGCGAGCGTCTTGAATTATCATTCAGATCTTGGCTGCCCGACGCCCCGAAATGGCATAGCGTCTCATCTATTGGAATGCCTCCATGTTGTTTTAGTATATCCATAACTCGGGCATCCATCTTTCCTTCCACCTCCTTCATCCCCGCTTCAACTATTCTTCGCTTTTGACCATGGGTACTACGGAGTGTTGGAGTGGCGAGTCATTTTGGGAGTTTCTTTGATGATATCAATCGTGACAAGAGACCTTGTTGGGGGTTTTAGCAATCATCGTGGTCATATCTTTCGAACCTTCCCCCTCAACAGATTTTCCCTTCTTCTCTCTTCTCGCTTCTTCACTGCTTCTTCTCCTTCACAAAATGCGTCCTTCTTCTCGCCTTCGTAACCTTTCAACGCCTTTAGGTATTCCTCTTCCCCTTTTGGCATCATCAAAGGAGAGAGGAACCCCGGAAACAAGCTAGCAATGATGAAGTCTAAGCGGCTGATAGCTGAGTTATGTTTCGAATCTGCTACGGAGTATGCTGCACGGAATTCAGAGCGAGTGGCGTTGGATTCAGCTACCACCAACTTCATTTCAGCCATGAGGAGGTTGAATTTCTTATCCATGTTCTCCTCTACGCGCAGAAGCTCTATCTTATGAAATTCACGCAGCAGCTGCATCTCTGTGTTGTGAGATTCATGCATTCGATCGATGTTTTCTTGCATTCTTTGCTTCATATCAGCATTCTCAGCCCGCCAGACTAGCAATTTATTGAACAAAGTTCTGAAGTATTGAACTTGTTCTACATGCATTGTCTGCTGTTGTTGCCACCATTCCCGAATCCTGACAATTATTCCTCGCAGATCGGTAGTAAGATTTGCATCTCGGTTATCCAGTCTCATGTCTAGTGAGGCCTGGTGCCTCTCCATCTTCTCTATCTCTGCAAATATGGCCTTGAAAACTTCTCGAACCTCAACTGTCACTTCTGTCTCAGCTGGCGGCCAAGCAGCGTCAAAGTCAATGTCTGCGGGGACGATGGTGTCTGTTGGAATAACGGGATCAGGTTTATGGAAACGTTCTTGATCTCGAGCTGATTCTTCAAGAAGGTCAGGCAACTCCAGAGAGAAAGGGAACGATTCTTCGAACGGATCATCACGGACAAGGGGAATATGTTCAATGGTAACTCGTGCCCGTCATGTGCCCAGTTGCGTCGATTCTGCTGCAGCTTGAGTAGCCTGCAAAGTTGACTGTGTTTCAGCTGGGGTCTGTTGGGATATTGACCCAGCTGGCTGAGCCTCAGCTGTCTCAACAGCTTCATCGGTCTCAGCTGGTTTTTCCATGTGATTTGACTGGTCCTCGGTCGTATCAGTAGCGTTATCGGACGATGATGAGATTTGCATGGGTATCTCATCATCAAAATTAAAGGTTTGGCGAGTAGCCTTAAGGTCGGTCTTACTCGTGCTTGGGAGAACATCCTCAGCTGAGTCTTTTGGATCGGCAATAGGGGATGACTCAGCTTCGTCTTCACCTTCGATCCCGTAAAGGTTACATCAGGATTGTTTTGGGAATTCTGAAGAGCACTTATCTCCTTTTCAGATGGATCAATGATAGTAGGAGGGATGTTCTTTGCTTCCGTCTCTTTACCCCGGGAAGTCTCAATCTCCCGTTGGCCTTCATTACCTCCTGCAGTCTCAAGCTGCAAGCGAGGCCTTGGGCGATCCCCTTCGACGGTGTCAACTGCCTTGGGGTCTTTCGAGTGGCATCCACCGGAGTCTCAACTCCATGGATTGCACTTTCATTGCCAGCAGTGTTAACTCCCAGGCGATTCCTTCTTGTGCCTCGACCGCATCAGCGTCATTGTTTACAGAGCAGTTGGCACTTCAGCTGAGACAGTCTCAACTATCCGAGCTTCTTTAGTGACAACTTGCTGTGTTTCGTTTTCTTTTTCCTTCTCCACTTCGCCTCCTAGATTCGTTGTGGAGTCATCTGCAGCAACCTCCGACCTAGCTGCAGTGGAGGGAGTTTCCCCCTCAGCTGGCACACTAGCTGAGTGACTTGGATGGGGTCACTCATCTCCGGACTCGTACTGTTCTCTTTGAGTATTCGATCATTAGGCGGTGATAAGACACCTTCATTAGGGGTTGGCTCGATTTGGGGTCCCCACAATCCCGATTTCATCGCCAATTCCTTAACACCTTCTTCTCGAGTGAGTGGGAAGTGGTGGCAAAGAACAATCGTGGCAATATGTTGTATCACTCCCATCGGATCAATCTCCAATCGTGATGTGGAAGACTCCTGGTCCTTCCAATAACCGATTTGCTCATGTAGGACCTTAGATTCACATGGCTTGCCTGCATCTCCAATTCTTCTCAGAGCAAAGAACAGGTCCAGATCCTCATCACTCCCGAGAGAGAATGTCAAGATGAGGATGTGTATGATCGATGGTTCCGATAAAGGGACAAATCTGGCCTTTTCACGAGCTTGACTTTCTCTCGCGATCTCGCTTTCCTAGTCTTTGAAGATCGCAAGATATCATGCGATTTCTTCATCCGGTGCTTGGACACAAAGTGGTCAATCCGAGAAAGTTCAACAGTTGCCTTCTTCTTCAATAAATTCGGTCTTTGGAACTATTCCCTGGATCGACTCGAACTTCCACTTCCTCCATTCTCGCACGATTTTGGATGTCCGGATATGGTGGGGATAGGATCATCACATCGTCATCATCTTTATCATCTTCTCCCCTTTGTCCCTCGTTCTCGGGGATTGTAGGTAGCAAACTTTGGTGCTTCACACCCTCGCAGCGTCTATTGCGGGGGGATACAACCCCATCAACAGGAGAGTTTGCTTTCTCGGCCTACTTCTTGTGTCTCAAATTGCTCGACTACAATTTGTGTCTTCAATTTGCCTCTCTGATTGGCTTGAGACTGGTTGTTTCATCAATAATTTCAGGAGACTCTACTTCTCCGAGTTGTCTCCGTGATCTGTTCCAGCTGAGTGGCAGACTCAGCTATTTTCTCAAGCTCTAATCGCTTGAAGATTCTTCTTCTTCTTTTTGGTTTTCACCGGAGGAATATCCGGTTCCACTTCCTCCGGTTCGTCGAAGGTAAATGCCTTCGCATTGTCTTAAGGCACCGCCTTCCTTGTTGTGACAATCCTCTTCTTTTTAATCACCGGAGAAGGGATTAACGGCTCCTTCTCCATTGCGGCTGCAGGGGCGGGGAGACACGATCGGGGGCAGTGACTCGCTCCAGGGCAGTGCGGTTTTCTTTTGCTTCGCTGCAGGGGCATCAGTCTTCTTTGCAGCTGCAGGGGTAGCCTTCTTCTTGAGAGGGGAGGAGACAACTGTTTCTTCAGTGGTCACCGATTCCCCCTCACTTGTGTCCGCTCTCTTGGCATAATCTCTCCTGTCTCCGGGAGAGATTTGATCGTAACATCTTTTTGTTAACATGGAATGCCTTTCCATGTCGAAGAGGGACTCCTTTAACTATCATCCGGCGAATCACCAGTCCGTACCCGTGGATCCTCCAAACGTACCATCATCCTTGAATGATTTATTCCCAATATTCTCGGTAGAGTCTGCCGTATACAAACTCGGCCTAGTTCACCTTCTTCTCTTCAATGATCGCAATTACGATCACTTAGTTTGGACAGTGGTTAAAGCTTCCAAATTTGATGTCTATGCATTTGGCAACAATGTCTAGCGTTTGTGGTAGTCCTCCTTCAATGACTTCTTCTCAAATTGTGTAGACAACCTTCGCAAAGACAATCGGGTTTGGCTACTTCCTTCCAAGTAGCTTGGCCAGGTTAACATCGCCTTCATAAATCTCC
The DNA here is from genome assembly GCA_016081115.2 of Rehmannia glutinosa. Classification (NCBI taxonomy): domain Eukaryota; kingdom Viridiplantae; phylum Streptophyta; class Magnoliopsida; order Lamiales; family Orobanchaceae; genus Rehmannia; species Rehmannia glutinosa. The sequence goes on from JABTTQ020002786.1 coordinate 103,353, forward strand.
GGTGACTCCTTCCGCCGACAACGACGTTGTTCCGCGAGATCCTGGCGGTGATGGTGAAATCTTTCCCGTGAACAGAGGACTTGATGCCCTCATCGTGAACTTCGGCGTTCACATAGAACTGTGCGACCTCCTCCACGTAGGTCATTTGAAACTCCATCGACAAAAAAGGTTTCAGTCATGATTTTTCCAACTTCTCTGCTATTTTCTTCACAAGGGTTTCGTCTGACCCTTGTTTGATCATGCCCTCAAAGTCCACAGTAGATCCCATGTGGATTTGCTTTCCCAACTTGACGAAGTCGTAAGTAGATGCCATTTCTCGAAGATTCACCAAATAAAACTTTGAAGATAAGGTTTGAAGATTTGTAGGGTTTTTGAGAGTAAAAATACGTTCTTTGCTCTTGAGAGAGATGAACAGTTTTGGTAAAGTGAGAGAAAATCGGACGAAATGGTATATGTATGGGTTATGAAAGGACGTGCGGGTGGTTTTTGAAATTTGATCAAGATTAACGGCTCAGATTTTGCACGCCGATTAGCATTTAATTCCTTGCATTTAATGCGGCAGCATTTATATCCAATCATAAGCTTGGTGTCGCGACTTTTGACCGTATCATTGGTGTAGATCGTTGAATTATTTTCGTTTAAGTGATTGATCGCGTCGCGTCGCGTTGGGGCGATGATTATGGTATCGAGCTCGGCTAGTAAGATGGAAACTTACACCGAGTGACCCGTGATAGGACCCTGTTGTGTTGGGTAGTACCGCGACTGACCAATTAAGTGTGAAATCGATTTCAAAAATGGCTTAGAACCGTACATCGATGTTTATACTAAGTTAGAATTTATACTTGAAGATTCCATGATCATACTTGATTTGACCTAGTTGACTCTTGTCGACTTTCTTTATTCATTCTTTCCCCTGTTCTCCCTTATCTTTTCCTTAACTTCGTCTAATCCTCCTTAGTTTGGCTTGATCGGGATGGAGCCGACGCCACCTATCGGGTGGGAATTATTGGAGGCCCGCGCCGAATGTGAGTACTTAGGGCATACACGAACCATCGGCACGGGGAATACCTTCGAGCTACCTCAGAATTGGCAGGGGAGCGCCGCCGTAACCAAGAACTAACACACCTCCTGACAAAGAGCTAAGAGGAGAAGAATAGCCTTACCCTCCTTGCTAAGGATCGCGAAGATACCATCCGCTCTCGCGAAGATCAAATTCAGTCGATCTAGGAACACTTGGAAATTACTCGCAAGAAGATGGAACGCGCCAAGAAAGGCCGCGCAAAATGGGAAAGGGACGTATACATGTCGAGGGACACCATCGGATGTCTCGAAGATACTATCATCAAACAGATAACGGTGATCGAGGACCTCACACAGGCCTTGTCTCAGCGGGATGCCACTTTTGAGGCGCTTGGCAGCTCAATGCACTGAAGACCGCCACCACCCGAGGTGGAACCAGAGGCCGACCCAGGAGCGAACAATGAGGAGGATCCTGAAGAAGATCCTGAAGAGGATCCCGATGAGGATCCAATGGAGGATGGAGAGCCCGAGGCGTTTGAAGTTGCCCCACTTGATGACGCTCCGGATCGAGGAGATTTGCGATTTAGCCGATCGGCTTTAATGCTGAGGTGGTACCTCAGCCCGATCAGGTTCCGATTATGGACGAGGCCGCTAGTGATGATGACGGTGACCTCACCGAGTAGATATCTTCTATGTTAGATTTTAGCCGACGCTTATTTCCATTCTGTTGTATTTTGCTTCCCGTTGTACTTTGATCAAGTTGTATCCTGACTCTAGATTACCTTCGATTCTGTATTCCTGTTGTATGAACTCATTCGGGTGTATTCAAATTTTCACATCAATGAATGTACTTTTCTACTTATTCTATGTCTTGTGTATTGCTGTTGTGATATAACTTGTTATATGCGAGTATTTATTGAAATCATTCATTTATAGATTGTAGCTAAACCTCAGGATACAAAATGGTTGGACACCGTGGACGCGGGAGACCTCGCCGTGTTCCCCAAAGGTATAATGACGCGCCAAGGGAACGGGTACCCTCCCCCGAATTGCCACCACCTCCGCCGCCAGCTGTTGGAGATAACTTAATCGCACAGCCCTACAAAGAAATCCTCGTTGTTCATGAGACAACAAGCAGAGCCTCGTCAGCCTAACCCTGAACCTGCTCGAGAGGCGAATGATCGCACATTGGAGCGGTTCCTACGATTCGACCCCCCGACTTTCTTAGGGGAACCAGATGACATAAAAGCACAGGAATGGATCGAAAAACTAGAAAATATCTTTAATGCTCTCCAATATTCCAAGGAACAGAAGGTTACACTCGCAGTGTTCCGACTAGAATCGGCTGCTCGAGATTGGTGGAGAGCAGTTGAGAGAAAGTGGGAACAGGATCAAGTAGATAGAACATGGGAAAATTTCCTGGTTGAATTCCATGAGCAGTACATTCCCCAAGTCGTGAAAAACTTAAGGGACCCCTCTGCAAATTTCAAATTTTGGGACTGTACTAAGGTTTAAAAATGTCTTTTGGACATTTTAATAAAGTTTTAAGAGTTTTAAGATAATTAAAATCAACCTTTAAAAGCCCAAGGACTAGATTGTAAAATTTGAGAAGTTTGAGGGCTACTTTGTAATTTTCGAAACTGCACCAGACCTTAATTTTAAAATTTGAAATTTTAACTCTTAAGGGACTGGAAATGTCATACTTTAAATGTATTCCAAAAATCCAAGTGTTTAGAGCTTGGAAAATAATTTTACTAAAATTGAGGGACTAAATTGTAAAAGATTAAACTTGAGGACCCAAATGAAATTTTCAGGACTTATACAGCCCATGTACCTGGAATTACTAATTTAACTATAACTTGATTATATTTTGGACCCAAGGTTCAAATTTCATAACAATTGGACCCCTAAAAGCCTTAAAGGCAATTATTTCAAAATGGGATAAAAATGAGATTTTCAAAAGTTAAAGGACCTATACTTATTTATTTTTAAAACTGTTTTTGTACCAATATCCTACTAAGCTTAGTGACATTTTCCAACTGGAATCACATTAAAATCCCTTCCGGTTTGTGAGTTCCAATTATTTTAAACTTATGGCCCGAAATGACAATTTTAACAAATTTGGGGCCAATGTAAGTATTTTATAAAAACTCGACCTCAAAACTTTAAAAACCTGAATCTCTGAATAATTTAGAGAATTTAGGAACTGACCTCATAATTTTTCAAGGTCGGGTATTTATTTACTCAATTTTTAACCCCAAAAGTATTGGTTTTTACAAAACGGGGCTAATTGTAAATTTTCTTTTTATCAAGGACCTAACTCAAATTATTTTCCTTTTACTAAAACAGCCATGGACCCTCTGACTTTAATTATTAATTAAAATATTTTATTTTCTCAAAAACTCCTTGACTTATCGGATCGTCTTGGCCGATTAATACCCGAACGCGGGGCGACTTCCTCGTCTTGCGATTTTGAATCTATAACGGAACTTATGTTCCACCTAATCTTTCAAGATATCGAAGATTGATTATCCTCCCGATAATCATCTTCTTCCAAATAACTCCACCAACGCCATAATTGCCACTCGCGATTTTCAAAAATTTTCCCGAATCGCTTTCGTCGAATCAATAATACTGACGCCTGGTTGACTACCCGAACTTGTTTTTACTTTCCGCGCTCGAGTCAACTTGGTGTGTCGAACTCACGTCGGAATGGATATGTCGGGATGGAAGGCAGCTCGGCCGCTATTCCACTCTTCCGACACCATCGTCCTAATCCCGCAACTGAGGGACGGAGTTTGTCCAAGGGAAGCGGTTCGTAGTACTTGAGGTATAATCATGATTATGACAAATACGAGTCTTGCTAGCTCCACTGTGGATTTTGTCTTTGCCTATGGAGCAATAAGGTGACAGGTCTTGGACTATCTTGCTCGGGGAGTTACAAGGAAGAACGAAGGAATCGCTGTCTGATCCACACGATTCCGAAGTTATCGGACCCATTTGGTTGGCGCTACAAATCCGTACGCAACCGCTACTTGTATTGCATTGGTTGGCGCTACAAATCCGTACGCAACCATTACTTGTCTTGTATAGGATTGGCGTTACATTCCGTATGCAATCCTACCTGTTTTGCCTGAATCACATAGTGCTTGTGTGACCACGAACTGTTTTCTTAAACTGTATAAGTATATTACTTAAATATTTTATCAGGACGCTTGTAGACTGTGTGTGAATTCATGCATCATATCTCACGCTTTTTCATACAACTGTTTCTCGCATTAACTATATATCGCCACACTTGCACATGATCACCCCATCCACGAGATTTTCTCATCTCATCCCCTCCCCGTTTTCTAAACTTAGATGGGGACTATGTTGAAGATGTCGAGCCGACCACATTGATGACCCTCGCCCTGCCTGTCGATCTTGCACCTTTTTACTAATGATTGTTCTTATTTCATGTACTTCTACTGATGTTGGACTCCCGTTTATCCTGCTACTCTTTTCTCTCTTTGACTGTAATTTAAGGGCGTAGGACCCTTTGACGTTTAAGATTTGGATATTTGTTGGACTGTAAGTTGTAACTCGTACTTGTACTTTATTTCCGCTGCTATTTGACTCTGTTCCGTTGGGATTTCATTGATATTGTCTAGATTGTTTGGTTTACTTGTATTTAAGTTGTGGATCCTCGTCGCGTCCCCGTCTGGGGCGAGACAATCTTTGATGAATTTAAAAGTTTGAATTATTAGTAAATTCTACAGTTAAAGTAAATATAACTTCATGTGGCTTGAAATGACCAATATAACAACAAAAATTTATAAAAATGTTCTAATTCCAAAAAAGAGTATAAATGGACAAATAAAGGCAAAAGATTGAACATGTCATACAATAGTAAATAGAACATTTATTGAAAATAGAGAATGATATAATTAATTTTTGAATAATAATGAAGAGTGCAACTTTTCAAATGATTAATAATCGAACGATGACAAACTGACATTAATAGATTCATTAATATTTTTCATCTCCAAGAAAAAATATCGAATGGACTACCACTCAAACAAAGTCAACTACACATCATTTGATCTCCGTTTCCACCCGCCACCTCGGATACTACTTGAAAGTGTGTCATCCACCTACTCAGAAGGCCGAGCAGAGAAACTTTTAACGAAAATATTTTTTCAAAATGAAATTTCATTGTACCATGCATAAAATAATATTCTAAAAACCTAATACATTAAAATTCAGACAGGATAACAAAGAATCATCAATATTAAAACCATGATAAAATATGAATAAAGTATATTTTAAAATTCAATTTTTAAGAAGTAGCCTCCATATATGCATGACAACAAAGAAGAACAACATCAGGAACTGCAAGTGAAATAAAAAAAAACATCCAACAAAAAGACCACAATAAAATAGGCAGAAAAGTGATATTCTATATACCAATACCGGTTAAGTGATAATTAAGATGAACAACACTCTGGCAAGATGATAACAAATAGGCATAAAGAGTTAATTAATGAGGCAATCTTATTTCCTTTTAAAATCTTTCACCAAACTCTGAGCTAAAATCTCATTCCTTGTTTTTTCATTTTTTATCGAGTCGTCTGCCATTCAACTTTACTGAATTTTTCAAAATCGCCCACCAATTTGGCCAATCTCTTCTATACTCTGTAGACATTGTAAGTTCTCACAATTCCAATTTGCCCCATGTGGAATATGTGTCAAGTAATTATTTCAATGAACTATTTTTGGAACTTGCAAAATTAAGCAAATTTGGGTATAAAGATACATCTTTCTCTTATGCCATGTCTCTATAGAGATATCACATTATAAACCCAGCAGCATTTGCAAATCAAGCTGCAAACCAAGAGGGCAAAGGCCCGGTAGAAGTGAAACCACCTCGTAAATTCAAACTCTATCGAAGGTTTATATATATAGCTATAGGAAAATGTATTTACACTATGCACTACATATGAGCATGGAAAAATAGGAAGGTGGTAATATATATAACACGAAAGAGAGGGGAAAGAAAATTGGAAGTATCCCATATGCTCAAATAAACACCAAGTAGGGGTGGCAATTTAAGGCACGACATGTACGATTGACCGACATGAATACGACACAAAATTATAGGTTTTGGGCTAAAGCTTATCGGGTTCGGGCCGTAATTGCGCTGACACGATAAAAATCGGGTTGTTATAGATAGGGGTGTGCACGGTTCGGTTCGGTCCGGAGATTTAGAAATCTCCAGAACCGTTCCGAAGTTCGGAGATCCCAAAATTAAATCTCCAGAACCGAACCATAAAAAAAAATCTCGGTCCCGAACCGTCCCGAAATTTCGGTACGGTTGATACGGAGATTCGGTTCTAATGGGATGGTACGGAATGGTTCGGGACGGTACGGAAAAACGGAGATTCAAATATTTCACAAATAAAACACACAAAAAAGGTGAAAAGAAAAACCAGTGTAAAAATCATTAAATGGTTATACTTTCAATCTTTTTTATAGTGCAATTTCAAAAATACATATTAAAACTATTAATACTATATGAGTTTAATTTTTTGATATTTTATATTTAACTTATACATAAAATTTCTTTAATTCATATTTAAGTACTAAATATTGTATTTATAAATCTTTCTTTCATGATATAGACTATATATACTACATATTAGTTTAATATCAATTTAACTTTTAAAATGTTTTTATCTAATTTATAGTTAAAAATATTGATTTTTCTTTTTGGATTTTAACATAATATGTTATTCGTAATTAGTAGTAAAAGTGTAGAATCTCAACGAATGACAAATCTAGTAGCCTCTATTACACAATAATATTTTATAATCTTGGCACATTGTCATGGGCTCTTGACTTAGGGAAAAATATAATTGGCTAATAACTTTGATACAACTAATTAATATGAAACAAAAATCTATAGTCTCAATGTCTAAATTTCTTCGTTAGACGATTACTATAGTTTATGTGCGATGTACTAATCATTTAACTTTAATTCAATTAATTTTCTTGATTAGAGGATGAGTCTAGTTATGATCCTTAATAAGTAAAATATCATCAAATTTAAACTTTTTCTACAAATCAAATACGATATTATAATTTCATTTATTGGTTCATTTAAATAAACTAATAGGAGTATATGACATAACTACTAGTGAATTAAATATATATTCAATTATTCATTTGATATATTGATAAAATATGCCAAATTTTTAATTTGATAATTTTTAGTATTATATAGTATTGAATTTCATAGGAATGTTTAGTTAATTCAATATCAAAATATAAATAAGATAAAAATATTATATATGTATATATAAAAATTATTTTAAAATCGGTTCTAGTTTCGGATATTCGGTTCGGTACGGTTCTTGGTATGAATATTGGAAAAATCTCCAGAACCGTACCATGTAAATTTTCGGGACGGTTCGGTTCGGAGAAAGTAAAAAAGTCAACGGATATTTTCGGTTCGGATATTTTACGATTCGAATATCGGTTCGGGTTTGGTGATCTTCAAGTCCCGTGCACACCCCTAGTTATAGGGCTGGCACGATAAACAAGATAAGACACAATAATTTTTTAATTATAAATAAATTATTATTTATATGGGTAATTTAATAGTAATTGATTATTTTTACTTGACTATTTTTATTAAAATTTATTAGAATATATGTTTTAGGTATTAACTATAAAGAATATAAAAAAGATCATAAGTTTTATTTGTTAACGGGTTTAACGGGCCAAACGGGCCTAAAGGGTTCACCTAAATAAATTTGACAATTATTCTTATCGTGCTTATCGTGGTCGCGTCATATTTTTCGTGCTTTTAACGTGTCGTGCTCTGGCTTAAACTTCAGGCCCATTAAGCTTATCGTGCCGTGTTCGTGTTTGGGCTTATCGTGCCGTGTCGTTATCGTGCCGCCTGATAACGGTCCGACACGAACGATTTGCCAGCCCGATAACGGTCCGACACGAATGATTTGTCAGCCCTATAAGATAACGGCCCGACACGAACGATTTGCCAGCCCTAACACCAAGTTTCTTTGAGTATATGTTTTAAAAACAACTGTATGTTGATATAAATTCATTGTTGGGTAGAATATAAATATAGAGTGATTTAAATATATGCACTCCATTAACATCATCAGAATTTGATAGATCAAATTGGTATTTTGCTTTTCAATCTTATAATTTGAGTTGATTTTTTTTGTCTTTGAGTCTCTTTTCTTTCGCATTTGTTTTCCCCCAGGAGTTGTTCCGATTTCGTCAGCCTTGCTTTAAAATCTTCCCAATCTACCATATTTTGTAAATTATGTTTTTGCTATTAGAATTCATAAATAACAAGGGCGAGGTAGTCGCCATGTTTGAATGCGTATTTTATTCAGATAAAGGGATTCTTATCGGGTTTTAAAACTTGATAAGTCATACTCGGAGCTCGGAAAAAGGTAAGATCGATTCCTAAATTCTTAAAAAATTCCAAAAATTAGAATTTCAGGAAGTCAGAGACAGGTTATAGAAAATTTACATTTGGACTGTTTTATCAAAAACCTACCCCCTCCACGCCATATGGTTATTGGGCGGCGGCAATTCTAATCTATAAACCTTAATTATTGTATCGTGTGGATTTTGATTCCTTTCACGTTTGGTTCGAAGATTAGGGATGAAGGAGCCAGCAATTGAGCAGCACATGTTGTCTCTGATTCCTTGGAATTCAGAGGAAGAGGAGCGTGACCCTTCCGATATTCAAGACTGTTGCAATGGATTGATACTCATATATTATCACAATCCCAATATTCAATATTGTCACAAAACAGCGTCTTTCTATTCCCAACACCCACCACCACCACCACACTAAAACTAAAACCATTCGGCCGAAGACGCCAATGTTACTCATCCAATGGAATTGGACATTTTCTGTTCGAGTCGTGGGGAATGGTCCAGTCATGTTCTCCCTCTGGAGCTGTTAGAGTTGACCTACTGAGTCAAAACTCTAATAATTTTAATTTGTTGTTATCTTGTTATTTTGCCAAGTTTCTAGAACAAAAATAAACTAATTATTTGCAGGCCCAATTACATGATTTTGGAGACTTAGTCGGCTGTTTTGGGAGTTGAGAGATAGTGGGGATTGTGTCCTACTTTCAAGGAACCAACATCTCTCAATCCCCCACTAACCCCTTAACTTGAAAGTTGGTTGTGTGGCCTATTTTGTAGGGATGCAGCCGTTCTATAAAAGGGCAAGGAGACTGCACAAAGCAGTGCACGGATTCCGAGCATAAGATTTGAGTTTTCACAAAAAGAGTCCAAGTTTTTCACAAGAAGAGGGGAGAGGTGCTAAGTGTGTTCGTTAGGTGTTGACGTCACCTTTCTTAACACCTCTTGAAAGTTAAATCTTCTTGGTAGTTTTGAGAGACAATCAGAGTGATGCAGGATAGGTTATAGTTGTTCTCTTATGTTTACGGTAGAAGGTTGAGTTAAGAGATCAAGTACAATAGGGAAGTCTTGGTCTTGTTCTTTATTTGGTGTAATCAACATTCTACTTCATTGTTTTTGCCTTATGGCGCCGCACAAGTATTTTTATACTTGTGCAAATTTTTATTCCTGTGTTCATTCTCATTTTTATGCTTTGGTTATTTTTCTTAATTGATAAAATAAACAAAGAATCGAAAAAATACTAGTTTCATTTGGGTGACACCTAGAGGTGTTGCCAACACTGCACAACACTCATCGCAAAACTTAAGAATTCGACCCTTGAATTCTAACAATTGGTATCGAGAGCCTACACTTGATACTACTAAGTGAGATCCTGTTTGTTTTTGCAGTGTTTTTGGCCGATGGATGGTCAAGGAATTTCGATGGTTCGTCCCCGATTATCGATGAAACGAACTACTCCTATTGGAAAGTTAAGATGAGGGCCTACATAAAGTCGATTGATGAGCGCGCATGGAGGAATATCCTGGTTGGATGGACTCCTCCAAGAATCATAGATCTTGATGGTGATTCTTCTCAAAAGAGAGATAGATCGGACGAATGATGAGATTCAATTGGCGTTTCAATTCCAAAGCTTTGAACGCCATTTTTTAGTGTTGTGGATATGACTCTCTTCAAAGTAATCTCAAATCAGTAACTCAGCGAAAGATGCGTGGGATGCTCTGCAGCTGCATTGTGAAGGTACACATGGTGTTCGTAGAACCAAATTGAGACTCCTTGCAACTCAATTTGAACATCTACGAATGGAGGAAGATGAAACCATTTCATCTTACAATGCTAGAATTTGTGAGATTGCTAATGAAGCACAGGCTCTGGGAGATCCAATCAGTAACGAAAGACTTGTATCTAAAGTCATGAGATCACTTCCTAAGAGATTTAATGTCAAAATCTACACCATTGAGGAAACCAAGAACACGGAGACTCTACGTCTTGATGAACTCATGGCTATTTTGCAGACTTTTGAGCTGAACTTGGCTCAACACGAGGAATATGAGACGAGAGGAAAAGGAAAAAGCATAGCTTTTTCAAATAAGTCGAGGAAGCTACGGTGATGCCCAAAGTGATGCCAACATCAGTAATGGAACACTTCATCAAGGAAATGGAAGATTCGAACTTGGTGAAGAAACCATTGCAATGTTGACAAGAAGGTTCAACAATGTATTCAAAAAATTAAACAAGGGCAAAGATTCCAAAACTCCTTGATCGATCTCTCCAATTCTCTGGTGGAAAATTACTCTTTTCTAAGTGTTCTAGGGCAAAAGTCAGCGTATATTTGTTTGTGGCCGCCCCGTCTCTATTTGTACTCCGTTTGGGTCAAAACCTAGTTGGAAATCTGTCAAACTCTGTTTTCCCGCACAGACGCACGGGCCGTGCGCCTAGCGCACGCCCGGTTTGTCTGACTTCTTCCTGATTCAACTCCAAACTTTGTATGTTTCATCAAGTATTGGCGGTTGTTTATCGCAATGCTCCGAATTAATGCCAAAATGCTACAATTATCAACAAATTCCTATAAAACGAGCAAATCGTAATACCTTTTCCACAAAACATAAATAAAGCCATATTCACTCATGTAATGCATGCATAGCAACTAATTCTAGCTACAATTAAGCCCGAAATACATGCAAAACACATTTCAATCAAACCCCAAACTTAAATTGTTGACAGTCCCGGTCAATACTTTATAAACAAGACAAAACACAAATGGGGTTATAAAGAGCAACTCAAGAACAATGCATCACAATTCATGTCATTTATCCCTAGACGCCAAGCAACAAATCAACCAAACTTCGAATATCTATCATAAAGCACAAGTCAATTAAAAACATGGTAAATACTTCAAATCAAGCCTCTCATGGATAAAGTGTATACTCTCCTCTCTAGAATATTAAGGGACGTGTATTCGCTCAAATCATGTCAATGTTGAAGAATTACCATAGGCTTGCAAATCATCTCACATCTCCGCCACTCGATTGTATGCAATTCATAAATCAGAAAGGACTTTTCTTTTAGTTGTAATGAAGGATCTTTGGTTAATGTAGGGAAATATGGAGAAAGTGACTCAAACTTTAAGCGTATAGACTGGTAAGCACATCTTATTCTAATCACCTCTCTTTCAAATCAAATATGCACCCCCAATTTCCTCTTATTATAATCACCTCTCTTTTTCTCCCATTTTTTCCTACAAACTGCTCTCCTTACATCATAACCTCTGCCTAAAAATTCATTTAAGGCTAACTCACTTATGCAGTCGATTTTTTCCATTTTTTTGATTTTGTTTTGATTTTTTTCGACTCTTTTGTGAGTATATCCTCTTTTTTCCTTATTTTCTTCTTCTATCCCCACTTCTAACATGTACACCATTATCTAAATTCTCAATATCCTCCTATTCAACCTTTATTCAACCCCCTTACTCAATGTTATACGCTCAAGCTTAGGGTAACATATATATCAAGTTTAAGGCATGAAATGTGGCTACCAAAAATCAGGCAATAGGCTCAAGTTGGCTAACTAGGGAAATTAAATGTCATTAGGTAGGCAAAAGGTTTGAATGACTTAACAAAAATGGCCTAAAATCATCTTCATAAATTGCATACAACATGTGACCTCAACAGAGATACTAGAGCAAGTTCTAGAATTCAAATCAACATGAATGACACACTCAATCAACAAAAAAGACTGCATAATAATGAAAGCAGTAAAGGTTCAAAAAGCTCACAGGCTTGCAATTGCATAATTCAAAGTATATCAACCATGATTTCAATATTCACATGCTCCATAATATCTATTCTCAACCCGGTCAACTCACGCTCAACACCCAATTCAAAACAACATAAACCGTTCAACAAATGTTCCCAAGATCACAACAAGCACTCAATAGCGGTCAACTCACTCCCTAAAAACCTAAGAAAGCAGTAAACGTGCTAAAGCAATAAACGTGCTAAAATAAAAAAAGCATCTAATGCAATGCAACCTATATGCTCCACATGCAACTATATGAATGCAAAAATCGCCACACCCTTGAACGAAAATTACTACCTCTCCCCCCAAACTTGAATGAAATTATAGCGCATAGAAGAGAAGAAAATTTTAAAGAAACGTGTGGATTGAGAATGCATACCTGAATTCGTGACCTAATAATGCCTTGATCGAATCGACGAAAGACGGGCCGTCCGTGCGTCCCTGCGACCGTCCTTTTTCCATTTTTTTTATATATAGGAAAGAAAAAAATCCTAATTATGAAAGCAATAAGAAATCCTAACCTAGCGAAGGAAAAAAAAACATGGGAAGAAATAAAACAGCAAACCGTTGGGTTGCCTCCCAACAAGCGCTAAATTTAACGTCTATAGCTTGACGCATGTATATATCACGGTTCTAGCCAAGTGAGGAGAGTCACTTCTTCATGTCTTTCTCCTTGTCAATTCAATTCTCATAAATTCGAGCCTCCTTTGAATGTCTCTAGTGGAGGGTTCACATGTCGGTTAGAGGTTATATTCTCCTAGGTTGCATCGTGCGAGCGGCAGTACACGCGTGCTTCTGAGCTGCTGGCCCTCTTCGTGTGCTTCGCTTTCTCAAATATCAGTACTTCCTGCACATGATCTAAAGCACACATATGATCACTCAGATTTAAAGTATTAGTACTTGATTTGACGATTGATAAAGATTTACAGCTCTCTATTTTATCATGAGTTTTTCCAGCCTTACAGATGGAGAACAACACTTGCTCATCATTAACTCGTAATGTGAGCTCTCCTTTTTGCACATCTATCAAGGCTCGTGCAGTGGCTAGGAATGGACGCCCAAGTATCAGAGGGACATCTCGATCTTCCTCCATGTCAAGCACCAATAACTCCACGGGGAATATAAACTTGTCTACCTTCACGAGCACATCTTCCACGATTCCCTTGGGATATGTGAATGATCTATCCGCAAGTTGCAAGGTGACCGTGGACGGCTTCACCTCTCCTAATCCAAGTTTCCTGGAAATGGACAAGGGCATTAAGTTAATACTTGCTCCTAGATCACAAAGTGCTTTATTAAAGACAACACCACCAATAACACAAGGGATAGTGAAACTCCCCAAATCTTTGAGCTGTTGTGGTTATTTCCTCTGAATGATCGCGTTGCACTCTTCGGTCAAGTTGACTGTCTCGAATTCTGCCAATAATTTTCTTCTTTGACATCACTTCCTTCAAAAACTTCCCATAATTGGGCATCTGCTCCAATGCGTCTGCAAAAGGTATGTTAATATGCAGTTTCTTAAAGATGTCTAAGAATTTAGCAAATTGGGAGTCTAACTTTTTCTTTTTAAAGCGTCGAGGGAAAGGGAGTGGTATAGAAAACTTTGAAAGATTAGAGTTAGAGAAAGATTTAAGCTTCTCAGCTCCTTTTTGTTCAGCAATATGACCCTCGACTCCTTCCTCGGCGTTAACATCGCCCTTTGCTTCTGTGAGTTCATCTCCTGGGGTCGAAATTACCCATTCGGCATCACGCACAGGCCCTCCATGCTCAGACGCACGGGTTGTGCATCTCATGTTCTGTTCCAGGAATCCTTAGGTACCACGCACGACCTAGTCATGCTCCGGTGCACGGGTCGTGCGTTCTTCAGTTTTTTCTTCACTTCCCAGAATGTTTGCCCCCTCGTACTCCATACCACTCCTCAGATGAATGGCATTACACTATTTCCTTGGATTAACTTCTGTGTTACTTGGAAACTGGTCATTCTGATGTTGTCCACCAATGATCGTCGCTAGCTGGACAATCTGAGTTTCTAGGTTTTTCATTCGTGAATTCACAATGTTGGCCAACTCCGTGATATATGCCTCGATCTTGTCTATCTTAGCCTCATCTTTATTGAACATGTTCCTCGTTTCACCCATGAACGAGGTGAGAATGTCCTCTAAAGATGGCTTCGCCTCCGCATTAATGACACTGTTTGTCACATTAAACTCCTGTGGTGGTTGCATCACATTCTTTATGTTCGCATAAGAAGTTTTCATGGTTCCTCAAACCCGGATGGTAATTGGTAGGAGTCTGATTGTTCCGATAATTGTTGAAATTCCAGTTGTTTACATAATTTGCTTCCTCCATGGGATCTAGATGAACTCTCCCATTAATTGCACCCGCGTTTCCATCAGTCCCCTTCGTCAATACACTCAACTGATTGGTCAACGCAGTCATCTGATTTGTCAATGCCTTAATTGGGTCTGAATCAGTGACTTCGGCTACCCTTTTCACATTAGTCCTCTCGGAGGGCCACTAATAGCTATTCATGGCCATCTCCTCCAACAAGTTGAATGCATCCTCTGAGAATCTTGCAAGTAAGGCGCCTCCTGCTGTGGCATCTACAAACGACCTAGTCTCGTCCCATCAACCCATTGTAAAAGAAGCATAGCCGCGATCCTCGTGAAACCGTGTTGCGGGCACCTCCTCAATAAATCCCGGAATCTCTCCCTGTGCCTCATACAAGGGCTCGTAGTCAAACCGCTCGAACTGTGTGATCTCACTTTTGCCGCAGTGTCTTACTTGGTGGGAAGTATTTAAACAAAATTCTCGACTCGGCTCATCCTAGTTGTTCACACTCCCCGATTAGGGTGCCTAGCGATTTCTAGCCTTATCCCTTAAAGAGAAAGGGAATAGGCGAAGACGTATAACATCATCAGTCACCCCATTCATCTTGATTGTATTGCAAATCGTATGAAGTTCGCAAGATGAGAATTGGGATCCTCGGGACGGAAACCCCAAACCATTCTCGCCGCACCATCGAGAGATCTTTCGCTTCACCAAAGTTATTCGCATTGATTGGGACATTGACAATTCCACCATAGTTGCGATTGGTCCGTGGCGAAAGTAATCGCGAATCGCTTGTCTGGCTGGATTTCGGAACCGGGCATCGTAACTCAATGTTGACCTGTTGGCCCTAGGTTGTTACCTCTATTGTCGACCCGTTATTGCCTCCGTTGTTATCTTCTATGTCCGCCATAACTCGTTTCTTTGTCTTCCGCGCTTAGTAGCCGCACTATTTCGCCTAGCAAAAGCCTCAACCTCCGGTATGAATGGTGCTAATTCTCCTTCCTTCGAGCGAGTGTTCATGCACTACCTGAACAAACTAAAGAAAACAAGTCAAACACAGTAGAAGTAAAATTAAACAACAAAATAAAAAGAAAGAAAAAATTTCTAAATTAAAAATAATTCTATTTATCGCAATATTAGTACTAAAAATTTAATTAGTCCCCGGTAACGGCGCCAAAAACTTTTTCGCCTTATTTTTAGCTTCACCGCAAGTGTACGGTGTAGTTTATAGAATAGGGTTAGCAAGGTCAAATCCACAGAGACTAATAAATTAATGTACTAAGTATTGGATTGTAATAGCTTTATTTTTATCCAGACGATCGAAGTTGAGTGATTTGGTTTTATAAACTAAAACGAGAATTTATCCTAAAATAAACAAAGTGAAGATTGATTGAAAGATCAAAAAGATGAATGGATTCCTGGGTTATGATTTCAGTTAATATCCCCTTTTATTATCAGATTAATCAACCCAAAGTTATACGTATTGTTCCCTATAGAACAATCACAAAAGTACTTTACCCTATCTCTCAAGATGCATGTAAAAGCGTTGATTGAAATATCTATGCTAGCATATCTACTCAACATGAGATATCCAACTCCCAAAAGCACAAAAGATTAAATACTCCCATATCTAATATTGAAACTCATCTGTTTGAATTATGAATCAATACATCAAACAAGTTAAACCAAAGGTCTGTTGATAAAACAAGAATTAAAAAAAAGTACTCGAATAGGGTTGAAAACAATAACTTCAATTGTCATTAATCATCAAATAAAAGTATCCATTAACCTACTCCCAAACCCGGGAATCACAAGATGTTTAGCCAGACATAGAAAACAAATAATTCATAGACAAATTATCCATGTTCATGTCTAACTAATTGAAAATAAAGATACTATGGAATGCGAAGACTCGGGGACGTCGATGATCTCTCGATCTATCTTCAATCCTCAAGCGTGTTGTTGTTGCCTTGATCGATCTCTCCAATTCTCTGGTGGAAAATTGCTCTTTTCTCTGTGTTCTAGGGCAAAAGTCAGCGTATATTTGTTTGTGGCCGCCCCGTCTCTATTTGTACTCCGTTTGGGTCAAAACCTAGTTGGAAATTTGTCAAACTCTATTTTCCCGCACAGACGCACGGGCCGTGCACCTAGCGCATGCCCAGCCCATGCTAGGTGCTGCAGAAACATGCCAATCGCTAAAGGACGCACGGTCCGTGCGCATCACGCACGACCAGCCCATGCGTATGGTCGAGGCTTTAGACTCAGTCTTGGGGTAGCACACGGGTCATGCTAGGGATGCACGCCCGCTCGGCGCACTTGGACTTGATATTTGTTCGTTTTCTTTCGTTTCTCGCCCAATTGGCCTCGACTTCTTCCCGATTCAACTCCAAACTTCGTGACGCTTCGTCAAGTATTGGCGGTTCTTTATCGCAATGCTCCGAATTGTTGCCAAAATGCTACAATTATCAACAAATTCCTACAAAACGAGCAAAACGTAATACCTTTTCCACAAAACAGAAATAAAGCCCTATTTACTCATGTAATGCATGCATAGCAACTAAATCTAGCTACAATTAAGCCCGAAATACATGCAAAACACATGTCAATCAGTCCCCCAGATCGGACTGTATGATGGAGAGACTGACCCCACTACCCACATTCACAAATACTTGGCATGGATGGATATGTACGGCCCTTCAAGCGACGCCATCCTCTCGCCAAGTTTTCCCCGACGTTAGGGCAAGACGGCCCACCGTTGGTTCCGAACTCTACCGTTTGGGTGTGTATACATTCATGGAATGACATGATGCCGCTTTCAACACACACTATCTAGTTTTAAAAGGTCCCGCTACGCCCGAAAGACTCTCTTGTCAATATCAAGCAGGGCAGGGCGAGTTGTGATAGAGTTATATTGCCCAATTTAATAATCAAATTCGTGAGATGGAGCCGGTATCCGATGACGCGATGGTCATCTCGGCCGTGACTGGGCTCGCCCTTGGGACCCGATTTAATTATGCCATCCACGAGTCGGGGGCAAGCACATTTCAGGAGTTCCTACTCCGAGCAGAAAGGCACATATGTGCGGAAGAATCCATGGCTAACGTCCCCACCGAACATAGACACCAAAATCCTCGAAAGGACACTAAAAAGGATGCCCCTTCCGGGCTAGGTTCCGGGTTCAGACCATTTTCTGACAACACTGCGATGGGCTATAGGTCACATCAAGAAGTTAGAGCTGAGGTGGCGGCTTTGAAAAGCACATTAAAACACACACCTTCGGCTATTTGGAAGGACATCAGGAATCTTAACATGTTATCTCCTACTCGCCCAATTAGGCTGGACCCGTCCAAGTTGGATTCCAACCGATATTGCAACTACCACAGTTTGATCGGCCATGAAACAGATGAATGCCGAGACCTTGTCCAAGAAATCCTAAGATTGGTCTAGAGAGGAGGCTTGAAACAATATGTGCATGGCCTCCCGCAACCTCTACCACCCACTGTCGGAACAAATCCGGAGCAACGTCCCAATCCTGGCCGAGTACCACCGCCTAATGACAACAACGGGCAAGAAATTTTAACAATGATTAATGCGAATAGGACTGAAGATAGCCGATCCAACAGAAAAAAGAAAGCTGAGGCTCGGGAAGCCGAAAACGCAAAGCAACACGTTCTAATTGCAGGGATCCTAGAAGGCCGACCAACTGGATACTTCTCTTTTTCCGACCAAGATGCTGATCAACTAGTACACCCCCATTCAGACCATCTGGTCGTCACGGCCCCCATCCTGGGCATCCCGATGCACAGGATTTTAGTTGACTCAGCCAGCTACTCCTCAGTTATTTACATAAGGCTGTGCAACGACAACATTCTAGGTTTTGGAGGAGGGAGAATCATCCCGCTAGGATAAATGGATTTATCTATTCAAATGGGCCATGGGGCGCATAAAAGAACAATGATCACCACATTCAAAATCATCAATTTAGACTCCGAATATAACGCCATCATCGGCCGACCTCTTCTTTACCACTTGAAAGCAGCCGTCTCGGTGTATCACTTATGCATCAAATTTCCAATCCCAAATGAAGAAGGATTCACAAGGTGAATCAAAAAGAATCTCGGGAATGCTCCCTGAAGATTAGGCCTATAGAGATAAATGTTATTTCCAATGAGATAACAGGGAGTGAAGGCATCGGGTGGGCCAGTGAAGCCAAGCCAAACACCGAGCGAAAAATCAAATGGGTTTGACCAAAGCCGACTCGGCCGACCGGAAAAGAATCGATGGGGGGAAGAAGAAGAATTGCTCCAAAAAAGAGGGACAGAGCAAGAAACGAAAACATGCCGAGCCGGTAGAAGATATCGACATAGTAGATGTCGATAAGCAAAATGGGGGCGACAACTTAAGATCGGCCACAATCTGCAAGAGCCACTCCAACCATAACTCATCGAATTTCTGAGCAAAAACTTAGACGTCTTCGCATGGACCCACACCGACATACTTGGCATTGACCCCAAACATGCCTGCCACCGTCTGAATATCGACCTCACTTACCGTCTTGTGGTTCGGAAGAGGTAGGAAGTTAGGCCCGGACATGTAAGTCGCATTGGAAGTCAAGTCAATAAACTCTTAGATAATAAATTCATTAGGAGGCGCTCTACCCGCAATGGGTAGCCAACCCCTGTCTTGCTGGTAAAAAAGAATAATGGACGGAGTGGCGCCTCTACGTAGATTTCACGGACCTAAACAAGGCATGCCCCAAAGACAGTTACCCGCTACCAAACATAGATTACATGGTAGACGCAACATCAGGCCACGAATTGATGAGCTTCATGGACGCGTACTCAGGCTATAATCAGATCCAAATGCACCTAGGCGACGAAGAGAATACTTCCTTCTACTCAACTAGAGGGATTTACTGCTACAAAATGATGCCATTCGGACTGAAAAATGCTGGGGCGACCTATCAAAGGTTAGTCAATAAAATGTTTGAAAAACTATAGGGCGCACTATGGAAGTCTATGTAGATGATATGCTTGTAGAGTCCCTATATGTTGTTGATCACCTTCATGATCTCAATGAAATGTTCAAAATTTTACGCAAGTACAAGATAATGTTGAACCCGAAAAAAGTGCATTTGGGGTCGGCTCGGGCAAATTTCAGGGATATATGGTCAGTCAAAGAGGGATCGAGGCTAAACCCAACAAAATCAAAGCTATAATCAACCTAGATCCACCTAACTCAGTCAAGAAGGTACAAAGCTTGACGGGACGCCTACCTGCTTTGAGCAGATTTGTCTCGAAGTCGATCGAAAAATGTAAACCTTTCTTCAAAGTAATCAAGAAGAACAAAGGCTTCGAATGGACAGACCAAGCGCAGGCAGTATTCGACGCACTCAAACAACATTTGACAACCATCCCTATTATACAAAAGCCAACCCGAGGCGAGAGCCTGTACCTTTATCTCACTGTGTCCGAATACGCCGTCAGCTTGGTAATCCTCTGAATAGATGGCTCAATTCAACACCCAGTTTATTACATCAGTCAGGCCTTACATGACGCCGAGCTAAGATACCCCCAATGGAGAAACTTACATACGCATTGGTCATCTCCTCACGCAAATTGAGACCATATTTCCTGGAGCATAAGATCATCATATTAACTGAATGCCCGTTAAACCAAATCCTGCACCGACCTGACACTTCAAGTCGGATGATCAAGTGGGCC
This sequence comes from Rehmannia glutinosa, assembly GCA_016081115.2. Lineage (NCBI taxonomy): Eukaryota > Viridiplantae > Streptophyta > Magnoliopsida > Lamiales > Orobanchaceae > Rehmannia > Rehmannia glutinosa. Next base: position 123,677 of record JABTTQ020002786.1, read on the forward strand.
ATCGAGCTCAGCCAATTCGAGATCTCATACAAACCAAGGACAACCATAAAAGGGCAAGCCTTGGCGGATTTCATCGTAGAATTCACTCCACCAATTAGGGTTGAACTCATCCAAGAAGAAGAATGGAAATTGTTTGTCGATGGCTCCTCCACCATAGACCGAGCAGAGCCGGATAGTCATAATTAACCCATAGAACAAATGCTTCTGCTCTGCCATCCGAATCAATTTACCCGCAACAAATAATGAGGCGGAATATGAATCACTACTAGCGGGTATAGAGATGGCGGCCTCCATGGGATTAAAAAAACTACTCGTTCACAGTGACTCCCAATTGGTAGTAAATCGATTAATGGGAACTACGAAGCAAAGGATCCAAAAATAACACAATACTTGGAGCTCGCGAAAAGTAGAATCTAACAGTTTAAGGCAGAAATAATACATATCCCCAGGAATGAGAACGCAGAGGCAGATGCCCTGGCCCGACTAGCATCTACCTCGGGGGCTAACCTGATCGAAGAGGTAATGGTTGCTCATCTATCTGCTCCCTCACTTAACATAAAGAAAATAAATGCCAACGAAGGAGCCGAACCAACATGGATGACCCCAATCATTAAATACCTGGAGCACGGAATCCAACCAGAAAACAAGGCCCAGGCCCGAACTCTCAGAACCAGGGCAGCTCAGTACACCATGGTAGATGGTATCCTATATAACGCGTTGATATTGATCCGTTGCTCATATGCTTATCAGAGACCGACGCCGACTTTGCACTACGCGAAGTGCATTAAGGGATCTGCGGGAACCACGCGGGAGGGCAGACATTGGCATACAAGTTGATCCGACAAGGATACTACTGGTCGTCCCTAAAACATGATGCACTCAATGGTAAAGAAATGCGAAAAGTGTAAGTCCAAGCGGCTACGATAATCTAGAGGGGGGGTGAATAGATTATCTCCATCTTTTCCATTTCGCCCTCTTTTTCGAATCAATTACCCCAAGACAATAATAAAGGTGCGGAATGTAAACAACACACGTCGATTTATAGAGGTTCAACGGTACAAATTTTGCTGTCAAAAGATTTCAGGCACACCGGTCGCTTCTCGTCAGATAAGATTTCAAACGTTTGAATGAAAATAGTGCGATCCAGGTAGGGGTTGCAGGGGGGTGCGACCGGTCAAGGTGGGGTGCAAATAAGCTCGACCATTGGTTTCTGTTTCATTTTGTGCATTCTTCAGGTACCGGTCGACCATTTGCTCGACCGATCGACCATTTGCTCGACCGATCGACCTCCAAATTGAAATGTTGTCCGATTTTTGACAAAAATAAACTTCAAGAAATACTCCTAAAAATTAGTAAAAACATTTTAAATCAATTGGGAGTATTTGGACAACATTTATAAACATAGTTTTGATGTAAAAACCAATTAACACAAAATCATCAAAAGTGTTGTCCAATTTATATCGAATAATAAATTCTAAGAAATACTCCAAAAATTAGTAAAAACATTTTAAATCATTTAGGAGTATTTGGACAACATTTGAAAACATTGTTTTGGTATAAAAACTCATTTAAACATAATCATCAAAATCTTGATAAAAACATTTATCTAACAAACTCCCCTTTTTTGATGATTACAAACCAAAACAATTTTAGGAAGTTGATTTTAAAACAAAACAAATTTTCCGGTCTAAAACATCAATCCATTATAAGCAAGATTCATCATAAGTACAAACACACGAGGATAAGAGCAACGATTTTTCAAAATCATTTTTGCACAAGCTCCTCCTATCAATATGCATATCAAGAACAAGTATACAAGCAATCAATTCAAAGCTAAAAGCTTAGCTTTTACAACTTAAGCTTGAATTTCATGAGCTTATAAGCTCTCCCTGTCACAAGACATCATTAGTCAAGCATAAAAGTCCACAATACATCAAATGGACTAAGTAATTTGGCTTTTAAGAGCCATAGCTTGTAGCTTTTCTTGCAAGCTTATTTGCAAGCCTATTTCCGCTTCTTTGAGCGTTTATGCATTTTTTCCTGTTTTTCCCCCTTTGGAATCATCAAAAAGAATGTTAGCACGATAAAAACATCATACAATTATATCAAAGTGCGCAGCTTAATCGATTTATCGGCATATTGATCATTGAAGCTTAAATTCCAAATAAATAAGGGAGAAGTCAATCATGTGATTTGCAAAAGCTTATTTGATTGACAAAACGTGATCTCTATAAACTTATAAGACTTTTCAAATCGAAAGAATCATGTAGGTGATGAATTTTTCATAGAAGTATTTTATCGAACACTTGGCGTGCATTGAATAAAACAAGAGAAATATAACGCCTTTGTGATTCGTTTAAGCCAAAAAATTTCATCACCAATTTCAATACAACAATATTCATTCATCATCAATCATCATAAACAACATATTAATACAAGAATCTCAACAAGATATCAAGATACAAGCACATTCTCAAGGGTTCAACCCAATTGAGATTAAAAGGAGAAATTCTTACCATTTAATCGGTAAAGATGAACAATGATGATGATAATCGAGCCTCATGAAGTCCAAAATATAAAATGTATGCAATAAAATAAATTTGAAGTGAAATTTGTGTGAAAATGCGTAGGGGACGAGAAATTGACAAAATGAGCCAAAATGACATGATCGAGAAGTAAACGAATTTAACAAAATTTTGCTGTGGTCGACCGGTTGGGGGCATGGGCGACCGGTCGACCTTGCCCCAGTCAGACCAGTTTTTCATTCTGTTTTCCAAAATCCGAGGTTTGAACCAAAAATCCGATTTTTCGCCCTTAAGTTTTAAAAACATGCAATATGCAAATGAGGTAAAATACTCGGCGGTTAAAAAAACAAATGTCCGCGAGTTATCTTTGAGACGGAATTAAGCACATCTCAAATTTTTGCTTAAGAAACGCAATCCCATAGAATATATCGAATCTCAAATATATATAGTTCGATTATAATGAACCATATTTTGAAAAATTATTATCACCGGACTTGTTATCCCAAAAATATGAACGTTTTAAACTTTGGATATACAAGTCATATGAAGAAGTGCCTTTCAAATATTTGAAAATTTCTTTTAACGGCACTTTAATGAGATTCGTTGGAATAGTTTTAAAATTCGAGCATATAGACATAAGGCATAGAAAATGTCGAGTCTAAAGAAATAAGAAAAGTTAGTGAACATACCTCGAATATGTTTGTCAATCAATATGCCTTCCTCAACCTTTGTCAAACTTTACATTGGTAGCCATAGAGGTTGAGATGATTCTTCCTTCTTCAATGCCTAACTTCTTCAAAAGGTACTTTTGTATACTTTGATTGTGAATTACAACCACTTTCTTGGCATTGTTTAACTTGAAGTTCAATGAAGAAATTTTAGCTCCCCCATCATGATCATCTTAAGTTCACCTTGCATCAACTTAGAAAATAACTTGCACAATAATTCATTAGTAACACCATAAATGATATCATAAATTTGTACAAGTAAACAATCTTGCCCTTTTTCAAAAACAAAGAGAGTAGTATAAACTTTACCTCTTGTAAAACCATTTAGCAAAAATAGCTATGTCTATCATACCATACATGGGGTACTTGTTTTAAACCATACAAGGCCTTTTATAAAAATCATTTGGCCTAGAAAAATTTTAAATCCCGGAGGTTGTTTTATATAGACTTCTTCTTGAATAAAACCATTTAGAAAATTGGATATAACATCCATTTGGTAAAGCTTGAAATTTTCTTAAAACAAGAATGGGCAAGTAAAACGTAAATAGCTTCTAAACGTGCTATGAGTGCAAATGTTACATCAAAATCAATACATTCTTCTTGACAATACCTTTTGAGTTACTAACCTCCTCTTGGTCATTGAGCTTGTTCCAAGATATAAAAAAAAATTCCGCAAAATCTTAATCAAGATATCTTGCACAAGAGCATAGTAATATCGAATAATAGAGACATAATAACAAGTAACACATACTATGCTTTCAAACAAATTATCACGAGTTTCATAAAACATGTAAGTTCAAATAAGCTTATAGGAAGCTATATAAGGTCTCTTTTGAAATTTGAAAAATTCAAGAGCATGTAGTTGAGACCTCATTTAAAAGAAGCATTTGAACAATAGTTTTGACAAGAATGAATATAAGCAATCAAATGCATAATATTTGAGATAAGGATGAAAATCAAATGTTTTTATCAAAACAAATTATAATCCTTTATAAAACCTTGATAAAACAAGCTTTATCGAATAGTGCCTTTCAAAAATCGAAAAATCCTTTTTAATGGCATTTGTATGAGATACTTTGAAATATCTTGAAAAATAAGCACATAGACATATGGCAAAAATTATATCGAGTCTAAGAGATGAATAACAATGGTGAGCGTGCCTCGATAGTTTATGTTTCTCTTGTCAAATAATGAGTGGATAAACCATTTGAAGATATATAAATCCTACACAATTCTTAGAACAAGTCTTGCACACAAGAATAATTGTAATAGTGTAGGCTAGAGCAATGATATATGTGACAAGTATGCTTATGCCATAAAAATCCATAAGAGATGATAAAACACTATAGTTTAAACAAATGCACAAGAACATGCAAGGTCCTCCTTTTTTAAAAAGAATTTTAGGAACACACAAATATATTGAAGATCTTAATTTTAAAAATAAATTTTTGAAAACTCATTTTGAAAAATTAGGCACAATTACGAACACGCATAATAACAAAATAAAATGCATATTTAAATGAGGAGATACGGTTTACCAATTACGCCATTTCCATAGGTTATGTCTTTCCCGTTGTTGATGGTATCTTCCCCTTTGAAAATCATCTTGTAGATGATGACTTCTCCAATTTCTCCATTTCCAAGGATTATGTCCTTCCCATTGTTGATAATGCCTTTCTCTTGGAAATTCATTTTGGTGATGTCTTCTCCTTTGATTAAATGAGATGGTCATTTGATGTCTTCTTGGCGGTATGTATTTTCCTCGATTATTATTCCACGGTACCTAATATGACATTATTTTGTGGTACCTCAAGTGTTTGGGTCCTTTGGAATTAGCTTTGAGACTTTTAGGTCTCCAATAATAATTAGAGCTATTTCTAGCCCGACAAGTATTAACCGTGTGACCCGTTTTACCACAATAAAAACAAGTAGTAATTTTGGGAGCATAATGACCAACATGCATAGAGACTTGATTTCTTTTCACATAATTAACAACACTAGGCTTATGATCAAGTCCTTGTTTCAATTTATCACAACTATGAACATCAATAATATCGGTCATTTTATCTAACTCAAGTTGGATTTTGATAAATCATTTTTCATGCAATTAATATCCTCAACAAGAGTACTATTTTTTTTTTCAAGGTTTCTAACTTTGTCAAGTGTGGTGGTGTGATCACATGAAAGTGATTCATAAGAGGAAAATAAATTATCCTTATTAATTTTCAAAATATTGAATTCCTTTTTCAATTTTTTGTATTTAAGAAGTAAACTTTGGAATTCATTTTGAAGTTCATCAAAATCATTTTGCAAATCACTATAATTATTTTGTAATTCATTATCATAAGAAGTGGAGGGTTTTGAACTTACCTCGTTTTCTTTTTCGAAGCCCATAAGACATCGTTCGTTTTCATCGACGTCGGAAGTTGTAGGAAGCTCATCCCATGTTGGGTTTGTATCCATTTGAGAAGTAAATGCTTTTGAGTGGCTCCTTTCATTTGCATATACTTCTTCTAATTTTCTCCATACTTCATGTGCCGATTTAATTCCTACAATATGATTATATTCCAAAATGGTAAGTGAATAATACAAAATATTAAGAGCTTTACCATTTAAGGATATGATTTTCTTTTCTTCATCATTGAGCTCTTTGAGGCCTTTGTGTGGTGTGTCCATTATTGGAATGGATTCTTCATTTACGACCGTGTTCCAAATATCGAACCCGCAACCTTGTAGATAGCATTCCATTCTTTCTTTCCAAAATGTAAAATTTTTGGAATCGAATAGTGGTGGCTTGGTGGTGGAGGCGCCGGTAAAGTAGACTTCGTTCATAACCGATGATCGTTCCTCTTTACTCGCGATGTGGAACGAGCTTGCCCAAGAGTTTGGCTTTGATAGGGGTGAATAGATTATCTCCATCTTTTCCATTTCGCCCTCTTTTTTGAATCAATTACGCCAAGACAATAATAAAGGTGCGGAATGTAAACAACACGCGTCGATTTATAGAGGTTCAACGACAAATTTTTTGTCAAAGATTTCACACATACACGACGTCGCTTCAGCTCGTATAAGATTTCAACGTTTGAATGAAAATAGTGCGATCCGTAGGGGTTGCAGGGGGGTGCGGCCGGTCAAGGTGGGGTGCGACCGGTCGCCCTAGGGTGCGACCAGTCGGAGGTATCCTTGACCGGTCACCCTCCCCCTTTTTTTCACAGAATTGGTTTCTGTTTCATTTTGTGCGTTCTTCAGGGACCGGTTGACCTCCAAATTGAAATGTTGTCCGATTTTTGACAAAAATAAACTTCAAGAAATACTCCTAAAAATTAGTAAAAACATTTTAAATCAATTGGGAGTATTTGGACAACATTTATAAACATAGTTTTGATGTAAAAACCAATTAACACAAAATCATCAAAAGTGTTGTCCAATTTATATCGAATAATAAATTCTAAGAAATACTCCAAAAATTAGTAAAAACATTTTAAATCATTTAGGAGTATTTGGACAACATTTGAAAACATTGTTCTGGTATGAAAACTCATTTAAACATAATCATCAAAATCTTGATATATACATTTATCTAACAAAAAGTGCCAACGGTTCGTGCCACAGGTCAGGTACCATCCCGAACACCTCCCCACTGGCAAAGGGGGCGTGAAATATGCCATAGTCGCGGTGGACTATTTCACCAAGTGGGGCGAAGCAGAACCTTTGACAAAAATAAGTGAAGAAAAGACCACCAGTTTTGTGTGGAAGTCAATTATATACAGATTTGGGATACCTTATTCAATAGTAACGGACAACGGGAGACAATTTGATAACAGAAAATTTCAAGCTTTTTGCAAAAGATTCCATATCAAGAACCATTTTCTACTCCATACCACCCATAATCAAACGGTCAGGTCGAGGCGGTAAACAAAATTCTCAAATACACATTGAAGACCAGACTTGAAGAATCCAAGGAAAATTGGCCCGAAGAATTACCTGCAGTATTATGGGCCTATAGAAGGACGCATCGATCAGCCACGGGAGAAACACCATTCTCCCTGGCATATGGTGCCGAGGCCGTAATTTCGGTAGAAATCAGAACCCCAACGTTCAGAATTGCTAGTTTTTCCAAAGAAAAGAATGAGGTCGTCTTAAGAACCGAACTAGACCTATTAGAAGAAAAGAGATGCAATGTCGAGATGAAAAATTCTATATACAAACAAAGAAGTGAAAGGTACTAAAATTCAAGGGTGAAGGAAAGGAAGTTCCTAGTCAGCGACCTGGTCTTAAAAAGAGTCACTAGAGCCGAGCCCACTCCACTAAAACCAACCTGGGAAGGCCCATATAGAGTCAGTAAGACTTTATCGAATGGTGCATATGAGCTCGAATATATAAGTGGGGAAAAATTCAATCATCCCTGGAATGTATCTTACTTGAAGAAATATTATCAATAAGAAAAACGAAACTCTCCGAGTAGACTATCTCGGAGTTCCCATTCATTTTGGCCAAACACATCCAAAAGACTCGGTCAAAATCGAGCAAAATACTTGGAAAAGATTCCTCGAAGACTCGGTCAAAACTGAGCACAATTCTTGGAAAAGATTCCACATAAAAGACTCGGTCAAAATCAAGCACAAAACTTGGAAATGATTCCACTCAAACGACTCGGTCAAAACTGAGCAAAATACTTGGAAAAGATTCCGCACAAAAGACTCGGTCAAAACCGAGCAAAAAAAATCACACAAGGCTCGGTCAAAACCGAGGACAATACTTAGTAACATTTTTCTTTCCATCTATCTGAGAAAACGGAGCCCAATACTTAGTGAAATTCAAGAGAATGGCAAAGAAATAAATCGACCAAAAGAAAATTTTATTAACAGTAAAATATTTACATGGGGGCCCATAGCCAAGTATATCAAGAGGCCCGAGGCCATTTACATCAAAAACAAAAAGAAGAAAAACAAGCACAAGAATACGGGCCTAAGGGGCAGGAGGTTGGGTCTCGCCGGGAGTAGGTATCTCGACCAGATCGCTGGAAGCCACTTTCTCCCCGTCATCAGCCGGAGGAACACCTTGCTCGAACACAACACCCGGATACTGGGGGCGAAGGACAGCCAAATCCCTATTGAGTTCATTCAGCTCTTCTTCCAGGGTGGCCACGGTCTTCCCTGCCTTAAGGTCCCTGCAGATGTCCTCTATACTGGTCGCATGCCCATAAGTTAGCATGTAGGAATACTCCCCAGACTTCTTGTAGGCACGAATGGCCTCCGCACGAATTTCTCTTCCCGCCGCTGCGGAAGGCCTCCTCCACTTCCCTCCGCACTCGGCCTCCCGTCTTTCCATGTCCCTCCGAACTTTGCCCTCCGCCTCTTTAATCCTCCGGTGTGTGCAAACACCCGCCCTTTCAACTGTCAACCTTAGCCCGGAGCTCTTCCTCGGCTTTTCTCACCTGGTCTCGCTACCGGCCTCCTCGGGCGGATTTCCTATCGGCAGCCGCATCCTCGGCCGCTTTAGTCGAGTCGCCAAAGACTCCTCGAACCCCACACAAAGTATTGTAAGCATCTTGGAGATCCTATGACGACGCTTTTCTGTGTTGCGCCCTAACCGATCATGTGCCACATCATGCCGATGATCCTACTGCATGGGGCCCCATGGCATATCGGGCCTTCTCCTCCGGCCCGCCTCCTTACAAAAATCCTCGATACCCGTTGTCCAAGCCCCCGGACGGCACACTAATGGCTGCCCGAGAGCTTCCTGCAGAGCCCCTATCCGCTCTTCCATTGGTGTCGAACACTTAACAAACTCGAGGAACCACCGGGGCCTTGAGCCAGCCATCCTCTCGCAAGTTTCCTCTCGCCATGGTTCGGAGGAATGAAATGGGCCTCTCGCCCCAAGTCATCAGAGAAGGCCTGCTACCTAGCTTCGTTCAAATTCTCCCCCATAGGAATATCAACTGGGGGAACCTGCGGGACTGGCCCGGTCCTTTTAGTCTGACCGGGCTCATTGATCACCACCACGCCCCTCCTCCGCCGCAACAGAGGCTGCTCGATTTCATTGTCCATGGCGGGGCGCTTACCGCATTGGATCTCGGCTTGTCTACCCGCTTTTGTCTCAATAGCCTGGCCAGAATTCGCCCCGATCCCACGGATAGCAGCTTGTCTCGCCCGGCAAAGGCGATCGAAAACATCCACCCCGACTGGACCTACAACGGGCCAGCAAAAGTGTGATAATAATCGAAATTTATAATCAAAAAGCTAGAAAAACACAAAAGCACGCTTACCCTGGGTATCAGTCTGACGAGGCTGCTCGACCGGCTCAGTCCGCTCGGTCGTCAGAGACGCTTACCTAAGGGCTAAGGGGGATAGGTCTCGCGAGACGGCCACCGCCGACTGACGGTTTGATTTTTGCCTTGGCTCTAGGACCCCTCCCTGACCGGCCAATGGAGGATCAGCCCCGCCTTGTACATCCACGGCCTCATCCTACGAGGCGTCCGCTAATCTCCTCCGCATGTGTTCGCCAAAAATTATTTTGGTTCATACAACTGCAAGTGTACAGTGTAGTTTATAGGATAATGACAAGCAAGGTCGTATTCCTCGGGGATTGAAGCTCAAACACTTAGGCTATAATAACATCGTATTCCAATTTTATTCAAGTGACCGAAAAATCAAGTATTTTATTCTAACTAAAATCGAAAATTAAGAAAAATAAATAAAATAAATTTGTGAACCCCACAAGTATTTTCATCATCATTAGGAGCAACCTTAGGCACATAATCTCAACATGCTTCTTCAATATTAAATGCAATTCTATGGGTTCAAATTCCTAATATCATTTACTCCCCTGGTCAGGTGGTGCGTAAACAGTTGATTAATAACAATTGTAGTCTGGTCAGAACGTTACAATTCTTATTAACTCCAAAAAGATTTGTGAATTGAATGACTCTCCACAAACACGCCTGTCACACATGTTTCGTGTCTGAATTCGATTTTCGTCTTCTAGAACTCACTTGGTCGGATTATGGACTAGAAGTATGACATGCAATTTATTGACCTGATAAAAATCAATTATAAATAAGAACTCGAATTCATAAAATAGAATGCATGAAATAATTAAGAAAACAAGTAATCATATTTAATTCAAATCCATAGTTTCAATTATGCCCCTAAGATCCGAAAAATATGCCAAACATTGATTACAAACTCATAGACAAATCTGAATCAATATTATGACATCATATAAGCACAGACAAGAGTTCTTAGATATAGAATGAAAACCCTTTCTTGTCAGGATGGATTCTCCTTCCAAGCCCTCGAAGCTCTTGTGCTCCCTAGATGCGAAAGTCTTGTGGTGTTCTTCGTGACCTAGCCTTTTGCTCTCAGAAGCTCTTCAATTCTTCGGTTCCTGTGTTATTTGATGCGTTTTTGCTGCATGAAGTGATGTATGGATGGATGAATTTTCGTGCATATCCTTGGGTCCCTTTTATAGATGCTTGGAGAGATCACTTGCAGAGTTTGAGTAGGAAAATGAGACCAATTCAGCCCCAGTTACGTCGCACGACCACATGGCCGGGTTGTGGGATCGGAATTTGATCTCGTGGTCTTCATGAAAGTTGTAGATCTTTCTCTTAGCTTTCCATAGGAACTTGAATCACCGCAATAACAATTTAGTAGAGGGAGTTATAGCCAAAATACTAAACCCTATCAGTGCTAGAAACTGTTAGCGCGTTTTGATGTTTTTGAAGGAAATTCCCTTTCTTTGACTGTCCATGCTTCTTTCCTTCATATGTTTCCTCGTACCTTGTCTTTTTACATATCATTCGAAACATGCTATCATCTTTTGTCCAATTTAGCTCCATTTTCTGCAAAATTCACAAGAGTATGCAACATCACGCCCAACAAGGAAAGCTAAGTAAAACACACTAAATATGCGTGCAAATGCATCAACTATATCATTTTAAGCCTCAAGTGCACGTATATTTTATACTCATCAAATACCCCCAAACTTAAGGCATTGCTCGTCCTCGAGCAAATTTAGAAAATCAATTTAAGGGGTAAAAATGAAAGAACACCCAAGAACACTATATTAAATAGCACTCGACTCTATATTCAAGGAAACCATGTAACTCATCATCAAGAAGTCATCATTCATAAACTCGGCATAATCAATACTCTCTTGGGTATTCGACATCGTGACTCACAAGAAGATAGTGTATCACTCGACTCTCAGAAGTGTGTGGATAGTGTTTACGCTCAAATTCAATTCAGTGAATGCAGAACTACCATAAGCTTGCAAATCGTCTAACATATCTACCACTTTTGTGTGCACAATCTAAGAATCAAAAAGGACTTTTATTAGGTTGTAAAGTAGGTTCTTTGGTAAGGGTAGGGAAATTTGGATTAATTGACTTGACTTGAGAAAATATAATTTAAGCATACAGACTTGCAATTCACCAACCCAATTTTAATATAATATCAGTTTTCTTTTTCAACTCAATTCCACCCTTATTTCTCCTTTTTCATTGTTAGGCCTTTTTTTTAATAGCCTCAAGCTCTCTCTCTCTTTTTTTTTTTCCAGAATTTTCTTTTGCTCGATTTTTCTCTTCTTTTTCAGAGATATCTTTTTTTTGAGCTTCATATTATTCTTCATTTACCCAGATACTACTCATCCCTCTTTCTTTTGCCAACTTCTCTCTTTTTTTCCATATATTTTCATCACATCTCCCCCAAACTTATTCATTTTCTATAAGCTCAAGAATTTGTAGGGATTAAAAACATGTAAATTTTAAAGATCAATGTGTCTCAGAATAAAAGTTTAGGCTCAAAATTGGCTAACTAGGGAATCATGAGTTCATAGGTAGACTTTTCAGGCAAAGTAGGCTAAACAAAGATGGCCTTAGATTATTTTTCAAAAATTGCACACACACATGGCTTCAATGAAGATACTAGAGCAAGTTCTAGAGTTCTATCAATCATGAATGACACACTCAAGAAAAAAATAAGTCTGCATAATATAAAGCAGTTTAAGGCCCAAAAGCTCACAGGCTTATTTTTCACAACATGCTCAAATACCCAATTTTCTTAATAAATGCCAAGCAAATAAACTTTCCTCCTAAGAATTTATTACATTATTCCCACAAGTATGTTAAACCATGCCATAAAATATTCCTAGTAAAATCATAGGCAGCTGGGCATACGAACTGGATTAAAAAAACCACACAAAAGTAATTAAACGTGCTAAAGCGGTAAACGTGCTAAAACAAAAATAACTAAAAATCGAAAAAATAAAGCAAAAAAACCAATTTTTTTATGCAAGTGCTCTACGTGCAGTCCTAAATGCAATGCAAAATGCAACAGTACTAATTTACACATTCTTGACAACCCCTCCCCAAAAAAAAAATTAAAATATGCTTCGTCCCGAAAATATGAAGAAATTATCAAAAGAAAAGAGGAATGCGTAAAGAGTACTCACCTGGATTGCTCGTGCGCATCTACACGCCCGTGCGCGTCTTTTTTTCCGCTTTTTTTTAAGTTTTTTTTTTCGCTTTTTTTTTCAGTTTTTTTTTAGTTTTTTTTCGTTTTCTTTTTCAATTTTTTTTTTAAATTTTTGTTTTTTTTTCTTTTTTTTCGCTTTTTTTTACCCCTCTGTTTTGTCGCGACGTTTCTTGGGTTGCCTCCCACAAAGCACTAAATTTTTCGTCTTCATCCAGACTCAGATTCCTAGCATCATTTTCATTTAACCGTATCAGTAGAAATCATTGAGCCCTCGTGATTCGTGCCATCCATCGACGAATGATGTTACTCTGCTTTCTCGAATTAAGTATCGCCGGGAATATGCCTTTTTGATGTTGGCCTCCCACCGCAAAGAACAATTTGGGCTTCTTGTATCTCCAAAGATTCAGTCTCGCACTCAACAAAAATAATGTTAAAACGAAGAAGGAAAAGAAAAAAATTAATAAAATAACAAAAATCGGAAAAAATAATAAATTAAAAAAAATATTTACCAAAAAAAATGTGCTTCAATTAAGATTGGACTATTTATTACTATATCTAAGTAGAATCTAATCAATCCCCGACAACTGCGCCAAAAACTTGTTCGCCAAAAATTGTTTTGGTTAATACAACTGCAAGTGTACAGTGTAGTTTATAGGATAATGGAAAACAAGGTCGTATTCCTCAGGGATTGAAGCTCAAAACACTTAGGCTTTAATAACATCGTATTCCAATTTTATTGAAGCGGCCGAAAAATCAAGTATTTTATTCTAACTAAAATCGAAAATTAAGAAAAATAAATAAAATAAATTTGTGAACCCCACAAGTATTTTCAACATCATTAGGAGCAACCTTAGGCACATAATCTCAACATGCCTTTTCAATATTAAATGCGAATAAAGTTTTTAAAAACCAATTCATGCAATTCTATGGGTTCAAATTCCTAATATCATTTACTCCCCTGGTCAGGTGGTGCATAAACAGTTGATTAATAACAATTGTAGTATGGTCAGAACGTTACAATTCTTATTAATTCCAAAAAGATTTGTGAATTGAATGACTCCCCACAAACACGCATGTCACACATGTTTCATGTCTGAATTCGATTTTCATCTTCTAGAACTTACTTGGTCGGATTATGGACTAGAAGTATGACATGCAATTTATTGATCAGATAAAAAGCAATTATAAATAAGCACTCGAATTCATAAAATAGAACGCATGAATTAATTAAGAAAACAAGTAATCATATTTAATACAAATCCACAGTTTCAATTATGCCCCTAAGATCCGAAAAATATGCCAAACATTGATTACAAACTCGTAGATAAATCCGAATCAATATTATGACATCATATAAGCACAGACAAGAGTTTTTAGACATAGAAAGAAAACCTCTTCTTGTCGGGATGGGTTCCCCTTCCAAGCCCTCAAGTTCTTGTGCTCCTAGATGCGAAAGCCTTGTGGTGTTCTTCGCGACCTAGCCTTTTGCTCTCAGAAACTCTTTGATTCTTCGGTTCCTGTGTTATTTGATGTGTTTTTGCTGTATGAAGTGATATATGGATGGATGAATTTTCATGCATAACCTTGGGTCCCTTTTGTAGATGCTTAGAAAGATCACTTGCAGAGTTTGAGTAGGAAAAGGAGACCAATTCAACCCCAATTACATCGCACGATCGTGTAATCCCACATGGTCGGGTCATGGGATGGGAATTTAATCTCTGGGTCTTCATGAAAGTTGTAGATCTTTCTCTTAGCTTTCCATAGGCACTTTAATCACCTCACTAGAAGTTTTGTAGAGGGATTTATAGCCAAAATACTAAACCCTGCTAGTGCTGGAAACTGTTAGCGCGTTTTGACATTTTTGAAGGAAATTCCCTTTTTTTTGACCGTCCATGCTTCTTTCCTTCATATTTTTGCTTGTACTTTGTCTTTTTACATATCATTCAAAACATGCTATCATCTTTTGTCCAATTTAGCTTTATTTTCTACAAAATTCACAAGATTACGCAATATCACGCCCAACAAAGGAAACTAAGTAAAACACACTAAATATGCGTGCAAATACATCAAATATATATCATTTTAAGCCCTCAAATGCACGTATATTTTACACTCATCAGCAGGCCAGCCGCCGCCAACTCTCACTTGACGGTCAGGACCTGTATTTTCCTATCCGAGTCGGGCATGGCCTGGATATTCTCCAGGCGGCTCACAAAAACCTTGAAAGGCCACCCAAAGAAGGATGATTGCCTACACAAGAAAAGGAACAAAAATCAATAATCAAAATTGACATCTAAAAAATGCAATTCAAAGCGGGAAGTATACTTATGAAAATCGTATCGAAAAGTAAGTGGAGGGGAAAGGAATGAGCTCCCCGACCGGACTGCCAGTTACCCTCGACCCAGAACCATTTATACTTCCACTCCTTAAGAGATTGTGGAAGACCCAAGACCATCCCGTCTGGGTAGCCGGGTTGGGTTTGCACGTAATACCACCCCGAAGGGCGTGCTTGGGCTCCTGGAGTCGCTTTCCAAAGAAAGAGCTCATTGAGCTCGTAAAAATGTGGGCGCGGGTACTTCTCTTGGGAAAATAGCACCAACCCCCCTATTATCCGACCCCAGGTCAGTAGATGCACCTGGGATAAAGGCAAGTTCCACCTCTGGAATCACTTTGTTATGCAGCGCGGCACCGGGAACCTCAGCCCATACATGAGGCTGTGCGAGTACATGGAAATGCATCCCAGCGGAGGATACTCAGGCACTTCGGTAGGATCTGGTTGCCAGAACCGCACTGTGGAAGGAATTATATACTTCGTGTCTAATTTCTCCAACTCCTGCGGCATAATTATACTAGTTTGCTCATTTTGGAGGGTTCTGGTCCAGCCTTCAACCACGTTCAACGAAGGACCATCGCCCTGCCTTGGGTCTTCGTGATGGTGTCCATCTCGTTCCCCACCTGCCCCGGGCACCTCGGCCCCGGCCTCCTCCGAACCCCTAACCTCCTCACGATCATCACAGGGAGGGTCCATAGTCTCTGTAGATCTGTCTGACTGATGGTCCGAGTGTTCCACTTCTTCGCCCGACTCTTCTTGAGGCAGACCCGACTTATACACCTGGCCTTCCCGGAATATTGTCACCAGAGTAGGATAAAAGATTACGTGCGTCTCTTCTAGAGGAACCTCCTGTTCTTAGATAGGCTCCTTAGTATGGTCTGAACTGGAGATCTCGATGATACAAGGGTGTTCATGTCACGCCCCAGACGGGACGCGACGACGATCAACCACTTAAAAAGAAATAAACCCAACAATCTAGACAAATGATACAACAATCTCAAGTGAAACAGAGTCTAAAGCAGCGGAAATAAAATAAACATAAGTACAAATTACAACTTAAAGTCCAACAAGATCCAAATTCATCCGACATAATAACCTGAATAAGTTTACAGGCCAAAACTAAAATATAAGGTAAAGTACAATATCCAAATCTTAAACGTCAAAGGGTCCTACGCCCTTAAATTACAGTCAAAGAGAGAAAAGAGTAGCAGAATAAACGGGAGTCCAACATTAGCTGAATTACATGAAACAAGAATAATCATCAGTAAAAAGTTGCAAGTTCGATAGGCGGAGCGAAGGTAATCAGTCTGTGGCCGGTTCAACATTTTCAACATAGTCCCCATCTAAAGGTTAGAAAACATGAAGGGATGAGACAGAAATCTCAGTGGACGGGGTGATCGTGTGCAAGTGTGGCAATATATATAGTTAATGCGAGAAAACAGTTGTATGAAAACGCGTGAGATATGATGCATGATTCCACACACAATCCACAAGCGTTGTGATAAATATATTTAAGTAATATACTTGTACGATTTAAGCTTGATTCGTGGTCACACATGCACTATGTGATTCAGGCAAGACAGGTAGGATTGCGTACGGATTTGTAGCGCCAATCCTATGCAAGACAAGTAATGGTTGCATACGGATTTGTAGCGCCAACCAATGCAATACAAGTAGCGGTTGCGTACAGATTTGTAGCGCCAACCAAACGGGTCCGATTAACTCCAGAATCATGTGAATCAGACAGCGATTCCTTCGTTCTTCCTTGTAACTCCCCGAGCAAGATGGTACAAGACCCGTCACCTTATCGCTCCATAGGCAAAGAAAAATCCACAGTAGAGCTAGCTAGGCCTGGATTGTCATAATCATGATTATACCTCAAGTACTATGACCAGCTTCCCTTGGACAAACTCCGTCCAGCGATTGGGATTAGACGATGGGGCGGAGAGTGGAATAGCGGCCGAGCTGCCCGGTTCCATCCCCGACGTATCCATTCCGACGTGAGAGCTCGACACACCAAGTTGACTGGCGAGTAAAAGTAAATACAAGTTCAGGTAGTCAACCAGGCAGTCGAGTATTATTGATTCAGGGAAGCAGTTCAGGAATTTTTTTTTGAAATTGCGAGTGGCAATTATGGCGTTAGTGGAGTTATTTGGATGAAGATGATTATCGGGAGGATAAGCAATCTTCGATATCTTGAAATATTAGGTGGAACATAAGTCCTGTTATAGATTCGAAATCGCAAGACGAGAAAGTCGCCTCGCGGTCGTGTATTAATCGGTCAAGTCGATCCAATGAGTCAAGGGATTTTGAGAAAATCAAATATTTTAATAAATTATTAAAGTCAGAGGTTCCAGGGCTGTTTCTATAAAAGAAAAATAATTTGAGTTAGTTCCTTGTTAAAAAGAAAATTTACAATTAGCCCCGTTTTGTAAAAACCAATACTTTTGGGGTTAAAAATTTAATAAATAAATGTTCCGACCTTGAAGAATTATGAGGTTAGTTCCTAAATTCTCTAAATTGTTCAGAGATTCAGTTTTTTTAAAGTTTTAAGGTCAATGTTTTATAAAATTCTCACATTGGCCCCAAATTTGTTAAAATTGTCATTTCGGGCCTTAAGTTTAAAATAATTGGAACTCACAAACCGGAAGGGATTTTAATGTGATTCCAGTTGAAAAATGACACTAAGGTCAGTGGAATATTGGGACAAAAACAGTTTTTAAAAGAAATAAGTATAGGTCCCTTAACTTTTGAAAATCTCATTTTTGTCCCATTTTGAAATAATTGCCTTTAAGGCTTTTAGGGGTCCAATTGTTATGAAATTTGAACCTTGGGTCCAAAATATAATTATGTTATAGTTAAATTAGTATTTCCAGGTACATGGGCTGTATAAGTCCTAGAAATTTCATTTGGGTCCTCAAGTTTAATCTTTACAATTTGGTCCCTCAATTTTAGTAAAATTACTTTCCAAGCTCTAAACACTTGGATTTTTGGAATACACTTAAAATATGTTATTTCCAGTCCCTTAAGAGTTAAAATTTCAAATTTTAAAATTAGGGTCTGGTACAGTTTCGAAAATTGCAATGTAGCCCTTAAACTTCTAAAATTTTACAATCTAGTCCTTGGGCTTTTAAAGGTTGATTTTATTTATCTTAAAACTCTTAAAACATTATTAAAATGTCCAAACATCATTTTTGAAGTACAGTCCCAAAATTCTAAAATTACAGAGGGGTCCCTTAAGTTTTATTTTCTTGCAATTAAGTCCAACTTTCTATTTTTGCATTTTAAGTCCAAAATTTGAAATTTAATCAATTATGCTCGACTTGTCCAGGTTATAAGTCATACAAAATATGGATTTCAAGGATCATACACATGCATGTCCATTTCATACAAGAATTCATCAAATAGAATAATAAATTGTACATGCATGCACCTAAATTTCAATAAATAGCATTTTTGAGCAACACTTGAGAATTTTCACAACTTGATACAAGAATTTGACATGCAATACATAATATATATATATATATATATATATCTCAAGTGCTCATTAAGAAAATACTACATGCATTTAACAAAAACACCTAGAAGTTGGAAAGATTTTTCCACCCACCTTTCAAGCTTCAATTGGAGCCTTCAGAAATGAAATTCCTTCTTTGAATCTCAACCTCACCGTGTAGCATCTCAAGGAAGCCCCCTAGGTCCATAATTTTAAGGTCCTTGAGTCAATATTTAGGTACTCAAGTTAAGAATTAAAAAAAGTACTAAAACCAACAATTTTACCTTAATGTATTGATTTTTGAACTAACAAGTTGACTCCAATTTTTTTTCCATCCAAAATTCCTTCTTCTCCACCTCTTGAAAGCTTAATCCACTGTTCTAAACTCAATGGACAGCCCTTAATATGAACCAAAACAACATGGTCACCAATCAATCCAAAATAGGAAGTAAAACTTAAGAATAATTCCACTAGTCTTACCTTCTTCAAGTCTAAGGTATAAAGTTGCTCCTTCTTGTTATAATCACCACCAAAATGACCATTTACTTAATTCTTGAACATCTTTTTAACTTGGAGGGAGTGAGAAAATAAATAAATCTTAGTGTTTGAAGGAGGGTAAGAGTTGTGTCAAGAAGTGGAAGAATTAGAAGATAAAATTTCTTACCCTTTGGTTCTTGATATTTTCGGCCATATGCTTGGAGTAGGGGACTAATTGCTTTTTGTTCTTGAAAAAAATGTTTTCGATGTAGGAAGAAAGTGAGAAGAATTGGAGACAAAATAAAAATCACATCTCTCTCCTTTAGGCCTATGTTGTTTTTTTTGTTGTGTTAAATAGTTTGTCTCTTGCATGTGAGACATGAGTGTGGTCAAAGGCATGGGGCTTGTCTTGAAAGAATGTTTGAATAGATTAAAAAAGTGTGGGGCGTTTTATGGAAAAAGGAGAAAACATTTGAATGGGATTTTTTTATTTTTAGTGTTGAGTGGAATTTCAATGGGAAATTTTGTGTTTAAAAAAAACAAATGACTTGCTTGTATCCATGTGTAGTGGCCGTCCATATCATTCTTGTTTCTCCAAATTTTCTTTTTTTTTTGTCAAATTTGGTGATAATTGGTGTAGATTATCAAATCCAAAATTCACTTATCAATCCCACAATCATTTATCAATTCTGCAATCACTTATATAATAAGTCATCTAATTTATAAGGTGTCTAATAATTCCTAAGTGTAGTATCATCACTTATCATCTAGGATATTAAATAAAATTAAAATTAATAGTACAAGTCCAAAATATCAATCAAACAATTAATTAAATCATACAATTATTTTGAAATATATAAATTTTAATTTTGAAAATTTTAAAATAAAAATAAATATATTATGTTAAAAGAGTTTTATTAGCTAGTCGCTCAAGAACAAATTGAACCAGTTAAAAGCCCGCGTTAAAAGTCGAAAGAAATCGACAATAGTTAAACAAATGAAAATAAGTGTCATTATCAAACACCATAAAATAATGATTCAAAGTATAAATTAGTTAAATCAAGTAATAAGTAAGTTGACAAAATCAAGTATGAGACACTTGATATTTCAATATAAAAGTTGGATTTTTATATAAAGTAAACCTCAAGTACTATTGTTTCGAAAATTAAATGTTTACTAAATGATCTTTCAAGACAAAGGTATTGTATTTTTAAAATACTAATGTCATGCTCCAACGCGACGCGATTTAGCGATCAATCACTTAAACATAAATAATTCAACAGTCTAAACCAATGATACAAAACTCCAAGTGAAATAGAGTCTAATGCAGCGGAATAACATACACACAAGTACGAGTTACATCTCAAGGTCCGACAATATCCGAATACAATCCATCAAAATATCCGAATTTAAACTTATAGTCCAAACCAAAACAGAATGAAGGAGTTCAACAATAACAAAAGCAAAAGAAAATATCGCCGACATCAATGATTATAGGAACTAGTCGACTAGCGGAGCACGGATTGATCAGTGGTAGGTTGACGTCTTCAACGTACTCCTCATCAAAAGATTAGAAAACGGGAGGGGATGAGACAGAAATCTCAGTGGATGGGGTGATCGTGTGGGAGTGTGGCGATGTATATAGTTAATGCGAGAAAACGGTTGTATGAAAATACGTGAGGTATGATGCATGTTTTCACACATAGTCCACAAGCGTCGTGATAAATATATATTAAGTAATATACTTATACGAGTTTAAGAAATAGTTTGTGGTCACACAAGCACTATGATTCGTGCAAGACAAGATAGGATTGCGTGCGAATGTAATGCCAATCCTATGCTTGAGTAAAGGTTGCGTGACAGATTTTGTAGCGCCCGACCAATGGTCCATTTAACTCCGAATCGTGTGGATCGAGGAGCGATTCCCGTTCTTCCTTGTAACTCCCCGTTCAAGATGGTCCAACACCGTCCACCTTATCGCTCCATGTGCAAAGACAAAATCCACATTGGAGCTTGCAAGGCTCGGATTCGTCATAATCATGATTATACCTCAAGTCTACGACCCGCTTCCTCGACAAACTCCGTCCCTTAGTTGCGGGATTAGGACGATGGGGCGGGAGAGTGGAATAGCGATCGAGTTGCGGTTCCATCCCCCGGCGTATCCATTCATTTGTGAGCTCGACACACCAAGTTGACTTAGGGAAATTAAATACAAGTTGGGTAGTCAACCAGGCGGTGAAAGTATTATTGAGGGGAGTTAGCAGTTCGGGAAAATTTTCGAAAATTGCAGTGGCAATTATGGCGTTAGTGGAGTTATTTGGAAGAAGATGATTATCGGGAGGATAAGTAATCTTCGATATCTTGAAAGATTAGGTGGAACATAAGTCCCGTTATAGATTCAAAATCGCAAGACGAGGAAGTCGCCCCACGTTCGGGTATTAATCGGCCAAGACGATCCGATAAGTCAAGGGGTTTTTGAGAAAATAAACTATTTTAATTAATAATTAAAGTCAGAGGGTCCAGGGCTGTTTTAGTAAAAGGAAAATAATTTGAGTAAGGTCCTTGATAAAAAGAAAATTTACAATTAGCCCCGTTTTGTAAAAACCAATACTTTTGGGGTTAAAAATTGAATAAATAAATGTCCCGACCTTGAAAAATTATGAGGCCAGTTCCTAAAGTCTCTAAATTGTTCATAGATTCATGTTTTTAAAGTTTTGAGGTCGAGTTTTTATAAAATTCTCACATTAGCCCCAAATTTGTTAAAATTGTCAATTTGGTCCCTAAGTTTAAAATAATTGGAACTCACAACCCGAAAGGGATTTTTAATGTGATTCCAGTTGGAAAATGTCACTAAGGTCAGTGGAATATTGGGACAATAACAGTTTTAAAAAGAAATAAGTATAGGCCCCTTAACTTTTGAAAATCTCATTTTTGTCCCATTTTGAAATAATTGCCTTAAGGCTTTTAGGGGGGTCGATTGTTATGAAATTTGAACCTTGGGTCCAAATATTATTATGTTATAGTTAAATTAGTATTTCCAGGTGCATGGACTGCATAAGTCCTGCAAATTTCATTTTGGTCCTCCATTTTAATCTTTTACAATTTGGTCCTCAAGTTTTATAAAATTACTTTCCAAGCTCTAAACACTTGGATTTTTGGAATACACTTAAAATATGTTATTTCCAGTCCCTTAAGAGTTAAAATTTCAAATTGTAAAATTTGGGTCTGGTACAGTTTCGAAAATTGCAAAATAGCCCTTAAACTTCTAAAATTTTACAATCTAGTCCTTGGGCTTTTAAGGGTTGATTTTATTTATCTAAAAACTCTTAAACCTTTATTAAAATGTCAAAACATAATTTTTGAACCTGAGTTCAGTCCCAAAAATCGAAATTTACAGAGGGGTCCCTTAAGTTTTATTTTCTTGCAATTAAGTCCACCAACTTTCCATTTTTGAATTTTAAGTCCAAAAGTTGAAATTTAATCAATTATGCTCGACTTGTCAGGTTATAAATCATTCAAAACATAGATTTCAAGAGTCATACATACATATCCTTCTCATACAAAATTTCATCAAGTATAACAATAAAGTGTACATGTATGCCCTATTTTTCGATAAATCGCATTTTTGAGCAACACTTGGGAATTTTTCCAACTTGATACAAGAAAATAGCATGCAATACATAATATATATCTCAAGTGCTCAAAATCAAAATACTACATGCATTTTTAGTAAAACACCTAGAAGTTGAAAGGATTTTTCAACCCAAAAGATTGATTTGTTGGTGAAAAATGGAATAAATCACTCTTGATGAAGAAGTGACTTAGGTCAGCCCCTAAGTCAAGGAATATCAAAAAATATAGGAGTTAGAAAAATAAGGTTAAAAATTTAAGGAGAAGAAGAAGATGGTGAGAAATTGGAAGTACTACACTTACCTTGTGTAGTGAGTAAAGTGTGACTAGTAATGGCCTCAAAATGTAAGATTTTGGTCGCCCTTAATAACAACCTTCAAGGTCAGCCTAAAACTCAAAAATGAAAATGGAGTGTCAAAATTTGGAAAATAGAAAGAAAAGGAGAAAATGTACTAAAATCCCATTTCTTACCTTATATTCCAACTTCTACACAATTTCTTCTTCAAGATGACCTCCAAGTCTCTTAATATCCTCAAATGATCTTCTAAGTATACCTCAAAATCAAAAATCAAACTTAAATTAGAAGGTGAAAGAGGTGAGCTAGAAGGTATAAGAATAGATTGAAGAAGAAAATTTCTTACCTTGTGTAGTATATGGTTCGAATTTTTGTGAAGGTGTAGAAGGAGTTTTCTTGAAATTTTGCTAAGTTTTTGAAGAAAGAAGAAGAAGAAAATATAGAGAGATGTAGGAGGATTTTTAGAGAGGGGTGAGAGGATCTTCAAGTCTTAGAGTTGGGAAGAATGAAAATTGAACAAAATTTGATCTCCAAGTAGGCCATTTGGCCGTGAGAATGAGAGAGAGAGAGGGGGACAATTTTTTTTTTTTTTGTTTTGGTTTGATTAAATGATTTGTTAGGTTAATAATTTGGGAATTAAGACATAAAATAGTAATAGGCTACTTTCTTAGGGACAATTAGCCAAAATGCTAAGTTTAGGGGAACCACTTTTGTTTGGTAATTATTCAAAGGGAATTTGTAGATTATTCTAAGGTGTAGGTTTGAATTAATGGTGTAGTAATACACAAGATGAATACATAAGATGTATGTGTACAAGAGTTGGGAGATATTTCTACCTAAAAAATTCCCATCATGGTAGTCCCCCTTAAGGGTATTTGTGGTAATTCCATTTTTTTGTCCCAAATTTGATGATAATAGATGAATAATATCAATCTCCAAAATAATTAGTGATTTCCTTGATCACTTATAAGTCTCATGATCACTTATTCTAAATCGAATTCTTAATTCTATAAGGTATAAATCTCTAAAATAAATAGTCTCTTAAAATTCTAAGGTGACTAATAGATACACAAATAATAATGATGATCGATCAGTGATCATTAATGCGAAATAGAATTAATAAATAATTATGATCACAAGTAATAAATAAAAGAAAGTAAATGCAAAATATATTTATCATTAATATTTACGATCAAGCGGCCCAGCGGTAAAATAATCAAAAGTATCTGAGACGATATGTGAAACAAGTACATGTGTTCGAATAAAAATCGGGGCTTCATTCTCCTCCTTAAAAGAATTTGGTCCCCAATTCTCTTGAATAGCTCGGATATTGATTCCTCATGTCTTCTTCCATCTCTATGTTGCGTCTTCGTCTCGCGATTGTGGTTTAAGCCATACAACTTTAACCGCCGGAATCTCTCTATTATGCAAAAGCGTATTCTTTGGTCAATGATCCGGATTGGTTCCCGGTGTAAGATAAATTTTCCATCGAGGAGGAGGAGCATCACGGTGATAATATGCTTGGGATCCGGTTGATACTTTTTCAATCTCGTCGTGGAATACATCATGCATTCATCTTGTCTTTGTAACTTTCAGTGGTAGGCCAACTTCCCGATCTTTTGCAAAATCTTGTAAGGTCAATATATCTCGGACTTAGCTTGCTCGGCTTCTTTGGATTGATCAATCCTTTTCGTGGCAAGTCGAGAAATACTTCATCTCGGCTTCAAATTCAAGTCGTTTCTTCTCTTGCCCGTAACTCTTTTGGCGGCTCACGAGTTGTGCGGATCCGTTCCTTGATCAACTTGACCTTTTCCATGGCCTCCCGGAACTAAGTCGACCTTTGGATCGATGGTGACTTTCGTTTCTCTTTTGGAGTCCATTGGTCATCAATCTCCTGATGTAGTGGGGATCTACTTTCGCCCATACAAGGCTTCGTGGTGCCATCCCAATTGTGGCACGATAGCTATTCTTATAAGGCGAACTCGGCTAATGGTAAGTGTGAATCCCAACTTCCTTGGAAGTCAATATGCATGCTTTCATGACATGTCTTCCCGAGTTTGAATCGTTCGCTCAGGCCCGGCCATCGGTTTGTGGATGTGTTGTTGTCTTGAAACTTAGCGAGGTACGATTCCTCATGTAAGCATTTCCGAATTTGGAGGCAAACCTCGGGTCTCTGTCGACACTATGTCGGAATTTGGCACTCCATGCGGTCGAATGATCTCTCGGATATAATCTGCGCAAGTTTACGCAGGATTGTCGGTTTCTTCATGGGTAAGTGTCGCGATTTTGCGTGGATCAATCTCCCGACTACCCATATAGGCGTCATCGCCTTTAGTCCGGTCTTGGAAGATCTTTCTACGCGAATCCGTTTGTTTTGTGTTCCCATTTCCACTCTGGAATTCTCAATGGTTGTAATAAAAACTTAGATGGTCGTGGTGTTTTGATTTTGTTGTTGACAAGTCAAGCATCTACTTAGCGAACGCTACAGTTCTTCATGTTTTACTACCCGATGTCTTGCGATTTCAAGTCTTTATACATCTTGTTTCCTCCCGGTGTATAGTGTAATTGAGCGGTGTCTTACGAAAGGAAAAGTACTGCTCCTAATCTGCTTTCGTCATTTGGTACCGATTTCGATTTCAAAAAATCACGATGATTCCGTCTTCATGTACCGATAATTACGATCTCTCCTTTAAGTATGTATATTTCCCGGTTTTTGAAGTTGTAAATCATCCCCTGTCTTTGCTTTGGTCTCGTTGGTAGATCGGGTTTAACCAATATGTTAGCATATGAAATTTGAGTATTGGTTCGTCAGTTCAAGTGCTCAACTCTTACAATGATTTCCACTCTCGAATCATTTAGGCTAAACTTCGTCTTTACTACACTCGAGGCGTGGCTACTCGTTAGCTTTCCGAGGATGGTATTGAATATCAAAGTGATAGTCTTGTGCTCCATCCGTCTCTGGTTGCCTCAAATTGAGATCTTACGAGGAGAATAGATACTTTAGAGTCTTATGATACGTATGCAAGTGAATGTTGCTCCATAGAGATGGTGTCTCCGTTTCTTTCTGCCCGAAGAACCTTGTGCGCAATTCCAGTCATGCGTTGGGTAATTGGCCATGCGGCTTGAGTTTACGTGAAGCATAAGCAATGACCCTTCCTTCTGCATAGTCTTGCTCCTAGTCCTTCCTTTGATGCATCCTTTGTAGACAGCAAAGTTTTTGTTCCCTTTGGAAGGGCTAAGGCTGGAATTTATGGTAAGTCGTTCTTGACTCTTGGAAACTAGCCTCACACTTGTCATTCCACTCAAACTTGACTTATGCAGGTTAGTCGAGTGAGTGGTCCCGAAATATCTTGGAGAAATCTTGGATAAATCTTCGATAATATCAACTAGTCTAAAAACTTCGAGTCTAAGATTCTGAGACTCGGGTTGTTTCCATTCCAACATTTGTATACCTTGAAGGATCTCTGGCGATCCCGGTGTCGGATACTATGTGTCCCAAGAGAATGCGACTTCACTAAGCGAAATTCGCTTCTTGAATTTGGCACTCTGACTTGTGCTCTTATAGTGTCTCCAAAATAATTTCCGGATAGCGTTCATGCTCTTCTGCAAGACTTAGAGTATCACGAGTATGTCATCGATGAAGATATTCTGAATTGATCCAAATAAGGTTGAAAGACTCCATGCATCGAGATCCGTAAATCTTTCTTTGGTGCATTTGTCGGACAAAGGCATCACTACAAACTGCGTAGTGTCCATATCGATGCGAAATGCCATTTAAAGCGTCTTCTTCACGGATCTTTGGTGATAATATCCTTGTTGTAAATCGAACTTGATGTACACGTCACTCCTTGAAATTGATCAAGCGATTGGGTTTCGTGTATCCTCGGGAGGGGGATATTTGTTTTTGATAGTCACCTTTGTTAATTCCGCGATAGTCATGCACGTTCGTAATGTGCCATGCTGCTTCTTGACAAATAATGCGGTGCTCACTGGGGCATCTTTAGTGGGATAAATCCCACATCCATCGAACACATAATTGTGTCTTCAACTCTTGTAACTCAACAGAAGCCATTCTATCTGTGTTGCAGTGATCGGGGCGGTTCTGGTAATACCGATGGTGAACTTCGACTTCCCTATCACGGAGGGGCAGTGGTGAGTTCTTGTGGAAATACATTTGTATATTCGATCTATAGGTACTTGATTAATTTGTGTCTCAACTTAGGTTTGTTAATTACAAGCGCCAAATACCCTTGTGCCCCTCTAGTGATAAGCCTTCTCGTTTTCATTCTTTGAAATGATTGAGGCGATCTTAACTTCGTAACTCTTCCACAATATCGGTCCTTTTTCACTATCCGTCTTATTGGCCGGTCCGCTTACGAAACATGCGAGGTTCGAGATGGTTGTCCCAGCGGTATCCTCTTGAGAGCATTTGATGGCCTACTCTGCTTCGAATGCATGCAATCACGGTTGATCACCGTGTCGATAATAGTGCCTTTCACAAGTATTAGGTAGGTTGTCATTCAACGATCGGCTTTTTGAAGTTTACCCCATCCTACGTGTGATGACTTATATAATTTGTCCTCTCTTAACGTAGCTTGATTGTCCCCAAAGCATATTTGGACAATCGATGAAACTGGACCATCTTTGCGTACTTCTGATGTTCCCTTGCCTTAACATAAATTTATCGGTGTGTGCTTGCGAATTAAGTCCGCTGACTTTCTATTTTGCATTTTTAAGTCCAAAAAATTGAAATTTAATCAATTATGCTTTCGACTTGTCCAAGTTATAAGTCATAAAACATGGATTTCAAGCATCATACACATGCGTATTCATTTCATACAGAATTCATCAAATAGAACATTAAATTGTACATGCATGCACCTAAATTTCAATAAATAGCATTTTTGAGCAACAAACAGAAATTTCACAACTTGATACATAAAATTAACATGCGATACATAAAATATACATATCTCAGTACTCGTGATCAAAAGCATTTACATGCATTTAACAAAAATCCACAGAAGTTGAAAGCATTTTCACCCACCTTAAATTTGGAGAGTTGTGAAATAAGGATAAATTTCACAACTTGGTATAGTCATAGGTCAGCCCCTAAGTCAAGAAATATAAAATTTTTGAGTTAGGAAAATGAGTGAAAAATTAAGAAGAAAAAGAAGAAGATAAGAAAATTGAAAATACACCTTTTACCTTGTGTAGTAAGTGATTTGAAACTAGTTGAAGCTTCAAATTTGGGATTTTGATTCCATTCAAAATCACCTAAGAGTCCATTTTATTTCTCAAAATGAAAAAAGGGTGTTAAAATTTGAAGAAAATAGGAAGAGAAGAAGAGAAAGGGCTCACAGTGTCGAATCTTTACCTTGTAGTCCAAATTTCTCTAAAAATTTCTCTTAAAGTCTTCTAAATTGACCACCATGCATGCATTTCTTCAAATAGTCTTCTTTGAGATAGGGGTTCGAATTTTTGATTAAGTAGGAAGAATGTTGGTTTTTGTTTAGATGTTTGAAGAAAGAATGAGTGTTTGATGATATTAAGAAGGTGTTCTTGAAGGTATGTGATATGCTTGAAGATGTGAAGGACTTGTGTTTGAAGATATGAAGATGTGAAGGGAATGAGTACTTGAAGGTTTGAAGATATGAAGAACTTGTGTTTGAAGATTTGAAGATATGAAAGTTGGTGTTTGAAGATTTGAAGATGTGAATGATTTTAGAGAGAGATTAGAGAGAAGGAGGAAATTTCTTGAGAGATGAAGGTGTTGGTGAAAAATAAATTTTTTGTAAAATTTTGGCCTAATGGACGGGTGCTTAGGAGAGAGGAGAGGAGAAATTTTTTGTTTAATTTGTCTTGAATTTTTTCTTGCGTAGGAGCAAAATCGAGGAGTCAGCTTATGAGCTTTAATGGTGTTGGGTAATATTGAGAAGAATGTTGGTTAAGTGGAAAGATGTTGGGAAAAATAGTAATAAAGAATTGGTGTATAAGATAATGTGTATAGTATTTGAAATAATGGTGTAATTATACAAGATGACTAATATAAGGTGTAAGTGTACAAGAGTTGGATGATATTTCTACTCCGAAAAATCCATTATTGTAGTCATTATAAGGGTATTGTGGTAATTCCATATTTTTTTGTCCCAAATTTGATGATAATAGATGAATAATATCAATCTCCAAATTAATTAATGATTTCCTTGATCACTTATAAGTCTCAAAATCACTTAATCTAAATCAAATTCTTAATTCTATAAGGTAAAAAGTCAAAATAAATAGCCTCTTAAATTCTAAGGTGACTAATGAATACGAAATAGTAATAATGATCAATCCAGTGATCATAAATGCGAAATAAATTAATAAGCGATCATGATCACAAGTAATAAATACAAATGAAATTAATTGCAACATATATATTATTAATATTTAGCAATACATGTCAAC